>OZ014453.1:9284960-9703502 GCA_963966035.1 Acleris laterana
CGGATCATGTGCGAAACACATGTTGCGCTTCAAAACTGGCATAGCTGATGTTGGCGATAAAACCGACAGGTTAAAGGTGGATTGGCCCGGTCACATTTTCCGCAATGGCACAGATTGTATCTTAGTGGGTGACCAAGGTGGAAGACCAAGGCGAACGTGGCGGGGCGACATAGAAGCATTACAAAGAGACTGGTCTGAGATTGCTATGGATAGACAGGGTTGGCAATGCAAGGGAGCCTTTGTCTAGCAGCGGGATACCAAATCAGCGTACCAGTCAACTTAGCGTGACCAGTTGCGATATATTTTTGAAGCTGACAAGCTTATAAAGCCAATAATATATTCCTCCAGTAACTCTTACAAAAAGCGTTTTGATATTGTCGTCTATGTACTCATATGTTATGTACTCATGAATTAAATCCGCCATTTTGATAAAAGAAGTACACGTGCGACGGTAGGACGTATCTAAAGACCCTAAGCTTGTCGAAATCAGGTTATCTTTTCAGCCTCTATAGCTATAAAGAACACACATACATAATTATATCCGGATTATCCAAGTCAAAATTGGTACCCTCCTTCGGCGGTCAGGTTAAAATACGTCCTACAACACCAATACTCATTTATTTCTTATCAGTCGGCGCTATATTTAAAAAAAAACTGTGATAGCAAAATATTGGGATAGGAGAGGGGTGTGTGTTAATTTTGTAAGCACATTTTGCACAATTCCTTGATGTTTTCTAGTGTATTATTCATGACTGATAGGTGCATGATCAAGTTAAGCCCAACTCTGTATTTTTTCGTTGTGTTTTTTTCGTTTTATCAACTCTCTGTAAAGAGTCGCTCCCAGAGGCACCGCGCCCTTTGCCGCTTTGCGCTAGGTACCCTTAACTCTCTTTCCAATTCGATTCCTGATTTCAAGTGCTTCCTTAATTGCCGCCCAATAAGTCTACGGGGGCTTATTGCGACTAATAAAATGTCGATTACTTTATGTTACCTATTATTTATTCGCTTAATTATTAAACGCGCTGATGCAAAAGTTATCTTAACCAGTAGGTGCTGAAGAGGCCAATCAAAGCTAAACGTTTACTAATGGTATAAGAATAGTGTCCGATATAAGTAGGTAAGTGTAAAACGTTAAAAAATTGTTCAGACGCTGCAACGCAGATGGCTCGAATTATTCATGACATTTGGACAAAAATGCCATGTTATCTACTTTTATTTTCTTGAAAAATAGTTACATGATGAATAAAACCTATGCTAAATGATACGCGAAAAAGGTTTAGGTATACATATAACATAGACATACCTTGTTTTGGAATTGGATTTAAGACTGCGCCGAGCGTACGCCTTATGTACAGTGGCGCCCTCATTACTTTTATTATGTTTTCTTATAAACTAAAGTATTTTCATGAAATTAGTCGGTAGGTGTTTGTACTTCAAATGAAAACACAACTTATTAACCTTCGAGTTATCAACTTAACGGAAAAAAGTGGCCACTTTTCCCGCTAAGCTGACTACTCAAAGGGTAATTGTTATTAAAGTTTGTTGCGTATCCCATAAATTGTGCTTTGACTTGCACTACAAAAACACATCGTCTGATTTCAAGGAAATCCTTTAGTTAATTATAAAACACAATAATAGTAATGAGGGCGCCACTGGACGCTCGACGTTTGCTCGGCGCAGTCTCGATTTATCATTTTAAGCACCATTCGTTAAATAAAAAACAAAACACTACCAACGCTTCCGTGATTACTTCTCAATAAGAAGGTCCCACCGAGATTTGAACTCGGATCGTTGGATTCAGAGTCCAAAGTGCTAACCATTACACCATGGGACCGCTCAGCAGGCGGGCGAAAAGTTACGTTCGGTTCACGCGAGGGCTTTAGTACGCATGCTCTAGCCTTTCTCTTTCACACTTCGCTCCGTTGCAATCGCGCTCTGCAAAGCGCAAATGTGACGTTAAAAAGCAATATGTGTTTATAATCCAATCAAAATTTCTCTTCTCTGAAATTAAATAAAGTCCCTATAACGATTTTATTAAAACTCGAGAATGTCGGTTGACAAAGTAACGGTAAATTTATTAACCACAGGTTAGGGAAATGAACAGGTACACAGATATTAGTTTTTACATAAAGCAGTACTAGATGGCGTTAAGAGTATCATATTTTGATATCAATTTCTAACACACCCACTATATCAAAATAACAAACCACCATATTTAAATATACATGACAATAAAGTTTATTTTTTAACGACACCAAGTCTTTCCATAAACTTATAATGTTTGATGCTACATAAACCTTTTGTCAATAAGTCAGCTGGCATGTCAGCAGTTGGCAAATACTTTGTTTCAATTATATCATTAATAATTATCTCTCTAATATAATTGTATCGCACATCAATGTGTTTAGAGCGTTTATGTGATACATAATTACTCGCCAACTTTAACGCACTCTGACTATCACAATATAATATAATTGTATTACAAGAACCTATAATCTCAAGTTCTAAACTTTTAAGATAAGCAGCTTCTCTACTAGCCTCGGAGAGAGCCATGTACTCAGCCTCACAACTACTTAGTGCTACTGTTCTTTGCTTCTTGCTTTCCCAAGAAATAGCAGATCCAGATTTCATGAAACAGAATCCTGTATACGACCGTCTATCTATCGAACAACTTGCCCAATTAGCATCTACAAAACCCACCAAATCTGCTCTTCCTTTGGAATATTTTAAGCAAAAATCTTTCGTTTTTGACAAATACTTTAAAATCCTTTTAGCATAGTTCCAATGAGTATGTGAAAAACCATTATTGAACTGAGACAAGTAACTGACTGAGTAAGCAATATCTGGTCGCGTCAGTACGGCCAAATACATCAAGCTACCAATTAATTTTTGATATGGTAACTTTTCAGCACAATCATTTGACTTCTCTATATCTAGTTTACACTCTATTGGAGTATCAACTGAACTACAATCAGACATATCGAATTTGCTCAACAATTGCTCGATATAATGCTTCTGATCTATAGTGATTACATTAGAATTTTTATTAATGTTAATATTCATGTTTAGGTATTGCTTGACTTGACCCAGATTTTTTATTCTAAATTTTTTACTCAATGACTCTATTAAATAATCAGTTTCAGTCTTATTATTTGAGAATATTAAAAAATCATCAACATAAATACCTACAATAGTTTTATGACCATTGTTATGATTTTTTATAAAAACACAAGGCTCTAGTTTACTCTTGCTATATCCCAAATTAGATAGTGTTTCTTCCACTTTTTGGTACCAAGCTAGAGATGATTGTTTTAGCCCATAAACAGCCTTTTTTAATTTAAGTACTTTGTTCGAATGAGCAACAGGAAAACCTTCTGGTAGGTGCATGAAAATGTTTTCTTTTAAATGACCATTAAGAAAAGCTGTTGTCACATCTAAATGGATAACATCCATATCTAGCTGTACACTCATAGCTAATAATAACCGTAAAGTCGAATGTCGAATTACTGGTGAAAAAGTGTCCTGGTAGTCCACGCCAGCTTTCTGCGTAAACCCTTTAGCTACTAGCCGTGCACGATACCGCACTTTATTGTCATGATCAAATTTCTTTTTAAGCACCCACTTGCACTGCACTACACTTTTGTTATCTGGAGCATCAACAACATCCCATACTTTGTTGTCCGCAAATGACTGCAGTTCCTCTGCTATCGCCTGCAACCACTGTTGTTTCTCAGGACCACTGATTGCCTCTGCATACGTCAATTCGTCATCTCCACTATAGCTAATGCACATATCGGCATATCCATAACGAACAGGTTTCTTCCTTTGTCGTTTCGATATCTCTTTGGCAGTTGTAGCTGGTAAATCAATTGTCTCCTTTCTATCTGAAGTGATTTCTGAGTGTAGCTGCTCTCTGCTCACTGCAGGTTGCACACTCTCATCTTCTACATCCAGGTATTCTGACTCAGATTCACTTGAGCTTGACTGGTCTGAAGGTTCCAGTTTATGCACAGATTCCTCCATGGACTCCCCCACTGAATCTGTGTTGTCTATACAGACACTAACTGTGTCTTCTTTCATTTTCTTCTCTAGTATTATCACATCTCTACTAGTAGTCACTTGGTTCTTAACTGGATCATAAATCCTATAACCTTTGACATTATCACTGAATCCTACTAGTATGTGTTTTCTAGCCTTTTTGTCCCACTTGCTGCGTTTTTCTTTTGGGATATGGACCATAACTGGACTACCAAAGATACGTATGTCTTGTAAGTTTGGTTTTCTGCCCGTCCAAATTTCAATTGGAGTTTTCTCTACACCTGAAGCTACTGACCTGTTTTTTAAATATACGGCAGTATTGGCTGCTTCTGCCCAGAACTTCTTATCAAGATCCGCCTCAAACATAAGACATCTTGCTCTCTCCACAATGGTTCGATTAAATCTCTCAGTAAGACCATTTTGTTCGGGCGTGTAGGGGTTTGTCTTTTGGTGTACTATACCTGCATTCTTTAAGAAACTTTCAAACTCTTTGCTACAATATTCACAACCATTGTCAGTCCGCAAAATTTTGATTTTCTTATTCTGACTATTTTCTACCATTGACCTGAATTCTTTGAAATAACTTAATGCTTCACCCTTTGTTTTAAGAAAGTAGATGAAAGTCATTCTACTGAAGTCGTCAACGAAAAGTAGAAAATATTTAGCACCACCAATAGAAATCTTCTCCATGGGACCACAAATATCGGAATGAACGACTTGAAGTAACTCTGTGGCTCGTGTACCTGTGGGAAAGGGTAACCTCGACTGTTTCCCTTCACAACATGTTTCACATTTAGACTTACTTGTTGTAAAGGTGTCAGCATATTCCATTCCATCAACTAATCCGCGTTTCATTCTCATCATGTCATTGCTGTTTATATGTCCTAGTCGCCTGTGCCAAGTGTCACCATCGGCCACTGACGGTGTTAGTAGACAGCTCTTCGTGTTTTTCAGCTTCAATTTGTAAACACCATCAATAAGATCAGCTTCCGCAACTAAATCACCTGATTTGTTTCTTATTAAGCACTTATTAAGCTCAAAATCGACACTATTTCCATTCTTTATCAGTTCGCTAACCGATAAAAGATTTGTCGTAAGACTCGGCACGCACAACACATTCTTCACGGTAATATCAAAGTCGTGACTTGTTGTGATTTCTACATCCCCGGAACATAAAACAGGAACTTTTGTTTCGTTTGCAACAATTATTTCCGGCAAACTTCGTGAATAAATTGGACTTTTCAACCAGTTCTCATTCGCAGTCATGTGAAGAGATGCACCACTGTCAACGTACCAATCTTGTTTTTTAAACTTCCCGCTTAAGAAAACAACGTTGAAAGCGTTATTCTGCTTCTTCTTCTCCTGTTTATCTTTCAACAATGGACATTGATTGCAATAATGACCATTTTCTTTACACTTGTAACAAGTTATTGTTTTCGTTGCTCTGACAGTTGAATTTGACAGTTGCGATTGTGATTGTCTATGCTTGCTAGTGTTGCCATATTTATTTTTCTTGGTCCAACTTTTTGCAAGTAATGCTGAATTGCATTCCGTTTCACTTACTTGAACTGATTCCATATCGAGCAGTTTGGTTTTAATGGAATCGGCTGTAATTCCAATCCCAGAGTGCTCAATGGCCATAATCATAGGCATGAAACGATCAGGTAAACCAGCAAGCATTAATGAACCAACCCATTGGTCATTAATTTCAAAACCTGTGCCCGTTAATCGCTGCGATGTCTCGACTATCTGTGTTACGTAATTCGTCATGTTTTCACTGTTTTCTAACCTTATTGAAATTAAATGACGAAGCAAAGTAATCCTCCTGGAGAATCCCGAATCGTCGAACAAGGACTTTAAAGTCGTCCACAATTCCTTCGTGGTCTTCGCATGCTTTATGTGCACATATAACGATGAATCTATCGTCAATATAACTTTCGCACGTGTTTTCGCATCTATTCCGTCTGCTGCTCCTGCGGCGGACGTACTAGGAGATTCTTCCTTTATGTATTTGTTGACGCCTTCGAGTATAAGCAAATTTTCAACCGCGAACGCCCAATCGTCGTAATTCTCACGACCTTTAAGCTTCGGCACATTCGCCAGAAAATGTGAACTCATTTTTAAACACACTGCACCCGAAAAAACTAACAATAACTATTACTTTTAATTAAATTGTGGTCTGGGCCCATAACCTATTAAAACTCGAGAATGTCGGTTGACAAAGTAACGGTAAATTTATTAACCACAGGTTAGGGAAATGAACAGGTACACAGATATTAGTTTTTACATAAAGCAGTACTAGATGGCGTTAAGAGTATCATATTTTGATATCAATTTCTAACAGATTTAGTGAAATTCTCATCCTTAAAGACGTTTAATCATTAAAAATATGCGGTTCTAGTGAAAAAGGGTCTAAATTTTCCTTGGTTCATGTGAAAAAGGCTAAAAGTCTAGTGTACTCTGCAAACTCATACTCGTATGATTTACATCCATTTTTATTACGAGCTAAGTCGACTTACGTTCGTTTTCACTAGAACTCAGAATAATGCTTAATATTTTTATTAAATACTGATTATAATTACGTTTTTATGTCAATGTAAATGGGTAATGAAGACATTTGAATTTATAACACTCGTTATTAGAAAAAGAATTGCTGGTGAAAACATAAACAACCATTTTCCCCAATTTCCTATCATAAGCTCTCTGAATGAATCGTCAATTTATAAATTAAAAACAAATTTAATTAAACAAATTTAACCTGAAGGTTACGTTTAATTAACTTATAAGTTTGTATTATACTATTTTTTTCGTCTTTCTCCTTTAGGGTTTAAAATTTGCGTGTAGATATGTTAAAGCATATGAACAGTATTTTTTATCATTTTTCCGTGGTGAAAAGTAATACTTATGAGGTGAAAAGCTCCTTCCGCAATTCACGGATGTTATTGGAGCAAACTTAGGTAGTTAACATTAATGGCCACTCCTCGCGTCTTTATATTATTTATTTATTACTATCCTGTGGGCCTAGTATGACTGTGTCTATATCAAATGTGGATAAATCATCCGTCACTTTTTTACACGTGTACTTATTTACGTGTCAGAAGGTGACGGATGCCTTATCCAAAATTTATCACGCTATAAACGCAGCCATATTAGGCCCCCTGCAAAGGATGAAGATTAAGGTTTAGGTAAGAAAACAATTAATGTATTTTTATTTGTTTAATTAATATCTTTGAAGTCATGTCCATATGTGTCATGTCCATGTGTTGTTTACTTGGTGTAGAAATTGACTCGTGCATTAATTGGAAAGCTCATGTGGGGAAAATCTCAGGAAAACTGGCTAAATTCACATACGCCCTCTATCAGTTAAAGAGATGTACTAATTTGAAAACGGCTACTAGTGCATACTATGCCTCCGCTCATTCATGGCTGAGCTACGGTGTCATCTTGTGGGGAAATAGCACAGACGCTGGGAAAATATTTATCCTACAAAAAAAATGTATAAGGATACTGGTAAATATTACTGAACGGGAAAGCTGTAGGCCTTATTTCATAAAACTAAGAATACTTGCGCTGGCTTCATTGTACATTTTTGAAGTATGTAAGTTTGTGAAAAAAAATAGTCAGTTATTTGGAAATTCAAGGGATAATTGTTCTAGACCCCACACTCTGAGGAAACGAAACAAATTAGTTAGCTCATTCACCAACTTGCATATAGTTAACTCTGGTACCCACCATATGGCAATAAAAAATTATAATAATGTACCCGTACAAATAAAACAAATAGAAAAGGTTAAAACTTTTTGTAATAAATTGAAGGATTTCCTTATTTTAAATTGCTTTTACAGCCTTCAAGAGTTTTTCAGTTTTAAAGATATCAATGTATGACTGAGTAGGAATATGATTAGATTTAGGTTAGGATATATAGAATAAGTTTTGTGTTGCTGTGCCCTAACAGGGTTTATGCTGGGACGTATTGTATACTTTGTTATTATTAAGATCTTGTAAAACCCATAACTGCAATGAATAAATGAATTATGAATTATGAATTATCATATTATTACGAGTAATGACGCTCATTTGTCCGATCTCGGATTATAAAGTTTTTATCGCTTATCCGTTTTAACAATTACTATCCTTTATAGCCAGATTTTGACTCTTTATAATGGCTCTGAACGTGTTAACGCCATCTGTCAACGTTTTTGCGTCAACACAAAACCCACACTACCCAATAATACCCGAACCAATATTTCACCGGACCAAAGCTAGTAAGAAACGTTAAATTAATTTGGTACTTGGCTCCGGATAAATTCGAACAGCGAATGCATCGATCAGTTAATGTAAGGCGATTAGTGTTTTCACAGACTACGCAATAAAAGAAAGTTCAGTGTACGTTCTAAAAGCTCTTGTACATTTTTTATTTATTGTCTTTTCCTATGTTGTCGTATTGCCAACGTTATGTTAGCTATTGTTAACTTGACAGTAAAGGTTGAGTTATTACAATAAGATGACAAAAGGCGTAAAAACAATGTAGAACATTATATTAATACTGCTGACGTTTTTTATTACTCATACTGTGAAGTAAATAGGAGCTCACATAATATCAACAATGTAATTTGGCTATCCAAGCAAGATGGGATTAAATAGGTAAAGTGAAATAGAGGCACAGATCACCTTGTGATCACGAGTGGACCTCGCACTGCAACTTATTTCCAAAAAAATAATAATTATCGAGGGACCAGCGACACGCGAACTCTATGCGTCTGCTGTAATATTTTTTAAGTAGTTAAAGAACGCATGTTTTTCATATAAACTGGATTACCTTTGTTTCTCTTACGCTGTGGCGGGTTCGAGACTGCCGACAGGACGTTAATCTCATTAAGTTATCGTACTTTTATGCTATTTTTATTCCCGATAAGGTTAATGTACCTTGCGAATAATAAACTGAGTTCAATGAGCTTTTGCTATAAAGAAACTTTGTTTTTTTACTACAATAGGTACGTTTCTTAACGGTTTAACTTTTAACACCCTGAATGTTACTCATAGGATGTGAGGGGGACAATACACTCGAGGGTTAATTATGGATGGATTAATTAATGTTGGATGAGTAGTGTTTACAGGCTTATTTAATTATTTAAGGCAAAATAGTCAGTAATGTTCCATTTCGATATCATGTATTTATTTATATGTAAGTATATGTAAGTACATGTTTATATAACTATTTATTTATGTAAGTATATATGTATATATTATCATTATATTTATATTTGTGTATATTTTGATGTTTATTTACATGTATGATTTATGGATATTTAGCTGTAGAATTATGAGTTTCTTTATTTTTGTGCACATCCTTTTAATCTTGTCTATCCTCGTACAGTTTCCTCAATCATGGTCAGGTTAACTGGAAGAGATCCCTTAAAGGGATAAGTTCGCCTTTGTACATGTTAATCTTAAGTTTATGTACGAATTTACTTATAATTGTTTTTTTATTGTGCAATAAAGAGTTTACATACATACATACATACATTTCGTCCGTTGAGTTGTAAAGTTGGTAAACAGAATCAACTGGGGGATTATTATGACATAACTATGCGGTTCATTTTACGGTAAGTGTAAGAAACAGAGCTATGGCAGTTATATAGCTCTATCCTTATCTCTCAGCGTAAACTGCCATGCATAGCTATGTCATAATAACCCCTCTGATCGACTTTTATATGATTCATTTTAGCAATATTTTTCTTAAATTGTTTGCTTACGAGGCTTAGACTAGCTCTCAGAAACTGTCAAAGTTACAAAACTGAAGAGTAGAATAATTTGTTATGAATAAATGCCCTGTCATCAATATAATGTAGGATAATGTTTTATTTTTATTTTATAACATTTTTAAAAAATATCTTACTACAACTCGAGCTATAACATGAGTCTACCAATACACACCTGAGTCGCCAATTTCTGGGCCAGCATAGAACCTTTCCAAAGTGATGTTATCAATCAGATCCTATAAGACTGTTTAACATTAACTTACAGCTTTCCTTTGACGTAGTCCCAAAGTAGCCCAGAAATAAATGTTGAGTATACAGACAAATGTTAATAGGTGCCATTTAACCACCTAACCCGGTTGAATTGCTCGATAAATCAACAGTCGACATAAAGTCGACAAAACGCAACACAATTAATTCCAGCGGCAGAACGATCTCAATGGAAACCGCAAATTGATCGCCATTGCAATTGATTGCTATTCATTTGAAGTGTTAACCGTTCTGCTCATCACACCGTTAACATTTTTAACCCCTTTAATGTATTTGTATCTATATTGCTTATTGAATATTAAACGGACATATTCCAAAATAATTCGCCCTTGCATTGAGAATCTTATACGAACCGCTTCTAATTTTAAAATGCAACACTGACTCATTTTGGAAGGTGTCCGTTTTGTATTCAATGAACGATATGTTTGTCTATAGCATGGTTCTTAGCAAGGTTTTATCCAAATCGGGTGAGCCATTAAAGGGTTACGAGCTCTGTAAGTACCTAGGGATGGCAGTTATATATACAGACGGGGATTTATTTAATTTGGCATTTTCTTCATTACCTTAGAGCCTTTCCCACAATTTGGATAAGGTGTTGAACATGACCCTAAAAAAAAATACAGATTTGGGAAGTATGTTTGGTAATATTTTGCGGGTTTGAAAAAAAATATGTTTCCCCCCCTCCTGCCTTATGCTATTGCTAATAAAAAAATAGTCATAAAAACAGTGTAACCCCTCACCATACCCCCCATATTCAATTAATTAAAGATAGATCTTAATGAAATTTGAACGGTATCTCCGATCTATCTCATTTGCTCTAAATTTTTACTTAATCATATCTTTATGCAAGGTTATAACAAACTAAGTTTGTATGGAAATTAAAGCGTCGACCTATATTCCACACAACCATTTTCTTCATCTAATATTTCGTTCTTTAGATTCGTTACAGTGTGACCGCTAGCCAACCCCTTTTAGCACGAATTCCATTCTATTAAGTTTGAAACTTAAATACTAGCCTTTAGTTTAACTTTGGCTCCTTATTAAAACGTCTAGTTGTTCCAATGACATCCATGTTCCATGTTCCATGACATTTTGGAGACAATTAATTCGTTCTTTATCCAAAATTGTTTTTGAAACTCGTCATGACAGTTGGACTTCTTCGTCTTTCATTAATGCGGGCGTTACAAATAGGTATTTGACGTGTCTTGAGTCGGTAATCTCAGCTTAGATCGGTTTATGGATACTGTCCTTGGGATCGCAGTCTCGTGATGGAAAATAGTATGGGCTGGGACAAACTATTAAGTGGCCTGAGTGCTCTTTAGTTCTATTTTTATTAAAAACCTAATTTAAAAAAAAACCCAACAATTTTAATGCCAAGTTAAAAATTTTGTTTCAAATTTAAACACAAACATTAAGGAGCTTTAATCCACCATCCCCGGAATCCCTCGAAACATACTGAACTTACTGATTTAAATAAAATGAAAATTACCAAGGACATTAATCTGTATTCTGCCTTAAGCCGGCCGATTAGTCTTTCGCCGCAGGAAAAAATCCTCGTAAGTGCACTTAGCGTAAGTGGATTTGGCAAAGGCCGGGCATCTCTGGTACTGAATCATTCCATACTAGCTAGAACCAGTTGGGACTGAATATTACCAGTTATAACCGGTTACTAGCCCCCAAATTATGGCTGGATACTTTCGCAGTTAAAGTTACCGGTTGGATTATTTTTGATGGCACTTTTGAGTTTTCAAGTATGTTGGAAGTGGCCTCGTGTGCAAGTTAGAGTAATTAAGCGAGTATACTTCAATTTGGATTTTAGATGCGCCCTTAAATTTCCTTTTAGATGTCTCCGTTTTATCATTTTTCAACCTCGTGGGGTTATCATATGAAATTTACTTAGTATTGGGATCAGAATGATATGTTATATTTTATGGTTAGCTTATATGACTATTTCATGAGTAGGTAAGTACGAGTAAAGTCAAGAATACTAGCGTTCATCCCGTTTTGTAATATTCTACAAATTATCGAGATTTCCGGGATAAAACATATTACTATGACTATGACTATGGGGAAGAAACGGAGACAGTAACACAGTGCGAACTAACATAGTCTCCAGGGTTTCAACTGTATTTGAACTATGTAATTTATTGTTTATTAAGAAACGCATGCAGTGTTTACCTTTAACTGGGTGTTAGCCTAAGTTTACTTTGTATATAATTATATCATTCTATACGTAATGGTGTAAACATTCGTTGGTAAACCTTAATATAATGAAAAAGTGTAACGAGCAAATAAAAACCAGCCAAGTGCGTGTTGAGCTCGCGTAGGGGTTCCATACATACGTTTTTTTTTTGGTAGAATTCCTATAATCTACAAGCAATGAGTTTCGAAGATTAAGGAGGGCTGTCAAACTTTTTATTTTACAATAGTAACTAAAATTTGAGATCCTCATGAGCCCCTTGATTTATTGATAAATAACACGGTAAGGTTTTTTTTTATTTCCTAATTTGTCCCCCGACAATAACCCTTATTTTAAAAAAGTATTTATTTACTTTGCACATCTGTGTTTGAGTCGTCAATTCACATATGTGTACCAAATTTCAACTTATTTATTATTATTATTTATTTATTTATTAAACCAGCAACAAAAATTACAAATATACAAAAGCCCTGCAAAACTGTATTAGTACAGTTTGTCTGCAGGAAGACTTTAAAATAACAGTAAGTACTATAATCTTAATATTATACAATGTTTAGTTCGACACAATGGATAGCGATAATATAATTCTAAGGCAGTGTATCTAAAAGATATTTCTTTAGTTTTCTCTTAAATATACGTTTATTTTGCTCAAGACGGATGTCCTCAGGTAAACTGTTGAGAATATATGGCAGGCGCTTTTTTAAAGTTCTGTCCCCGTAATAATTGTTAACTCTAGGCACATCGAATTTACCGGCAGACACCAATCTCGTTCCATGATTGAACTGAATCGGTCCAGTAGTTTCGGAGCACAGACGCACGAGTGATCGTACAAAGGTTCCGTTTTTAACATATTTTGTACGGAACCCTAAAAATGGGCTTATTACGTAAGCCAACAGATTTCAATTCTCCGTCTTACCTCATTCCATACAATTTCTTATTACAGGAGTCTTAAAGTTTTATTCCGAGTAATCCTGTCCTAGAGGAATATTACTACCAACTAATCCTTAATAAATGCGGTTGCAAGTAAAGGAACTGCACCTGCTTTGAATAAGATAATTTTAATTAGGACACCTCTTGGTTTAGGAATGTATTACATCACTAGCAACGCAGTTTAATACTATACTTTTTACCTGTCACTAATACACTGGCAAACATCTTAGCCTAGAGTTGTTGGTAATTCTGTGGTTCTGCCTACTCCACTCTAACAATGAAGGCGTGAGTTTATGTATGTGTATGTGTATGTATGTGTAGTTTCAATTTCAGTACATAAAACACACACAAGTAACTTAAAGTACGCTTTCTTACTTTATCTCAAATGAAAATTTTCGGATCCCGTTGACTGCCATACATATCGTTGGTCATAATGTATTGTTAGTCATATTTTTTTTTGTCATAACTTCTTTCAGGCTACAAGTTACAGTTTTTAATAAACGTTTACCGTGTAGTGTCGTTAGGTTAGGTTAGGTTAGTTTTATAAAAGTCCACAAAAAATAACCGTGTCCTGAGAAAAATGCATTATGACTTGCGAAAATTATGACTTGAAACAGATTATGACTAAAAATAATTATGGCAGTCAATAGAGACCCGAAAATTTTACATGCCCTAATTTTGTCGCCTTTCGTATGTTGTCATTTTCTGTCTGGGCGGATTATGGATAGAGCTATAGCAGTCAGTCGCCGTAAACTAAACTCCATCACAACCTCCATGGTCATGCTTATGGTAACCCCTAGACAAATTTTCACAGATTTTGAACTTTGAAGCGGCCTGATAGACTTATATACAAGGTAAGAAGTTACTAAGGTTTTAAATAAAACTGGTGAAGGTAGTGTACCTTGTGGTACAACTTTGGTTTCTTTGGCTAAAAATAGCTAAAGGTCGTGATTCTAAAACTTGATATGTGTTTCTCAATAATGTGGAATTGTACCGAATTACTCGATAATTTAGCCAAGGGAGCCGAAGAACTACAGCAAGGTAGCGTTATTTACGGTATCGTTACAACATTAAGAGAATTGTGCAGCTAAAAATTTCCATACAAAATGCGATGTTTTTCCCCCCTTAAATCTATTAAAATTTTTACGATGTCATTTTTTATGGTGAAAAACTATATCGTACGTTTTCCTTTTCAAGAAAATATTTCTAAGAATGAAACAAATTTAAAAAACAAAAAACATACCTAGATCTTTATAATAACTACAACATATTTAAAAATCGTGGAAATCGAACTTGATTTAGAGACTGAGAAACGTTATCACCCGGAACTAAATTTGTATGGATTTTTTTGATACAATACAATACAAAACACTTTATTGTACACCAAACAAAAACATTAAAGAGAAACAGCACAATTTAAAAACAACACAGGTAAACAACAGGCGGTCTTATCGCTGATTAGCGATGTCTTCCAGGCAACCATATATACATTCACATACATACTTACATTCGGGACTGGTGTATAGTGGCTTACTTTTACTATATGACTTACGTCAAGTTCTGTATATTAAATTCACAGTTAATAAAGTATATTCTTTCATTATTTGTAACCATTTACAAACTAATAATAATTAAGAAAATATGTAGTTTTCTCTTCGCTAGCAGTATACTTAAACTTTATAAGAAACTACAAAGTTTAATTTAGATTCTTAAGGATTTCCCGAGACTTAATTAATTTTGTAGCGCACAACGAAGCAGAATAAATAACAACTAGTTCGAAAGGACATCAAAGGAAAATTATGATTATAATGGCTCAATTTCCTTCGGAATATTCATTCAACTAGTTTATAAAGACAAAGAAGAGATAGATACAATAATATAGTACCATCGAGTAATATTGTATTGTCATTATTACTAAAGGTATGCAAATTTGGGTCAAATTTAACTTGCAAGATTTGACCCTTACATATACATAACATATACATACATAGTACTCGTACCTACATACATAATGTACATTGCAAGTTAAACAAAAGCGTGTAAAAAGTCATAAGAATCGGCCAAGCCGTTTCGAAGGAGATTTGGTACAAACACTAACACGAGAATTTTAACTAAAAGATTAATTATACTTACGTATGGGTTTTCGATATAATTTTTTGTGACTGTAGTTGCAGCAACGGAACACTACATGATGAGCATGATTTGTCAAGCTCTTGTCCGTTTTTTTAAACCGCCTACGTTAGCGTAACGCATCATGTCTAGGTATTCATCTTATTTGTTTATTTATTTCAGATGTGAAGAAGGGTGATGTTTTTGTCTTTAAGACTGCACCGAGCAAACGTCGAGCGTCCAGTGGCGCCCTCATTACTATTATTGTGTTTTCTAATTAAGTAAAGAATTTCGTTGGAATCAGACGATGCGTTTTTGTAGCGCTAGTAAAAACACAGTTTATGGGATACGTAACAAACTTTAATAACAATTGCCCATTATTAACGGGAAAAGGTGGCCACTTTTTTCCGTTAAGTTGATAACTCGAAGGTGAATTGTCATTAAACTATGTCATAAATCCTAAAACCTGTGTTTTTATTTGCAGTACAAAAAAACACCGTCCAATTCCATGAAAATACTTTAGTTTATTAGAAAACACAAAAATAGTAATGAGGGCGCCACTGTACATTCGGCGTACGCTCGGCGCAGTCTTAATGTATGTATGTATGTATTTATTTTCTTGTAGAGGCTGAACGAATGCCCTGATTTTGACAAACTTGGCGTTATTGGATTGGTCTTCACGTCACGTTTCATTGGATAGTTGCATTTTGACTGGAGACTTTAATAAAGTCGGTAGCTTTACTAAAATGCATATTTTCTAAATAACTATGGTGCCGTGACTGTCGCAATCAGTCTTAATAACGCAAGACTTTTAGAGTCCAAAAACTTAACTTTACCATGGTCAATGGGATGGGATATAGTACAATCTAAAGTTACAATAGAGAGACATAACATGTACATATTATATTTTGTTAGCAAAGCTAGATGTGTTTGTTTTTAAGTATCTCTTCTTTCTGCATTCAAGTCCATTTTTGGTCGGAATGTTAGGAATTGTTAGGAATTGTTTCTGGACCCTCGCATCCTTGTATACTTAAAGTTTTGACGCAGCTAAAAATTCCTTTCATTACGCAGGTGCAAGCTACACACCCGCGCACCTCCGGCTCATCGCCTACATTGCATAATTTTGCTGCATCTAGAACAAATAGTGAATGCCAAGTTAAACGGAAGTATCTTAGAGACACGCGTTGCGTTTTAAGAAAAACCCACTGTTGCTAAACCTTTGCAACAGCCGAGAAAAGATGCTTAAACTATCGTTAATGATTTTAGAAAAATGACAATGCATATAGCGCATATCAGCATAAAGCATTCGACGTGACTATCTGGCTACGTCAATCCTATACATTTTCGATAACGATAAAAATCTCGCAATCCATCTTGTCTACGGCCACATATCTATGACTGTGCTCTCATAGAGAATGAATATCTATCTATCTATCGTGATTTAAGAACAACGTAATACTCAAAAAGAGCGTTTTAACTAAATTTTGCAACGAGGCACACTAGAGTTAGCGTTCTTTGACGTCCACGATACAAATCTTCATTAAATACTGAAAAACCTTTTCCAATGCCCTTGTTCCGTTAATTTTCCTTCCTTTCGTTCCTCTCTGTTTCCCATCTTGCTGAACTTGAGCCTTCTTGTGAGGATCACAAGTCATCACAGGGAGTCTAGCCAAGATGGAAACGCTAGTTACGTTATTGTTTTTTATCGCTCAAAAACGTTACGATAAACCACGAGGTCAACTGTCATCCCGTCGTTCCAAATTTCACATGTAGATCGGCCCCGTTGTATATTCGACCAAAAAACTCCTAAGCCACATTTTGTCATCTAAAAGTGTTAAAGCACTTTCTTCGTCGACTACATACATCCCATTGTTTGTTTCTTTTGTTGTTGCCAAAGTATTTTCATATGATTCGCTATGCTTGGCAGGCGAATAACGGTGTCACAGTTAGGGCTTGTCAATGGAGACGCAACACGTCGCGCGTAGCGTTGGGCAGCGCGGTCGGCACTAATTTCAAACATATGGTGTTGTATGAAAGCGTTTACGGGGAAGCAATTTTACATGCGTTTGCTTCAAATACAGTGATATATGCGGCGGAACCCGCGGATTAATCGCCGCGTGTCGATAACGGCGGTACCAGCGACGGCGCCCACGACACAGCTACTCTCTACGCTACGTACCACTCACCGCGTCACACCCCACATTTTCATAAAAAAATATGTCCGCATTGCCATATGTTCGTCTACGCGTGTGATGACGAGGGCCGCGGCACACGCCGCCTCTCTGTAAACGGAAAAAACGCCAGACCCCCGCGTGACGCCACCTTACACCCTTTTTTTTTATGGTATAGACTTACTTACTTCAACCAAATAAGACAGAAGGCCAATGTCGTGTCGTATCAGGAGGTGAAAAAGCTAGCACAGAGTAGAGAAAAGTGGCAATTACTTCACCGACAAGAGCCTAGCTCTTTAATTTAATGATGATGATGAGAGAAGACAAACGAGCACACAGGCCACCTGATGCTAAGTGGAAACTGTGACCCATAGACATTCGCAATCACAAGACTGCAATGCAATCCTAAGACTGCAAATGCGTTGCCAACCCTGAGGCTAAGATGGAATGCCTCTATGCTAGTCATTTCACCGGCATTTCTTCGTGTCAACGGACGCTGCAGACTGTCCTCCAGCTAAGACCGCAGATTAAAGTGTAAGCCGAGTCATTTTATATGCAATAAACAGAATTGATACAAATATATATACCTAATTCTTATACTAGAAGTAAGTAATTTATGGTAATAAATATTTACCACGAAAATCTTTGTATAGTCGAGGAGTTAATTGGCTTAGTTTGATGTTAGACATTTCTGTCTTTTTTTTGCTCTTTTCATTGGAACCCTCATCAGAATAATCTGCACGACTTTCCTCTTTAGAATCACATTCCAAAACATCGCACTCAAGAATTCCCTCCGCAAGGCAGATGCAACGCGTGCAGCTGTCTGCTTGTTCAACATTGTCGCCGGCGTTCTTGCAGTGGGCTGCTATTTCTAAAATTACATAAAAAATATTCATAAAAATATTCAGAAACTTCGGCGTATTGTTTGTTCTCAAAACAGCTTTAGTATTTACCGCGTAACTTTTTGTAAACTATTTTACTTTTACTTGATCTTCCTTTTTTTATCGTGGCACCATCACCGAAGCTTAAAGTAAGTGATACAAAAATGGCCTGAAATAAGAAACACGATCACTCATCATTAACACATCGCAGTAGCAAGTTCGGTTCAACAGGGCTTCTATTATAGGGGTTGAAAAAGATTTTTTAAAATCGGTTCACAATTGACGGAGTAATCGGTGAACATACATAAAAAAAAAAAAATGTACAGTGGAACGTATAACCTCCTCCTTTTTTGAAGTCAGTTAAAAACTATAATCGTCTTTGACCCGTAAAGCACTATTTCCACCAAACGGCCCGCAACGGATCGGATCGGAAAGAATACGAACGGATGCGGCGACAACCATCGTGTCCGGCAGCATGTCGACGCATACGATACAATCGGGCGGTAACAGCCGTTCGCGGTCGACAGGATGTCGACGCACGCGATCGGCACCGTACGGTTGCTTGCGAGCGTATCCAGTCATCCAGTACCCAGTCAAATAAGCACTTAATTATCTATGCAGGGCGTGCACTTTCGAGAATGAGGGATGACTGAATAGACCCGCCCGGTCACGGCCGAAAGTTTCCGATCGCACACGACGACAAGCGAACGGAGCCGATCGCAAGCGAACGGAGCCGATCCCGTGCCGCAGCATACTTTCGGTTACGATCACATGTCCATATATGATTCAGTATCGTTTAAAGACCATTGAATTATTTCAGTACTGATCCGTTGCTGGCCGTTTGGTGGAAATAGTGCTTTATAGTATTGTTTTTAACTTGGCCGCCATTACTGTCCAGTGAACAAGAACTATGAAAACGTTGACAATATGTAGGATTGGCAAAAGCTATCATGAGCTACTTTTGATTCCGGAAAATGCGCGGATGAAGTAACGGGCAAAAGTTACTTGAGTAATAAAATCTGAACCTGAACCACAAAGGCGTGAAAGCATTACTTGCATTATGGTTTACCATGGTCTTAAATAACAAGGTGTAGGTATTAAAAACTAGGGGATGCCTGGGAGTTTGTACGCAAATAATTAGATTTCTGCGTCTCCCCTATGGATTCAGTTGGGGGTCGATGTTTGAAAAGTCTTTCCTTAGAGTACCTACCCAAGACCTGAACAATAACGCCCTAGAAAACCACCAGAAACAGTGGAAAACTACGGTCGGCTTAGGGCATGCAAAGCCCTTCATAGAAAGAGTTGACCATAGCTGGACCAAAAAACTTTGGAAACTCAACAGAAGACAAATCCGATACGTTATCGGAGTATTTACAGGGCACTTTGGGGTTATACATCTCCTAGCAAAGATGGGCCTTTATGGCAACACAGATTGTAGAATGTGCGGCGAGGAGGTGGAAACAATGAAACTTTTATTGTGTGAATGTGACGCCCTCGCCGGAGTAAGAATGAAAATCTTCGGTTGTAGCTACCCAGAACCATTGCACTTCACTATCCGCTATTTGGAAGGGGTGGAGGCTGCATTGGATTAAGAGCTAAAAGAGGGGTAATTACACAAAAGATCCCATAGGGTCGACGTGGATCCGTAAGGACCCCACCAAGAAGATAAGATAAGGCCTACCCAAGAAATATTTTTTCCTAATTTCAATTGCTTAGATTTCGCGTTGTCTGTTGGCAGTTTGTCTGTCATTGATTAATTCAATTCATGATATCGTTACTGATAGCGATCAAATCTTACCAAAAAAAAGTAAAAACTTCGCATTTTTCTCCAACTCGATGATCTTAGATCGTTAAGCAATCGCCGAACAATGTTACAGGGAACCAAATTTACAGACTGCTACCCATACAAAAACAGGCCTTTCTAAGTTGTATTATAGCAATAACGTATTAAAAACTACAAATATCCATTACGGAGAATTGCCAATGATGTTAGCTAGATATTTGAATCTCGTTAACTTACGTTAATGCTACACGTTTTTAAATTTGTTACGATATTGAGAATGCTTGTCTCGGCTTACAGAATAAAATTCAAGGTATTGTATTTCCTTGGTTTTCTACACGTAGAATCGCTTTTTTAGGGTTCCGTACCACATTGAACGTGGCAGGTAGAAAACCAGAAATTCGGGTTATTTTATAACCTAAGAAATTTAACGCGCTGGAAATGAACCTAACGAGTTTTACAATGAGGTAAAAACGAGTATGGAATAATGAGGGAATATATTTTACATAACTTGTTTAATATACTCGTACTACATGCTTTCTCGAATCGTCTCTGCAGTCGAACAGTCAGAGGCATTCCCGGTGCACCACCTCTGGGGTTAAATTCGTTTACGCGTTCGACGCTTAACGACATGTGAGAATAGACAATTTCCTTAACTCTAACGTAAGCGATTTTCGAAAACTGACAAAACGTATGAAATCGACGCAGGCGCTCGACGCCACCGTCTGACAGTATACGTCAATCCTATACATTTTTGATAACGATAACGAGCCGCGAATGCATTTTGTCCACGGCCTCGCGCTTTAGGATTAGCTGGCTGCGATGAACAAGTCAAACTTGTCTTAAGTGGAAGACCGCGGTTGTCCCTAACTGTAAATTTATATGCAGTAGACATTTATTTTCATTTAAGTGTTTTTTATGAAACTATTTCTCTGGAAGTTAACTCTTTATTGCACTAAAGAGTTTACTTACTGTCAACTGGACGCAAGCTCTTCTTCCCGTAAATTATTTGAAAAAAAAAATAGAATTGCTCGGTATCCAAACATAATGTACCCATACGTAGTTGTTTTTTTTTATTTCAGGTAAGTAGGGTTTATTCCCATGTTATAATTATTTGCGTATTTTTTATCACTGGCATAGACATTAACATACCTTTTTTAATTTGTTCGTGTAAGCTTAATTACTTCGTTGTATTCGTCCGACTTTATCAAATCACACCGTTCCATCATTTAAACACAGTTAAATTTTACGCTGTTTATTTTTTCTCCTCATGACTTCAACGTAGAGGTTAATTTATCCGCTTTAATTTTTACATTCGGAAATAAAAAAATAACCAGTTTAAGTTACCTTAGCGATGTTAAACATGTGGATATATCTCTCTCTCTTGCTTAAGCTTTAGTATAAAAATAGTCTCTTCTAATATTCAGAATTATTCTGGCAATGCTTATATTTTTTATTTTTCTCGTAACCTTATTCTTACAATAATGGTATTTAAAAAAACCGTTCTAATGCGAGTTGGCTTTACGCAACAAGGATTCTGGCGCTTAAATGACCAAGTAGAACCCTGACCCACCATAGAATTGTGTCACAGTCATCAAATCGTTGTCAAACGAAATTTCACTGTGACAAAGTACTATGGTGGGTCAGGATTTCAATTTGTCGTTTTTAAGAAAGAACAAAAAGACGCTGAATAAAATCTTTTTTGTACTGGGTAGGTTTTTGGGAACCCTTGTTACTTAATCGTTAAGTATTACACACAATCATACAATATTTGGGCTCTAAGTCAATCGGCTTTATATGCTATATAGATTCAAAAGATTACTTTTTACAATAGTAGGATGGATTGACGGATCAACATCGATGGTTTAATTATAGGGTCCCGTTTAAAACCGGAATGCTAAAATTTACCCAAACCAGTCCAGCTATTCTCAAGTAATACGCTTTCCAACAGTATTTCATGTTTCGAGAAGAACTATGCATTAAATTTACATTTCGTGCTCGAATTTGTATTTTTGTGCAATAAATATTAAATTAATAAATAAGAACAAGTAGTAAAACAACTGAGTATTTCATTGTTTTCTTCCAACTTCATTCCATTTTATTCATGAAATTAAGTTGTTTAGTAATCTTCGGTACTACGGTCTTCAGGCGTATCCAAAGATCTATCGCAGGCAGTTTTGTGGCATGACATAACTCCAGGTATAAGGCAAACACATACACGACAACCAATCACTAACGGCTCCTTGCCTGGTTTGCAGAATTTTGCAGCTTCTAGAAAAAAAAATGTCTAGCATTAAGGATCATAGTCATATTGTAGTTTAGAATAGCAAGACCATATCACAAGAACAATGTATTTGCCACACTTTCGTGTTCAATTCACGAAAGCGAGGCAAGATCTACCCTTACCATGAGTTACAATTAACGTACTTCGCTAGCGAGTCGAAGCTGTTCCTCGCAGACCTCACAAGTATTCTTATAGAGTGCAAGGGCCATACCATTCAACTCGCTAGCGAGTACGGTAATTGTAACTCATGGTAAGGGTACAACAGGCTTATTGCCCACTCGCAATCGCAACCGTTTTCAATTTGACAGTCCGAAGGCAAGTCCGCTATAAGGGTTCCTTGTTAACTACGGAAACAAAGAAAGTTGAAATATCTAAAGTACATAAAGTAAAGTTATTTAGTCCGTTGTTTGAACGGTATAGCCACGTTTTATTAAATGTTTTTATTGTAAAAGAAACATTCGATATAAAAACCAAACATTTCGCTCATTGAATACAAAACGGACACATTGCAAAATAATTTGCTCTTGCATTAAAAATCTTATACTAACAGATTCTAATTTTAAATTGCAACACTGTCTCATTTCGGAATGTGTCCGTATTGTATTCAATGAACGATTTATTACCTCGTAATTTTCCAAAATCATCATCAGTATTTTCTTTTGGGGAATCTACCAGAGGTCTGGATACAACAGAGCATTGCATTCGTGTACACTCGACCACTCCATCTGCCACGCAGGTGCACGTGTTACAGTCCTGGCTCTGAACTAGTTGGCCGACCTTACAATTCCTTGCTTCTTCTAAAATGTTGAAAATCTTTGTCAATAGGTATTTAGTAATTAATAAATTTTCTCCTGCATGCTCTGAAATGTTATAAAAATTGCCCACGAAATTCTGAGTTCCAAAATTTAGTTATTTTTATTGTTTACCGATGGTAGTGGCCATCATCATCATCAGCGATAATTTTAGTACAACCAAATTCCGCTTTTTTTACTTTTTAAAACCATTTTTAGACTTAGATAACTAACACCAACCAAATAAACGACTTTTACACGGACGAAATCGTGGGTAAAAAGAAGTGGTCAAGTCAGGGAACAAGATTAAACGGTAACCTCAACAACATGATTACAGCACTCCCAGCTTCTTAATACCGTTCGGTTGGTTATTGCTATCATACTTGCACTCACAGGTGACTGTATATCTCGTGTTTCTAGAAAACCGAAGGTTGCCGATAGCTGTTAAGAAACTAGTAGTACTGTATAGGTAAAAAACTTGAGAAAAGGTCCTCTTGCACGTACAGTCGACGTCAAAGATATGTTTACATTTTTGGACCTTATTTCAATGGAATAAGGTGAAAAAATGTAAACATATCTTTGACGTCGACTGTACCTAGGTGTGTACAGTCGAGTGCATAAATATGTATACACTTTAGTACCTTGTCACTTTAATCGCTGTGATAATTTATATATTGCTGTTTAAATATGACATTAAACAGACAAGGTACTAAAGTGTATACATATTTATGCACTCGACTGTACAAAACGAATATTGAATATTATGTCAAATTTCAAATATAGAATGTCGAACGGTCTTTACAAATGTGATAGAACTTCATGCAAGAGGGCCTTAACTGTTTTACTTAATATATGTTATCTACTTACTTGTAGACGTGGTGATCCGACAGAGAACTAAGGTTATCGACGTAGTCCATTGAATTAGCACGTTGAAGTGGCAGTGGGCCGGCCATTTGTGCCGCAGAACCGATAATCGCTGGAGTTATCGTATTCTTGAGTGGAGACCGCGAATCGGCAAACGTAGTGTAGGACGCCCTCGGACTAGGTGGAGTGACGATCTTCGCAAGGTGGCTGGCAAGAGCTGAATGAGAGTGGCCACGAATGGTACTCGTTGGCGGGCAATAGGAGAGGCCTATGTCCAGCAGTGGACTAATATAGGCTGATGATGATGATGATGATGACTTACCGCGTAACTTTTGATAATGTTGATTCAATGACCCTCCCTGTGGTCGCTCTTGCTCGGTCTCCTCTGACATTGACGACGATTCGCATCCCGGCTCGATGTTGCACTCAATCACGCCTTTCGACACGCAGGTGCATTTCTTGCAACCCCGTTCCAGTTTTATAGGGGCGCCCACCCTACAAACTCTTGCTTCTTCTACAATATAAGTATACAAATATTTTAAATATTTCTTATGATGAAATGACGTTATCAGCTGAACATTTTTTATCCATCTTTACTAATGTTATAAATGCGTAAGTAACAAATTCTATAAGTTGCAAAGTCGTTTGCAACTGTCAGTTAATCAGGTAAATAGATAATGGTGAGATTTGACTTTTATTGTGCGATACTGGACTATTAACCCATTATACCTAGGTTAAATCTACAATACGTTTGATTATTTAAAATTATTTTGAATTCAAATGCAAAGTGCAATAAAGCACAAATTTGAACTACAACATACGGTTGCAAACAGCCCCGTTAACCTATAATGGCCAATTGAATAAGGGCCTATTCACACATGCAACAACCAAAACACATCGCAATAGCAAAATGTGGCCCGCTGTGCTTACGTGTAAATAGTGTCGATGCAGCTTCTTGCTTCTTTACGGCAAGTGAACACACAGACCACCAGCCCCCTATTTCACCATCCTGACAGTGACAGGTGACAGGTAACAATTCGGTATACATTGCAAAGTTAACACGCTAATACATCACTGGGATTCATATAAGCTGCGCAGTGTGCACTGAAATGTCACCTGTCATTGTCAGGGTGGTGAAATAGGGGGCTGATGGTACGTAAGTGTAACACTGCAATCCTATGACTGCACAGCGTTATCAACCGACAGGTAGAATTAATATATGAATATATGGTATATATGTATAGTGAAAGAAATTTGTCAAGATCGTAGCAAAAGGAAAGAAGTTGTCTCTGCCTATCCCTCTGGGAAACAGGCGTGATTTAATGTATGTATGTATTATTTATTTATTTATTTATTTTAATGGAACAGTAACAAATTACAAACTGACACTTTTTATAAACTATTACACAATTATACAAGATAATGTTTGCAATTTAATAACAATTTATTTATTTTTTTAATTAGTATGTATGTACTTACCCCGTAACAAATCATATTCCCTCTCCTTTGCTGTGCTGCCGTTAGCGAAGCTAAAGGTAAGTATGACATAAGTGGCCTAAAACAATTAACACCTTTATTCAACATGATCACATAGTACACTTCGGAGCAAAGCAATTGAGCTACTTAGTATTAATTTCACATAGAAAGTGGCTCGATTTCTTTACTCCCAAGTATAGTTCCACTGGCTGTTCAACAGTGCGTTAAACACTTGCAATTAACAGTTTAAACAAATATACTTCCCAGTACTCTCGAGTGTTAATAATAATGTCGAAAATACAATAGTAGATTGTTTACCTAGGGATGAAAGGCACCTATACCCTCCTGAGGTTCCTTGTACTAATAGTAGTACAAAATACGGCCATTGGAATAAAGATCTAATGCCAAGGAATTAAATTGGAATTTCTTTTGTTTTTATGACTACTGATCAAATTATAAAATTGATTTTATTTCATTCATAATGGATTCATATTCCACTGACAAATTTCGTTGTATGGTGGGCCTTAGGAGGTTATCACAAGAGATATTTCGAGTGTGAAATAAAACGTGTCTTTCACCCGAGTTAAACAATCTACTTTTCATTTCGATATTTTCTGGGTTCGAATCCCGGTAAGGGCAGATATTTGTGTGATGAGCGCGAATATTTGTTCCTGAGTCATGGATGTTTTCTATGTATTTAAGTATATATTTCTCTATATAAGTATTTATATCGTTGTCTAGTACCCATAGTACAAGCCTAGAGCTTAGTTTGGGACAAGGTCAATTGGTGTGAGATTGTCCCCTTATATTTATTTATTTATTTATTTATTATAAGGCAAGTAAAAAAAAGTAAAAATACTATAGAGCCACTCTTTGGTAAAACTACTGAATCTTACTTTTATAAGTTTTTTTATCAAGTTTCAGAATAAAACACCAGTTTTTTTACTCGTAACCATTTATTTAATTCCTATTTGATTGCTTGCGGTTTTTAATCAAATAACCGTCTCGAAACCGCGCCTAATAAAAAACCCTTCATGACAGTTCGGGTAAAATGCTGGCACTCTGGCGCTCTAAAAAAAGTTTATATCAAAAACAAGCGGGGGAAAAGATTTTACCATAGCTCAGTACAAACTTAGTTTTTTCTTATATAATCTACTACAGAGAGGCTGTATAGGTTCCTGCTACTGCACAGGTCCATAGACATAGTTCTTTTTTAATTACTTTTTTCCCTAGGGTGGACATGTATCACTTTCAACCCCCTTCCAAGAAAACAATGGCCTTATTTAAATCTATGAGACATAAAAAAAACTTGTTGCTTTTAAAAAGATTGCGATTGTTGTTACATGTTAAATAAACCGTCTTGATTCCACATGAGCCTATTGCAACAAAAGAACTTGCGGTTGCAACTGCCAGTTTTGGTAGATATACGTAACATCATACCAATTTTATCAAATTTATACCACCTAAGAGAAAACTTTCTTGCTTATTTTTTTTTAGTTTACACGGAGACTGCAGGGCAGGTTGTATCGAGCTGTTGGTAAGTATTAAAACTACGAGTATGGACCTGAGTGCCTCTAAGCGAACTTCCTCTTCCTCATCTCCACTTGCCTCACCAGCTGGTATGAGAGTGTATTGACAAGGAACAAACCATTACCTCTGGCTATCTTCCAAGATTCATGTACCTTATCAGCAGACAGGAATCCAATGGGCAAAGTTTTAGGACAGGTAGGGAGTTCCTATATCGATAAATTGACCTATAGATGCTTGTTCTATATACCTACTAGTGATCACTCCACGTTTTGTTTGTAAAAATATATTTCATTCAAAGTAATCAAAATAATAACGTAATTCTCTACTTTTTTTTCAAGACGATTTTTGATACTTTACTCATCATAATTTTTTTCTCATTACTGTCCCATCTACTATTGTTATAATAAACGATCAGAATTTGATCCAAATTTTCGGTCGTTAAACGTTTCCGTCTTGGCTGATGAATTCATTACAGGTGGCTAAATGACTTTTTAATTTCTCTGGAGGTAATTGGGGCATAACATTTTTTTTTTAATGTTGTTTGAACTTCATACTCATCTTCAGAACAATACTTACAAAAAATGGGGGCGATCACTAGTATATGGGAAAAGCATCGATAATTGAGTCTATCGCTAAGGAACTCCCTATCCGACATAAAAAAAATCCCCCTTGATTCCTATTGTTGCTTATCAGTAATCGAACCCAGACCTCTTTGCTTTGCTTCTAAGAAATATTCTAACCACGTTGTCGATATTACATTATTTTTCAACTTATCCCCAATACTTAAGCTGCGAAAACTTACCAAGAGAATGAAATTAGTTCTCAATGTTCTCATATTATACCACTTTGTGCAATACAACCGAAATTCTTGAGCTCCAGTCACCAACTGTTTTAGCAGAACTAATATCTTGATTCTCATCGAATTGCCAGTAATTAGATTTATAATTAGCTCAATTGCCGTAATTATTGAAACAAGGCATTCATCAGCTAAACTTAATTTGAAAGGTAATGTAACCTGCCTAAATATGAATAGAGTTTTGTGATGGCATGTGTTAAAGCATTCAATGCCGGCATAGTTTCTCGAACTGTCGTTAACTCGGTGAATGTCGGAAGAACGTACAAATATACAAGTCTCGGCGATGCACTCCCCGAACCGACCTCACCAAAAAGATACAACCAGCGACCACGCGGTCGGGCGCCGTCATACATAACATGTTATGGGATGCTAATTATTTTCAAAACAAAAGTCCCTGAAAAAACAAATGCGTGGTATGTTAAGGTCACCATAAGTTTTTTTTTTTCGTTTCTGAAACCGCATGTGGATCACGGTAAGCAAGGTAAGGTTAGGATGATCAATAAATGTTAAAAAAAGAAAATAAGATAAAATACACTCAGGAGGGATGAATTATTTTAATTCGTTGTTATTTATTGCAAATTCTTGACAAAAAATATTATTGAGTTCAACGTTGACGTACAGAATACGCTTAAAGGTGCGTTTACACGGGTAATTTTTTGATCAAAAATTGCCTGTTTTCTGTTCAGACGTCTCATTTTATCACACAAAATTAGAGTAAAACGGTTTTGTTGCCGGAAATAAATTGCCGTTAAAAGTTGCCTGTGTAAGCGAATCTTTAGCAAAGTAATCAAATTTTAAAGTATGAGCAGCTTCAGCTATAGGTAGTATTGTCAAGTTATTGAATGTCATATCTTTCGTTACACATCCGGTGCCGTCGATCCCCGAAACAATTATGATTTTCGTAGTATCTTAGCCTCTTTCCACTTTGCTAACGGACTCTCTGTCCAAGGACATCTCAAATTCCACTCGTGATAAGGGCACCAGGGTTTGTTCTTGACACAAATACATAAACATTTCTCCTTACTAAATTCCATATCCCTGTTTTTGCAACTTCCTGCCGTGTTACATGAAAAAAAAAGGAAATTTAAGGTTTTTTTTTATTTGTTTCCAATTTTTGTGAAGGTGTTCTTTTGAATAATAAGTATCAGGGGACAATGTCACACCAATTGACCTAGTCCCAAACTAAGCTTTAGTTGTACTATGGGTACTAGACAACGATATAAATACTTATATAGAGAAATATAGTATATCGTTACTACTTTGTCGAAAAATCGTATGTGATTTTTCGAAATGTACGAGTTTGAATTTAATTCTCTTCAAGTTTAACTTTAAAATTGTACATCACGAAAAATGAGATACGAGGTGTTTTCAAATCAATGACGATATACTTATTTGCATAGAAAACCTCCACGACTTACAAGGATTTGAACCCAAAATCACTAGCATCGTAGGCAAGGTCCCTACCAACTAGGCCAGCGCGTCGTCAACATAATGATTGACAACGAAAAATCAGGAAATAGGAACCTGGTTGACAACTAGAGCTCTAAAAGGAAGGGTAGCAATTTTAAACCGTCTGCGTTTGTTCGTTAGGTCGGTTTCAGAAAAAAAGTCGGGAAAAGAAGTAAACAAACCAATTTACCATCATTAATCCGGAATCTCAAATTTTTTAAGAATTTATTTAATTGATTTTCACTTTCACATTACTTTTAAGATTGAATTACTATTAATTAAACGTTTTCCTAGACAAATACATGCTCGATGAGTAAACGGAAGCTAAGATAAAGATAAAGATAAAGAGACATTTATTTGCAACAATACAAAACAACATAGATACAAAAAATAAGACACAGAAACAGTTGCGAAACGATCCCAACTCAGTATTCGCTAGCCGTAAAGCCAGCACTGTGGGGTTGTTATGACGTCCCTTTGCAATTCATTTTACGCTGAGAAAAAAGGATAGAGTTATGTAAGTGCTATAGCACCGTCCTTTACGCTCACCGTAAAATTAACTGCATAGCCATGTCATAATAACCCCCCTCTGCCGTGTCATGACAAAACACTGTAAAATAAAAAATGCTATTTTTCAGAAATCGCAATAAACTATTTTTTTCGTTATTTAACCGTAAATCTGTGAAAATTTATCCGATGTTGATGAAATTTTTACAAAATATCGATAATGTTACTCTTATAGTATACAAATCTCAAAAAAACTAATTTTTAAATTCTTTCATTTATTTTAAAACCAAAACGTGTTTTGTTGTGACGTAATTTGGTAATAACTAATCTAATCGTCGTGACAAAACACTGTAACTATCATAATTACAGTGTTTTGTCACAACAAAGTACAGTTTTTGTACTTAAGTTTGCGACAAAACACTGTAACTATCATGTTACAGTGTTTTGTCATATTCTTATAAGTACGAAAAAAACTTTACTTACTTGAAATTTTAGGTGTTGGTAATATTAACATACCATCAAATTCTTCTTAGACCAGACTTGACCAAACAAGAATTATGTTTATGCCAAGATAAGATACTATTTTGAAGTTTAACCTTAGATTATGTAGGTACCTACTTATTCCTGTTTGGTCAATCTGGCCTTAGTATTTGAAAGGGAACAAAGGAATAATGCTAAAATTTGGTACTATTTTGCCATTTAACCTTAGATTAAATAAGTAGGTATAGGGTATCTAGGATAGTAACCAGTTGGGCGTGATCCGACGAAGATAGGCGTTGTTTAAAATTTGTGTAACTGACATCCATACCTCCTTCATCAGTCGAGCCGTTTGTGCCAGGAAAATCCGATACAAAACTATTATGAGCACAGGTGGTTGGAGAAGGTACACTGGCTTTGGTAACTAAATGACAGTTCATTTTAAAAAAATTCACTAATTCATTTAAGCAACACTCTTTCTTTCCACCTTTCGTAAGATTAAATATCAATTTATTCCGTTCTTTACTCATTTTCTAATATTTTTATCCAGGACAAGTTAAAAACGCGTGAACTAGCGATGAATTCCCTGTGATCTACTAAGTAATGTTTACAAACAATCGCCTCATGACAACCAAAACACTCACTCACTTTCAAGGGTGAATTGCAGGATTGTTGCGACAAAACACTGTATCTTAAGGTATAGGTCGTCAAAAACCGTCAGTGCTGTTTTGGCAAAACACTGTATTTGGACATACAGTGATTAGTCAAAACAAGACCCTATGCTTTAACAGTTACAGTGTAATACGCTTTCAGGGTATTCATAGATTTTGGTACAAAATGAGTGGTCTGTTAGCAGGCATATATAAATATGGACCCAAAAAGCTCAATTATTGATGTTAGCACAAAACACTGTAACTTGAGTTACAGTGTTTTGTCATGACACGGCAGCCCTGGTCTTCCGTTGGAACCGCTTAGTGAAGAGACGGAAAGTGACACACTTAACACAAAATAACAAAAAATGCGAGTGCGCATCGCTAGTCGAATGAATAAATTGCAACGTTTGGTATCTCATGAAATCCCGAGAGCTTTTTTCTTTGATGATTGTATCTTCAATAAAATGTTGACCAGTTTGACCTAATACACAAAAACAGTACCTTTAGAATTAGATGGATAGTTCCTATTCATAAGTTGATCATAAGTGTTGCAATTCGGTATTTTTCGGCATCGCATAGCACCATTCTTCAGGCACGTGCAGTTCCTACAAAGGTCAATGATGGGTTCGCTACCAAACTCGCATTTTTCTAAAACAATAAAAAAAAAACAATTTGAACGCATGAATCATTCGTTACACTCTTTACCCTAATAAACGTTGACGGTGGTAAAGCTTTTTTTTTTAATTTTAATTAATGGCTTTCAGTGTATTTCGCCAATGTCAAGTTATTTATAGTGGCATAAAGTGGGTATCACACGCGAAAACAATTGTTCGGTAATACAGAATTTTCTCCAATGGACTAAACAGACGCACATGGGGTTAGCTCCACGCGCTTCTGTCAAGACCGGTGGAATAGCTATACAATGTTTTGTCCTTATCTGTCATTAAGACATTTGAATTTGACAGATAACTACAAAACATTGTATGTATTAAGTTTAAAGTTAGAAAAACAGAATCAAATTTGAAGATACGTTTCATTATGAACTTTATTTTGTATGCAATCCGTGAATGCAATGTCATTATTTTAATTTGTTTATTAATTTTTATTTTATAATATAAATAAGTTTGCATTATTTTCGATTTTTTGGCTCTTTCGGTTTTCGTTGTCAAACTATGAATCCTTATAGCTTCGCCAAGTAAGTCTGTCCGTATTGATTGAAACAGAAAATTTGTAATTTGTAACTTTAGCGCGTTGAAAAAACAATAATAAAGTAAGTATACAAACAATTTTAATGATCTGGTGCCTCTCAGACATGTACTCGTAACTTTATCTTCTATTAAGGGTATATAAGTACCATTACAACGCTAATTGCAGTGCTTTATCACTACGAAAACGCTTTGGTTACACTATGAGTCGTATTCTGAAACTGCTCGCAGTATCAAATTTCTTTGGTTTTTGATAACAAGTAAAAAAACAATATTAAGGTTAGACCTAGAAAAAACAATCGAATTTACTTCTTACCATACATTGCAGTAGTTATTTCTGGTGGCATAAAATCTGAAACACAAAACATGAACATTCAAGCTCAAAAAGTTATTCCCATGTACACAATAGAGGACACCCGCGACTTCGTACGCGTAGAATTGGTTAGCCCTGCTTTGGTGGACTGCTTACGTGGACTCAAACTATTACAATACGTCAGGACCCCAATTTATGTGCAATCCGACATGACGTTTCATTCGAGATGAATGTCAGTTGCATACAATTTCCTAAAAATCTCGCATATTATAAACTATTGATCTCGACTGTCACTAGAATCGGACTCCGAACACGATTGACATTATCTGTGGTAAGTCACAGACAATGATGTAGTCTGCCGCTAATAAGTTAAAAATATGATCTTTTGTCTGATTTTATTTCATTTCCTCGCAATTGTGATGAAAAAGATTGTATGTTATACGGGTGGTAAAGGAAATACAAAGCTCGAGTCATTAAAGGGCTCAGTCTTCGGCTTCGGGCTTCTAACAGACTCTCGTTTGTAATTCTTTCCTTACCACCCTTAATACACAATGTATACACAATGTCGGTCTGTGTCAGATTTTTATCTGCTATAGAATCTCGTGCTAGGTAAAATATAGTGAAACGATATTATTTTGAATCCATCTGTAATTTATAACATACGTATAAATCCATTTCACTTCCCGCCTACAGTGTGCACACTGTATAGTGCCGTCCCGTGCTAGCACGATCCCAAGCTCGGCATTCAACTCGCGCGCGGACTGTACTATACTATGTATAAGTGGAGTCGACGTTGTCACTATAGCATACTGCCCTCCTGAATAAAAAGGAAGCATGCGCAATTTGATAGTCCAGGCAAAATTAACCCTGTATCTTAAGACTACGCCGAGCGTACGCCGGATGTACAGTGGCGCCCTCATTACTTTTATTGTGTTTTGTAATAAACTAAAGTATTTTCTTGAAATTGGACTAAATTTGTTTATACTACAAATGAAAACACAACTTATAGGGTATATCATATAGTTTAATAACAATTCACCTTCGAGTTATTAACTTAACGAAAAAAAGTGGCCACCTTTTCCCGTTAAGCGGATTACTCAAAGGGTAATTGTTATTAAAGTTTGTTACGTATCCCATAAATTGTGTTTATACTTGCGCTACAAACACATTTTGTTTGGTTCCAAGGAAATTCTTTAGTTAATTAGAAAACCCAATAATAGTCATGAGGGCGCCACTGGACGCTCGGCGTTTGCTCGGCGCAGTCTTAAGAATTAAGGTCGTATACATTCGCGATTTTGAGAGACGTACGCCTTTTTTTGTAATGAGGGCAGCATTGAACTTATACGTATTTGGCCGGTGTACTTACCCTCCTCTGTGTAATAGGGTTTTGGTGTCGTACTCGTAAATTCTGGGTAATAGGGTTCCGGTGTTTTAGTCGCAAATACTGAAATTAAATTGATTATGGATGCGTCAAATAAAATTAAAGTGCCTGCCTGTGATCAATATCTATGTTTCCATCTTCACATATTAATGCCAGAGAACATCTGTACATATCGTTCATTGAATACAAAACGGACACAATCCGAAATGAGTCAGTGTTGCATTTTAAAATTAGAAGCGGTTGGAATACGATTTTTAATGGAATAGCAAATTATTTTGGAATGTGTCCGTTTTGTATTCAATGAGCGATATATGGAAAATATAACCGGATTGAGCTGATCACTTCAGGCTTTCTAATGTACTCTTAGGCCCTGTTGTTTGATCAGTAGTTAAACTAATTAATTGTTAAAATTCGAAAAAGGATTCGAAAATTTGACACATTTCCTTGAGATTCCTTCAAATTTCCGATTTCTTTTTCAAATTTCAAAAGGGCCTAAAGGCCTGTTGTTTGATCATGATCAGTAGTTAAACTAAATAATTGTTAAAATTTTAAGGACTCTCAAGGAAATGTGTCAAATTTTCAATTCCATTTTTGAATTTTAACAATTAGTTAGTTTAACTAGTGATTAAACAACAGGCCTTTAGTTAAACTAACCAACCTTTAAAAACCGTAGCTAATGGTTAAATCTCAAGGAAATGTGTCAAATTTTCGATTCCTTTTTCGAATTTAAATTAAACAATTAGTTGAGTTAACTACTGATCAAATAACGTTAGGGCCTGTTTTCACTATAGCATTAAACTGATACATATTTGGCCGATGTACTTACCCTCCTCTTTGTAATAGGAATCCGATGTCGTCTCCGCAAATGCTGGGTAATAGGGTTCCGGTTTTTTAGTCGTAAATACTGAAATCAAATTGGTTACGGATATATCAAATAAAATTAAAGTGCCTGCCTGTGATCAATATCTATGTATCCATCTGCAAATATTATAAAACCCTAGAAAACATCTGTCCCGCCTACAGTGTGCATTAAACTGTATAGTGCCGTCCCGTGCTAGCATAATCCCAAGCTCGGCATTCAACTCGCGCGCGGACTGTACTATACTATGTATAAGTGGAGCCGACGTTGTCACTATAGCATACTGCTCCCCTGAATAAAAAGGAAGCATGTGCAATTTGATAGTCAAGGTAAAATGAACCCTGTTTTTTAACGATTAAGGTCACTAATTCATTCGCGATTTTAAGAGACATACGCCTTTTCTTCTAATGAGGGCAGCATTAATCTTATATGTATTTGGTCGGTGTACTTACCATCCTCTGAGTAATAGGGTTCCGATGTCGTCCTCGTAAATGCTGGTTCCGGTGTTTCAGTCGTAGCTACGGAAATCAAATTGATTACGGATGTGTCAACTAAAATTAAAGTGCCTGCGTGTGATCAATATCTATGTATCCATCTTCACATAACATATAAAAACCTAGTCCTCATACTAAATTTCCATTCTCGATATTGTCGTGAAGAAGAGATGACGTGCATGCATGAAGAGATTGATGAATGTAGAGGAAGCGAAAATTGTGTGTTTAGATCGGTGCACCTAGCGTTCCATAATCTCTGCCTACCCTATTGGGAGACAGGCGTGAAGGTATGTATGTATGTATGTATGTATGTATGTATATTGTCGCAACCAGTCAGTTTTTCTAGATTGAACATGTGCGAGCTGATTTTGTGACCCAATAAAACTTTCTGTTATATTTTAGTTGTGAGCCTTGTCGGCTGTAACTTGCGCACCACGTTCATAACCTCAAAATGGCCTCATGCCTTTACCTTTAATTACTCGCGAGCTCTAACTTTACTAAATAATTTAAAATAAACCACGCTCTGCTACCATGTAAGTTTTCCGTGGTTGAATATAGAAAACTTTGCGTCTAATTAAAAGATTTAATGTTTTTAAGCATGCTTTACGATAAAACATAGACCGAGCGAAACGAAAGCGTAGAAGAGAGTGACGCCTCTAACGGCAGAAATTGATACAACCAAGGTTGCGTTTAAATACACTAGCAATAAACATCTGAAACCAAAGTTAAAATAATTTTAAAATAATAAAAGTTATTATAATTTTACAGATTTGTATGATCGCCAAAGGTATAGTTTCCTATACTTACAACAACAGTTTGTTATTGTAACAATAAAAATGGATAAGGTTGGTTATTCGTTAAATTGGTTGGTAACATTAAAAAGTATATTTAAATATTTTGTACTAAAATACCTTCAAGTACGCAATTTGATATTCTTCGGCAATTTGCGAGATTTTTGCCGGTGCACACACATTTGCGGCAACGGTCTATAAACGGCTTGTCGCCTAACTTGCAAAATATGTATTCTTCACGTTCTGAAACATAACATAAGACATTGTATATGGAAACGGGGAACCGTTCTGGTTGGAGGAAAATTGGAGAGGCGTATGCCCAACGGTGGGCGAATACACGCTGATGATGATGATGATGATGAGTGTCAAAAACGGAAAGTGTTGTAATGAGAAGTATGAGCACATTCAGGCAATTGTCATGTCAGTTATTATCATTATTTTCGGGTATTCTCAGGTACGTCTATGTAAAAAAACACATCCGGGATTTTTTTCGTGGAAACGAACATTTCCATTATTTTTCTTTAATGCATCTCAAACGCCATAAATGCTAAAAATGGATTCATTTGCTATGTGTGATCCTAAAAATCCGTAACCCTAATGATTACATTGACATGATGTTTATTTAATTTATAATTGCAGTAATCGTTTATCCTAATGATAATTCGTTTTCATCTCTGTCTTCTTTGTCTGTTGTTTGTGTAAAATTATGTTTTGTTATTTGGTCGACTGGTAGAGAATGCCATTAGGCTTTAGGTCCACCATATGTACTTATTTTTGTGCAATAAAGATTAAAGAAATAAACAATTCGATATAATGGTCGCAGTTCGATAAAGCTGGGTCGCTGTAAGAAGAAGGTGTTACTTTATGTTACATTAATTAAAAATATATTTATTACAACAATGACACTTTAAAATGCATTGAATAAAAGACGAAAAAAACAAAGCTTTTTAGGTGGAAGTACCCCTTTTTTATGACATACCTCTAACGGCTTTGTGACTTATAAGTAAACACATGTTAATGACAAAGATAATAAAATTATGATTAAAAAACTGTGCACACTGTAATATTGACTTTAATTAGTTAGGACAATCGAGTTTTGAACATTATAGTTAACATTCGTTTTGGTAAATAAAAATGTTATGGCAAATGACTTTAGGACATATGCCTTAAGCAAAAGAGAGATATAGCTCGTACTGAAAATTAAAAGACTTAGATACTTACAGAAATATTACTGTCTTTTATATTGCTTAATTACTGTCCTAAGTGCATTTGGTCATTTTTTCCTTGGAAAAACTTAAGACTAGGTATTAACAGTCCTTTTTTTACCTTCTTCCTTATCCAACTCTTCCGTTCCCTCCTCATGGAAACCATAGCTCTTCGTTGTTACCTCATTAAATAGGACCATGGGTTTGTCGTCATATCGCTTCTGGTTGTTATCTGTTTCATTACACACTCTTGAGGTGCATATTGCGGTTTTTGGCATTATACACTTACACGTGTTGCAACTGCCTGATGGGTCTTTGAAACGTTTCCCAACTACACATTTACGGACTGCCCGTGCTGTTATTCAATAAGGTCAATTTTAATAACACACCATTATAAACTTTGAGCCGTTCATTGTGTACATACAATGATCCATCGAGTGCAAGCGGCGAAGTAATGCGTAAGAGTGAAATACAAGAATAGGTCGCTCGCTCTAAGTCGTGAATCCGTCCTTAAGGCTGCGTTTCCACCAGAGCTTTTCGAGGCAGCTAAGCGGCGCGGCGTTGCGAGGAAAAATCCACGAATAGAATAGTAAATCTAGTAAAACAAAATCATCCGATTGGTGGTTTTTTCCTCGCAACGCCACTTAGCCGCGTGGCACAGCTCTGGTGGAAACGCAGCCTTACTCTGGTCCATAATGGCACATAGTTTTTTACCAAGAGTCATTATGACACTTAAGATAATAAAATGGGTTTTTACCGTGTAAGAATATTTGCCGAGTTCCGACACGAGGATTGCGACGATAACGATAACGTTAACGACAAATGAAGATTTCGGTAGCTTGTAGGAACTGCAGAGTGAAACATGGAAAGCCCGCCAAATATTCCACTGTAAAAACCCTTTTTCGGGTTGTACTTCACTTGTAACGGAATGAAGGAGAGACCATAACGCTGCTTAAAATACGGTGACGGTACGGAATCGAAGTAACGTGCCGTAACCGTCACGATTTTATTGCATGCCCTCCACACCGCTGCTCAAAATACGGTCACGGTACGGAATTGCAGTGAGATGCCTTTACCAGATGCTCTCCTCACCGCTGAGGTAAAATTTTGCGGCACATCACTACGATTCCTTACCGTCACCGTACTTTAAGCAGCGGTGTGGAGAGCACGCGGTAAAGTCGTGACGTTTACGGCACGTCACTGCAATTCCGTACCGTCACCGCATTCTTGAGCAACGCGTGGTCGCACCTTTACGCAGCATAAAAACCGTTTTAGAATGTATTACTGAGTCCAAATTTTTCTCTTTTTTTTTACCTTATTGTAAGATTCTTCCTGTTAGGGGTTAAATTAGTTCACCATTAGGAGACCCAATGCATTTTCTCTGCTGAATCTCTATTATGGTGAACCAACCTGTGAGTCTGTGCGTCGCTAGGCAAGTAAATACGAAAGTCTGTACAGTCTATATTAGAGAAAATACCCAGTAGTGGCACTTACACAGCCATGCATCTCGGTTTTTCGATTTTGCCAAATTCGGATCAGGAAAGGTGAGAATAAGAATAATAGAAGTCGCCTGAAATCAGAAAGAATATTAATATCATACTTCATGTCATTTCACTTTGTTTAAGCTCATTTTGTTTATAGGTCGAGAAATATTGAATTATAGTAACTTTTAGTCAATAAATAGTAAAAGCTACTTACTAAGTTTAACATCAACAATATGATTACGATATTTATTTTGGAAAGCTTAGTCTTTACTCTCAGATTAAAACCCTTTGAAAACCCCGAATAACATGACTGGGTCGACGACAGCGGTCAACCTTGTAAGTAGCTGCACACTTTAGTGCCTGATCACTTTAACATGATGTTTGAACTGCTGCGTTAATCTGTCAAAAGAGTTAAAGTGACAAGGCACGAAAGTGTACAGCTACTTATAAGGCTGACTGAACGTTTGTCTGCTCGAATCGAGAACAGCATAATTATTGTTCGTTAGGGCTGGTTTTTTGACCAATGGCAGATGGATTAAAAATGTGACACATTTTTATAAGCATTATTGTCAGTTGAAGTTGGACTAATTTATTTTTCATATAAAAGAAAAGGACTAAGCTATACTTATGACTGAAAGGTCAACTGAGTTGAGCTACGTCAGTTGAAAAATCAGCCCCTAAATGAATACACTACGAATCTAGAAATCCTCTCCTTATCTTCTTATCTTATGTTTTCTTACAGATGTGTACTTTGACATCCATGGATTTTTGTGCAATTACCCTGTTACACACTCAGTAGTTCGAATGTAATCATAGGGTAATGTTTAATTTAGTTTAGTATTTATTCATCAATGTAATATTACAATATTAATTGCATTGCATGTCAAAAAATACGAAATTACATTGAGATCGTCAACATAAATACTAATTATCAAAGAATACAAAAATAAATAATAATTATAACAACAACAACTACACAATCACACAAAGTACTTAAGTTAGAAAAACTCATTGGTAGGTACATATCGACCGCGGGGGTTCGAACTCGGTACCTTACGATCACGAGTCGACCCCTAAGCCACCAGTGGGGCTAGACAAGTTGCCATCGTTCACGAACGCTAGCGTTAGGTGATCACTGGCGACATGTTGTCATTGAAAAATGTATGGGAATGACGTAAGTCATGTGATAAATATCACTCGTTACAACTGACACGCTGAAAACTGATTGTCTAGCGTATTTAATTTTGACAGCGCCAAGTGACAGGTGATCACCAAAGTGATCGCCTAACGCTAGCGTTCGTGAACGATGGCAACTTGTCTAGCCCCACAGGATACTTACGCTCTTCCTTATCTTCTACTAAACTACAGGTTACATTAAACTGATTTGTTAGCACGCTTACATCTTTATAGAAAAGTTCAAAAAATATTCACTTACCAGGCAAATAAATGTATAATTACGCATCCCCATAATACCGCTCGGTGTCGAGTCTATAGGAAAGGTAAATGGATCTCACGGTTTTTTTTAATACTAATAATTATTATTAACGTTCATGTTTCAAATGCCAGTTAATTGCAGCAAGGTGTTTTTTTAAATTGTACGAGTCTTAATTTGTTATCGATATAATCGATTTGATATTCTTCGTTAACTTTAAGGTCTAAATCAGCTATTTTTATAGCAGTTGCAAATTTACGTAATACGTTACGTTCTTTTGCTTTCTTTGCTATAGTATTAATTTTAATTTGTTGTATTTACTTTGTATTAAAGTTTATACATAATTATATAAAATATTATAAACATAATTAAAACAAAGATAAAAGATAAAAAGAAGATTAGAGAAGATTAAATATGTTTAAAATAATACACCATATTGCATATACATTTTGTTTAGTGCCACTATATGCTGCAGGATAACTAGTTAGTCTTTTTTATCTAGAGGTGGCAAACGATCTAGCTCACGTAGTGATGAGCGGATCTGTATGAAATGTATGACACAGATATGTAATAAAGTCTAAAACAGCACGTAGGCTACTTTTTGAATGCTTTTGAGGGACGAGCTATCATAATAAATATGTAAGAAAACAATTAACAGCAGAATTCTCAACCATTTATTAATCTTAGATTAAGTTCCAATTTCACCATACGATGTTAACCTCGATGATTAGAGCGTTAACAGCTGTCAAAATGTATGAACTAACAGTCGATTAACATTCGATTCAATTTAACATCGTTTGGTGAATGGTACTAAATAAATTGTGGCACAACAATTAGCTCATTATTTATGTAGATCATCGGATAAGTTGGATAATATTTCTACTTAAGTATATTAAGCATAATAATAACTTTTTCATCATAAATCAACGCTGTAGGTGTCTGACACCTCAGCATTTTGCTGAGCCAGTGTCCATTTCACCGTCGCGAGGATATACATGGCGTGCGTTCTTTGTTGAACAAGTAAATAATTTTACGGACTAATCAATTATCAGGAGTATAGAAATAGCTTTTCTGATAAGTTTGTTATACGTTGAAAAATAACTGAGTCTCGTTATGCTGAAATACTTAACACACTGACTTGTAATTTGCACGCCAGTATATTAAATACTAGAGGAGGCCCGTTGCTTCGTGTAATTAGTTTCCCGCCCCCCCCCCCCCAACCCCTCTATTTTAACCTTAGTAGAATCTCTAAAAATCCTTCCTTAGTGGATCTCTACACTGTATAAGGTAGCAAAAAGTTTTGCGGATTGGACTGTGCGTTGATATATCAACAATCAGTTTAGAATTTTATATTGTACAGATTTGAGTTGATTTTATTTATGTTGTCAATTTTACAGCGTAATATAAGTAAGGCTAATAATAACATAGTGTGGCGACCTAGACTTTTAGGGGTACCTTTGAGGCCAGAGGGCCCCGACAAGATGCATTACGCTAACTATCGTTTCTATTCGTTTAGTTTTTAAACCAATCGCGTCACTGGCATATCACGTGACTTTTCGTATTCGTATCATACCTGTAACGCGATTGGTTTAAAAACTAAACGAAGAGAAACGCTAGCTAGCGTAGTGCATGTTGTCTGGGCCCTGGCTGCCACGAGTGAGCTTACGATCCGAGCGCTGCTAATTCGACGGCATAAGTACAATTGTTTGAAGTAGTTTTTTGTGTTTGTAGAAACGTCTTCAAAACGTTCACCACCTCTGAACGGTCAGACATGCTCTTGCCCGGTTTTTACTACTTCCTGTTCCGAAAATATGTTTATCCCTGTCACCCTGTGTACCCAATATTTTTCCGCTAAGTACTGATGGTTACGTATCAGAACGCCTAAAATTAATAAGCCTAATGTATCATAATACCTAAAAGTTCATAATACCTAATGGCCTTTTTTACAGAAACCGAAAACTTTTCAGGATTTTTTAAAAAGCCATTGTTTTAAACTCATTAGGTTAGTGTTTAGGTTAGTTTTATAACAACCCTGAAAAATGTACGGTTTTAATAAAAAAGACCATTAGGTATTATAAACCGTTAGGGATTATGATACCTACATTAGGCTTATTAATTTTAGGTGTTCTGATACGTAACCGTACTGATACGAGGTCAACACGATGTTTCTCTTCATTAGAAACCATGAGAGCCTAGCTCCAGAATTTCTCCGCGGCATTTGAAAAAACCTAATAATTTTTAAGTATACGGTAAGATTTACCCGCTTTTATAATCAGCTCTTAACAGGCACGACTTACGTTTCATTATAAAATGCTAGCGTCACTACTTCAAAGGTTCTGGCGGAATACGAGTGCTCCACCTACCAGTGTTCGCATCAACACAGATATAGTCTTTATTATTTCTAGCGAGCCGATCTTCTACACAAAGGCCATTGTTTGTGTACAATACTATTATCTTTCTTTGTGTCCGTAACCGCAAGCCAATTACATACAAAAAAGTTAGAACTACATTGAATGTCCATAGAATTATCAACCCTATCCTGTTAGTCAGTAGGTTTAAAATGTAAAGTACAACCCTGGCGACAGAAGATGATAGTATTGTGTAGGGAATAAGACCGGTTCAAATAATAAAGACATATATGTATCCTGACACTTTAAATATCCGTACTGACTGACTCTTAAAATATCCGTGACTAATTTGTTAGCACCTCATATTTGGAGCTGGAGCAATTTTTTAATTAAAAACTTCAAGACTGACACAACAAATATTGATAATGTATCTACGTATAAATTCTGTATTTACCTTCGCTATATGTTTAACCTATATTTGATTCTTATGCATAATACACCTGTGAATCGAATGAAATGAAAAAACTGACGAAATTATTTATCATTTATTTCTCTCATCGGGGTGGTACTCTGAGCACCATCTAAAAGATTGCAACCCGGTATTCTTTTGCATACCATCCCGCCCCCTGGTTGACACACACAGTTTTTACACCCATCTATCAAATCCTTGCACTGTGGTCTTTCTGGAACAATTTACAACAATGTTAAGGAATTCAAACTGTATATTTGTCTGAAAATAGTCAATAATGATCGGCTGATACCTCTCTACAATACCTACTAAATATATTTTATTTTCGAAACTGTTTTCAATATTGGACTACGATTTTGAAATTCTGGAACTTGGTAATTGTTTGAGATTTTAAATGTATTTATAAAATACAAGTAAAAAACACTGTTTCATTGTTTTTATTTGATTCTAACAGTAACTCGTTTTAAAGACAACAAAATATATTAGCGAGAAAAAAGTGATTATAACACTAATACTCAAATACGTTTAAGTATCACGAAAATAGTTAAGGCTACGCTAATGAGCGGTTTCCACATGATCGTAGGTAAAAACCATAAACGTAAATATTTCTAAACATTTTTCATATCTTTGCTACTGTTACAGTCGCCATCAGATATATGGTAGCGGTCAAGGTACTCAAATATTTCGGAGCAGCATTAAATTTCAATATATTAATTACGCTAGATAAGGTCTATAATATCGGCCCATATAATTCGTCATAAATTTAGGAGCAGTGAGTTTTCAATAAATTCGTAACATACAATTAGGTAAAGATATCGGAACTTACAGAAGTCAAAAATATCGAAGCAGCCAGGATGATCATAAAGATCGGAACATTTATGGAAAATATACCTTAAGTCTGTGTCACATAGTTCATATTTGAATTCGTTACTACACTCATAGACCAAATTAGCGGAACATGTCACAATAAACCACTCTGTTCTTAATTCAAATTGTTGACAACATAATATTAATCATGCGTGTCTGAAACCTTATTTTAATGGGTCCATCGTAAAGTATTTTGAACTATGTGACACAGACTTAAGGTCTATTTTCCATAAATGTTCCGATCTTTATGATCATACTGGCTGCTTCGATATTTATGACTTCTGTAAGTTCCGATATCTTTACCTAATTGTATGTTACGAATTTATTGAAAAGTCGCTGCTCCTAAATTTATGACGAATTATATGGGCCGATATTATAGACCTTATCTAGCGTAATTAATATATTGAAATTTAATGCTGCTCCGAAATATTTGAGTACTTTGACCGCTACCATATATCTGATGGCGACTGTACAATAAAATCAGTGATAAGTTGCAGTGGAGTATACGTTCGAACGTATAAGGCTGCCAAATCGAGTATACACGCGCTATAGGGTGTTTCACTTTGTTAGGGATAAAAAAAAGGCGTTAATTTTTTTAGACTTTGCTCACTTTTCGAGTCTAGTTAAGTTTAATAAGGTATCTGCCCAATTTCAAGAAGATAAGAAAATATTTAGGGGTTGCACAAATAAAAAGTTAGTGAGAAAAATTTTTTTTTTACTAATTACTTTTATTTTAAAATAGCACAATGTAATGGACACGCATTAATATTAAGTAAAAATAATAATTTTAGCTTGATATTCAATACAATTATTCATATTATGTACCAAAATTTTGATGTCAGGACCACTAGAAGGTACAGAATAGCACTCATCAAACACCCCTTTCAAGATTAATTCATGGGTATGATGACGACAAGCCCACAGCCAATTTCGTTCAATTTTATTCTCAGTTCTAACACATGCTCCTTGAATAAGTCCTGTGTTAGATGCTGTAGTATCAAAACAAATACCAATGATATGGCAACGCAGATCAAATCGGTCCAACTCTTGAACCACAACTTTAGCCATTTCGTCACCGGTGCCTTTCGATGCAACTGGCACACCAAGTAAATGCTCAATTTTTTTACCAGTTACAAGAACAGCAACTCTGTCTTCCAGAGTCTTACTGGAAGAAACCGATGGCAGCAATTTACTGTCCCAATGTAAAACTAATGATGGAGGAGTTTCAAATAAGGATTTTTGAATTTCTTTAGCCATTTGGCTTCTGTTGGCAGCCCGAGCTCGGTAAACGGTAGACGGCGATATAGAAATATCTGAGACATCATGACCAAGGCTTTTAGCAGTCTCAACAAAGGAAGTACTTGCTTGTCGATTGGAAAGTTGTTCCCGATCCCATGTAGCTGTAAGTGTCTTATCAAGGGGCCTTAATTTACTGATAATAAGGCGTGGTATTTTTGCTGGTGCTTGCCCGTCACTGAATTCGTCATGATCGTCACTTGATGACGATGATGAAGTAGAATTTGGTTCCAACTCCGCTACCGATGCTACCATGTTGTGTTCTGCGATCTCTTTATAGTGTTTTATCTTAAAAGCATCATTATTTTTTTGTTTTCGTTAAATTACAAAAAAGATAACGATCTTTTTTGTAATTTTTGACGAAAACTTTTTGTCTATACCATTCATTGACGAACTCATGCGATCCTCTCTCTGTAATATCAGAAATTCTTTATCGTGTTGTAATACATCGCTCATTATTATTACATTTTGGCTGGCAATATCAAATAATTTATCAAGACCACTTATCCACTTTTGTCGTTTTATATTTGCCGCGTCCGTGTTTCTGGATTTGTCTTTCCCCAAGCTCTCTCTGTCTTAACAGGGATATCAGCCTTCTTCCATTACCTCTTGTAGTTTTATACTTGTCGACATAGCAGCATCAGAAAGTGTTTCTTTTATTTCTTTGTGGTGATATATAAAAACTAACAATACTTTGGAAGGGAGCCTAGCTCCTAAAAAGTCTTCACATGGCATCTTATTAAGTAACGAAATCCCCGTCTTATACTCATTTTATAGTTTAAATATGTTGAACTTGTTCACTGCAACACACTTGAAGCACTTACTACCCTCCACTGCAAAAAAATGCCACTTGAAGAACTTACCCTCCACTGTAAAGATGTTAGTTGTATGAGAAAACTTTAATGGTGTTGTGCAACCTCTAAATATTGATTAATTTTCCTGATTTTTGACATATAAACCTTGAGCATGAGTGGGATTAAGAAATAAAGCAAAGTGATATGAAAATAAAAAAAAATAAAAAATGAAACGCCCTAACGCGCTAGAATGTGTTTTGTTTGCTCTGACGGGACTACTTAAACTCGCCGCTTGGACATTCACTCATTCGTTCGTCCGTCAGTCATTGTTGAGAGAATCTCACCCGAGAAGTCAAAAAAGTTAAAAATATAGCATATTACCGCTGTATTCGTATGGGGTAGCACCTAGGTGAATTATTTCGTAATAAAATAAACGAAGCCAGCGGTCGCGAGTTCAATTCCCGGGATGGGCAAAGTATTTGTGTGATGAGCGCTTGCATGTTGTCTATCTAGACAAGGTGCCGACCTTAGGACTTTAAATTCAACGATCGATTCTACTTGCTAAGCTGAACTACTTTTGTTCTGCAACATCAAAAATAACTAAAGTTTCGTTTATAACTAATTGATGTTAAAGTCTTATTGTAAAATCAGTGTATTTAATCATGGCCATACGAGTATAATCAATCAGGACCATACGAGTACTATCTCATGGTACGGGGGCGACATTTCCTTGGTACAAGGGCAAAACGAAAATGGACAATTGGATCGTGTACATTGAAAATTACATGTAACTTATGTGTTTTTTTATAAATTTAAGTTATGCATATTTTTAACAACAAACTGAACAAAAGAAGTTCAGTTTTAGGAGTAAAAACGACTCATGCTTGGCCAGAGTCACCCTGTATAAGTATGGGGGTGGTAGAAGTCGAAACTCTTCGTATATTAGTTCATTTTAATAAAAAACGATAATTAAGCACGTTATGAGCTCACGAATGGCCATCTTAGCAAACTTAAAAAGTAAAAAACGCATCTCTTTAACTCTTGTTCACACGTCGATCATACTATCTCTGTTTCACTATCATACGTCATCTGTCAGTCCATTTCACGCATTATTTATTTCTCTACGAGTATATACCTATAATATGTATTTATATCGTTGTCAGTAATTATAAGCCTAGAGCAGGGACTCGTTCAATTAGTGAGAGATTTTTATTTATTTATTATTTTAACTGTGGACGGTATTTGTGTTTATATTTGCGGTCATTGTGGTGTGTATTTTCTGTTTATTGTGTGATTGCTTGTAGCCGTAATAAAAAAATAAAAACTTATACATTACTTAACTTATATTATATATGGCGCGCGAGAGTGAGCGGAGATGTCGGTAGGGTAGATGATCAGATTCGCGATGTACTGAGTAAGGGTCAAATCAAAGGCACCCGAAACCGATGTACAGTAAGTAAAACACAACCGATATAGCTTACCGATGTACCTGCGCAGATGACATTTTTTCGAAGCGCGGGAACCAATCAGCGTAGCGTGGTTGTATCCTGTGCTATTATTGGTTATTAGTGACGCCATGTTGACGCGCGCCCGCGTGTCATTCAGTTAGCCGTCAAACGTGCGTGAGTGAGATGGAAAAAATTGATGCAATTTCATTTGCACATTATAACTATTACGGACAAGTCTGATCATTGGTTTTCAATCATCGGAATCGTTATTCGTGTCGGTGTGAACGAACATTCACGACACGCCATATTGGTTGTGTTCTACTGTACATGCATGAAGAGAATGGTGAATGTAGAGGAAGTGAAAGTTGTATGTTTAAATCGGTGCACCTGGAGCTCCATAGTCTCTGCCTACCCTATTGGGAGACCGGCGTGAAGGTATGTATGTATGTATGTATGATATATATTATACCTTTGGATACCCATTTGGGAAAGTTATCAAAAGACTTGCAATCTGGTATTCTTCGGCAAATCATAACACCTGTTCTAATGCAGACACACTTTTTACAACCCTCTACTATCGGCTCGTCCTCGGGCTGGCAGACTGTTGCTTTCACTGGAACATTTAAAAAAATATTTTTACCCAGTAGAATAGAAACCCTGGTGATAAGTCAACAATGTTTTGGCTTTGTAATGTCAATTTCTCCATACTAAGATACAATTTCTTACATTCTACTGTCCAGTACAGTCAGTTGCATTTCTGCATTTTAGGGGTTTAGTCGTACGGCAGTAGCACTGCTTACTCGCGAGACAGGAGACCTTACACATTAGCCGGGAATACAAGCAGTAGCTCGTATGCTAAATACTGGCATGTGCAACTAGCTGGCACACTGAGGATACATTTGCAAGTAAAACTTGCATACAATCTGCGCCTTTGCATGCCTGTATTTCCAAGACGTATACACATGTCTGTTGCTAGCACACTTGCATTCTAGTTCACGTGTGAGTTTCACGCATACTTGTAGTGGAAAACATTTGAAGGGAATGAAATAGTGCAATTTTGCTTAATTAATGAGGGGAAAGAAGGAGAGATGAAGAAGTCAGTTTTGGGTGAAAAATTGGATTACCAGAAGGGAAAACTTCGGAGCAAATACATGTCTGCACTAATGGCGTCAACTGGTCAGCTACTGGCATGCCTGTAGCTGTCACGTGCGTCTCCCTCATATTGCAAGCTAGCTAGTAAATCAAATTGTGCTCTATCTACTCGCGCGCCAGGTATAAGCATGCCAGTTAATGTAAACACATGAAAGTAGCTGGCACGTGCAATGAACTGGTATGCAAGTGTGCCACCTACAGGCATGTGTATTCCCGGCTTTTCACTGCTGCTGCGTTTTTATGGCTGGCTCCACTATTCGAACTTCTGTTTTTTGATTTATGTTACGTGCAATGGTTTTTTTATCGCAATCGGTGATTTTATTGATTTAACCTTTATTGCACAAAAAAGTGCAAATGGTTCCCTATCATTTCACTGGCAACATACATACATACATTATATTATTACCAACAACTCTAAAAACTTGTTCATAATTCAGTAACCACATTTTGCACACTAAGGCCCCGTGTGGTAGCCGGATTAGAATAGTGCCACTCCGTATCTTTCCGTGGATGTCGTAAAAGCCGACTAAGGTAATAAAGGCGTGTAGTACTGTTTGGCGATGGGCTTGCAACCTGTCACTAATACACTGGTAAACATCTTCGCCTATGTGTGCAAAATGTGGTTACAGAATTATCAAAAAGTTTTTATAGTTGTTGGTAATTCTGTAGCTCTGCCTACCCCACTCTGGGAATAAAGGCGTGAGTTTATGTATGTATGTATGTATGTAGGCTAAGATGTTTACCAGTATATTAGTGACAGGTTGCAAGCCCATCACCTTACAGTACCACACGCCTTCATTACCTTAGTCGGCTTTTACGACATCCACGGGAAGACTTGGAGTGGCACTATTCTAATCCAGCAACCACACTGGCAACAGCTCTAGAAATAGAAACTCCCATATGCTACAAAGAAGGGGTTGGTGGCATATCACGTTACTTACGTTTTATACCTACGTATTCTTTCGTTTGAGAATCTGGTGATTCTTTCTTCAGATTTCTGTCTATGTAGGTAGGGGTTTGATATTTGTCGCATTTTTTTCCGGTGCATCTAATCACTCCAGGCGCTTCACAGAAACACAAGCCGCAGCCGACAGGTCTGCTTAGGCGATCCCCCCTCTTACAAGTTCTAGCAAATCCTGTTACAAATCAGATTGCATATTAATAAATATGAAATACTTACTAGCTTCCACTTCGTGTTTAAGCCTTGTCCATCCATATTTCTTTCAAATCTATTCAGCCGCTTCAGTTGAAGAAGCAACGAACATACTAATGTCGCCGTCAATAGAACTTGCAAAAGATGTAAACAAAACAAAACGAACCAATTCCCCATTATTACTCGATAATCACAAACTTTCAAATATCATGTGAGGTCTTTGCAATGATTTATACACTAGATTTTCATATTACGTTTAAGATAAAATATCTATTCATTATAAAAACACGCTTGGTGAATATTTGAGGTTATGTGTCAAACAGTACTTATTTGGTTACTTCGATCACAAGTTCTATTAACGGCGACTAACACGCGCACGCTTACAAAGTTCCGCATGTTTGTATGATTAACATATTTGTATGACTGTAGCTTCTGCCCGCGTATACGTCTGCGTAAAATTCAGAATTGGGTCTTACCAGGAAAAATAATATAAGAAAAATTACTTAACCACCCAGTGATTTTGACCACACCAAGGCAACACTTCGATGCAGCGTTTTAAATCAGAGCTATCTAGATCGTATATGAAGAACTAAAAGTATAATTCTTTAGTAACTGTTGTCTACGCACACATCAATGAATACAAAATAAAAGGATTACATAAAATATCATTGGATTACATGACAAACGTAAACAGAAATAAAAACACCCTACCCAACACATGGCCAGCTGTTACTCGTCCATAGAAAGTGGCGCCATCTTGTGAGTAAATTCACAGCTTTTAACGTTTACTTACATTTCCCGCTGGAATAAGATGCGTTTTCGAAATAGAAACTATCCTGTCCTATTCTAGAATCTACGCTATATTATGTGTGCCAAGTTTCACCCCGATTCGTTCAGTGGTTGATTCGTGATTGAGTAACAATTGTGATGTTACGGAATTTAATAAAGAGTAACTTATCAGGGTACAAAACCACCTCATCGTGAATAAGTGGCAAGTCACTTAAGTATACAATACCTTACAAATATACCTAAGAATTGTTGGTAACAAAGAAACTTACTATATAATTCTTCTTCGGCTGGCCCACGTTGACGTAATGCCGTTACCACTGCCGCAGAATCCTCTTCTGAAGAAGAAGAAGATTGCTCAATGTAATCCCAGCACGTTTTCTGAGTGCATATCACCACCCCTCGCTCGACACAAGTGCACCAATTGCAGCCGTCAGATTGCAGATAACGCTCATTCTGGTGGCAGCCAGCTGCGACTTCTATAGCAAATTAGAATGAATATAAATAGAAATTACTTAGACTAATTAAAAGAAAAGTAGGCGTGTTGTGTGTTAGTGAAGGCTTGGAACAGGAAAGAATGGAAATGACTCCACAAACAAGAGCAAATAAAAATGATAAAAAATAAAGATAAATGATGATGAATTAGTAAGAAAATAACCACCTGAATTATTCTCAGGCTGGTAGAGCATGGAAACTAGTTATCAACATTATCAAAAAACCAGAATATTGGTCAAGATGTGATATTTTGAAGAAACCAAACGAAAAAAGTAAAGTATACCTAAGTAAGTACCTATGAAGATAGAATTATTATTAAAGGAGGTAGATGAGCAAGCGAGTATCCTCATAAGTGATCATGGCGACCCATAAACCCGCAACATCCTAGGAATTTCTGTAAATATGCAAAATCCAAATAAAAAACAAAGATGTACGGGGTATTCAATGCCCGGTATTAAGGGAGGCCAGGCTTTTCCTCCCATTTTCTTGTTACACCGTCCCGATTCAAAGAAAAGGTCAGATTCAGTTAACCTAACTGCATCAAAATTGCAAACCAACCGTGCAGCGAGCTTGTAGTCGGTGTGCCGTTGACAGGACTGCATGCTGACTACAAGCGGACTGCAAGGTGGTAGGTAATGCAGTTTTGATGCATTAACGTCAACTGCACCAGAACAGTCGTTGGACTGTAATTTTGCAGTACAAATGCTGTCCTCTGTATTATCCAGCCGCGATTAGAAAGGGATTCGAGTTGACAGTTTTACCATATACCTACGTCAAAGTGCATATTAATTGACACCTATTCCAATCCCAAACTAATCGCGGTTTCATAATATCGGCCCCTACTTGATGGGATTTTTTACACAAAATTCAATTAGATTTCAGAAATGAAGATGCACTTACCAATTAACGTCTGGTAAGGGTTGGTCATTGAGACATCTTTTGTAACGCAGCAGAAAGTGATGATGAAAATAGTCCCCTAAAACGATAAATTTGTTTTGTTATTAATCACAACCCGACTACAAATAATGCGCTCGCTGATATCTAATTATATTCAATTTATTTAGTTATGACTTATGATGGCTCACAGTGAAATGACTGACTGTCTAACTAAAAGTCTAAGTTTTAACTGCTACTCCTACAGTACAAGATACAAGACCAATACAAGGCTGAGAACCATTAGTTGGGACTTAGTAAAATATAACATGTTGTAGAGTTTAGAAGGGAAGAATTTATTAATTTTAAGTTTTAATGTCCATTACTGCATTTTGCATTACTTACCGCGAAAGTGAATCTAAAAACGGAAGGGAAACGAACGTCCTGCATCTTACTCGTCGTAAAACAGCAAGGAAATGGTATATAATGAAATTTATTTACTTGAGCAATTACTCGTTTCCTGTAATCTAGAAGCGATGATAATTGCATCGTGATAATTGTTTAATTAAGCATGTTTTTTTAAATAACAGCGTAGTGATTCTCTCAACAACGACGGTCGGACGGACGAACGAGTGAATGTCGCAGCGGCGAGTTTAAACAGTCCCGTCAGAGCGAACAAAACACTTTTTAGCGCGTGCATTTTCAATTTGGCAGCAAGGCTTCTGTCAATAAGATCGAACGTATAAGGCTGCCAAATTGAGAATGCACGCGCTTTAAAGTAGTCATTTTAATTTGAGGTACCGGTTTTTACACGTCAAATGCGCAACCAAATATGAATCTATCCAACTATCCACTATGCTCTACTAATGTATCTACAAGCAGAAAAAAAATTTTTTTTTTCTCCAATTTGCTCTACCTACTAATTTTAACGATAGAGCAAATTGAACTGCATTCCTCCAATTTGCTCTAGGGTTGTGATGTTCGTAATCGATATTGTAAAAACTAGTTTATAAAAGTGGATGCATAATGCACAACGCCCTATTGCGCGCCATAATAATAATTATTAATTATAGTTACTATAAATCGCGTGGTACATAGCTGGTGCCTTACGGCATTAAGTCTGCCTTTTGTAGACTAAAGTTACTATTACTTTGGTATTAAAGATTAAATAAATGAAATAACTTATATCATCAATATTTATTTATTTATGTATTGATCGTGTAATTAACACTAACAGTCAAGCCATTCATGTTAATCTAATCATAGAGTAAGTTTAAGAGTTGTTGGTAATTATGTAGCTCTACCTACACTTACCAAGAAAGTGAAACTGAACCCGGAAAAAATAAAGTTCTGCATCGAAAGAAAGCTGACGAATAATGGTATGTATGTAAACTGTATTTTAACTCTTTATTGCACATAAACAATTACAAGACATGTTTGCATCAATATAAATAATGTACATAGGCGAACTTATCCCATATGGGATTTCTTCCAGTTAACCTTGGAGTAGAATAAGCAAGGAAGACAGACTAATTAACAAAATTTCAGGAAATAACAAATAGTACACAAATACAACAGCGAAACAGTAAGAATATAAAATATCATCTTTCATAAGATACATGCAAAAATAAATTATAATATATATACCAATATACGAGTATATTACTACCACTCATACGTAAACAGCAGTTAATGGTAAATAAAAAAGTAAATTGATTTAAAAATTAATAAGCGAGGGCGTGGAATTGCATATGTAGTAGTATTTTGTGGGTATAGTATGTATGTTGCCTATACGTAAGCAATTAATAGTTTTTTTTATTGACCAAGCGATGGTTTTTTGTCCGGATAATTCTTTAACTAACCATGTTTTTTCGATTAATCATTTATTTTCCGCAGTCAATTAATTGCAGTAGGTTGCGTCGCCCTTACAGAAAACTATTTTATAAGTTCTATGTCTGTATTTCCGAACCTATATGACTGGGGGCCTTCAAAAAACGAGTCTACTCTTTTCTCTAAGCCCGGCAGCTCACCTGCGATACCTCTAGGGCCAGTTTCTCAAAAGTATTAGTCTAATAATATTTGTGTTTAGTCTCATAATTATGAGACAAAACACTAACATTATTAGCCTAATCTAATCTAAATATATAAAAGGAGAAACTGACTGACTGACTGACTAACATATCAACGCACAGCCTATATAAACGGCTAAGCGTAGGCACTTGAAATTTGGAAGGGACGTAGCTTAGGTACCGTAGAGGTGCACTAAGAAAGGAATTCCGGAAATTCCCACGGGAACGAGAATTAGCGGGAAAATCCTTTTGTATGAAAAATCTAAACCGAAGCGAAGCCAGGGCGGGTCACTAGTACTTTTTAAAAAACGGGCCCCTGTTGTTGCGTATATTAATGGGTCGCGATGACCACTTACCATCAGGTGACTTCCTTGAACGTTTGCCTCCATTTTCATTAAAAATAAACCCACACACACAAGATTCCTTCGGCAGTTGGGTAAAAAAAATTAACAATGCTACCTAGTACAGGGTACATTGTAATAGATTTTCTTCCTTTTAGTATTAAGGTTATCATGTAATAAGACCGCATGTTTAGCATGTTCAATTGACATTGTTTATTTTTATCGAGGTACATTTCAAGGAATTTTGGCGCTGAATAAACATCCTAGTTATCTGACAAGTAATCACTATCTGATGGTAAGTCCAACTTCAATAGACTCTTTTTTGTTTTTTTGCCGTTGTCACAGGTACTCCCCCTCACTCTGACGCACTTCATAGCTCCGTGGTATATGCATTTACAGACATGGCAAGGAGTATTGATGGTCATTCCGTCCGGAGTGCAGTTTTTTGATTTATCTGAAAGAAGCTAAACTATAAATTGCCTAGACCTATACTAAACTCTAGGCTTATACTATGGGTACTAAACAACTCCAAACAATTACTCCAATTCGAAAACCATTTCGAATATTTCGACAAAAGTATATTTAACCTTTGTTTGACTTTTGTTTTCGGCTGGTTCGATGGTTCGGTCATTTGGAAAGGATGGATGAAAGAAGATTAACAAAAGAGATATACAGATCGAAAGTGAGTGGACGGGTCGGAAGGGGCCGCCCTAGGCGTACTTTTTCGAGTCACATCGGAGAAATACTGGAAAAGTATCGAATCTTAATACCCGAAACCGACGTGCGTGCATGACTCGATGTATGAATGTGGAAGAAGCGAAAGAAATTTGTCAAGATCGTAGCAAATGGAAAGAAGTGGTCTCTGCCTACCCCTCTGGGAAACAGGCGTCATTTATTGTATGTATGTATATATGTTTTAAGCTTGAAGCCCTTCTAGGTGTATCTTACGGGTTAGGCGAAAACAGCTTGAAATAGTATATTTTAATACACTTTATAACATTAGATCAAATGATTTTTAAAGTCTTAGAAAGTGCCAACACAAATTTAAAAAAACCATGTCATCCATAAAATATCTGCTAAATAATAAATAAATAAATAAATTTGTTGAAACAAAACTATCATGTCAAATACAAAATTAATGAAAATGGTCTCTTAAAATGACGTATTCTTACGAATTAGAATATAAAAACTGTTAGTTATTTTTTTTGGCCTATCTCAATTGTCACCCGATATAAAATGTTTACCTTTTATTTTACCGGGAATCGAACCCGGGACCGCCAGTTTCATAGGCAAGGTCGCTAGCAAATAGGCTAACTGCATCGTAATATTTAGTAACTAGAAGACATCCTGACCTGACCTGACTTCGCATAGAATCAGTTTCCCAGTACTCACTCTATTTCTACCCGATGAAAGTAAATTTTCTAGTGTACCCCTGGGAACATACTCTACAAATTTCAAGTGGTTGTGCGTTATCTATGTCAATCAGACGGGTCCATATTGACTCACATACAATTCTTATTGCTATTTTTTGTTTTCCTACCGATTTGTATTCATAATAATCACTCTTCATAATTTTTTTCCTCATACTTTTTAGTTCATACTTTTAAAGTCATAATTATTGCAATTCATAATGCAATTTTTTAAGAAACTGATACTTTATGAGTTTTTTTTTAATCTAACCTAACCTAACCTTATTACACGTAAGATATTTAAGAAATTGTGAAAAGTGTACGGCTTCTTTAATATTGGCGTCATGAATTCAGATGAGTATGAGGAGTGATCATTATGATGTAAAATGGTATGAGAAATATTTTCGGACTTTCGATAATAGGACTTAAAAAGTTATGTGAGATACGCACCCCAATCAGACAGTCAAGTAAAATGTATATGTATAGGGCTAACGACTAGCCCTCACTTCCTACTTAAACCAAAATTTGTTATAAACTTGCATTTTTCCGCGACTTCGTCTGCATAGATTTGGATTATCGTTCTACCCTCAGTAAATTTAAAAAAATCTTGGTTGAAAAGTAGCCTCTGTGTCGTTATATCCATCGTCAACTTCATATAAATCGCACTAGGCGTTGCAGCATGAAGGAGCATTTATAATATTAGCACGAAAAAAACCTTACCGGTAAACGGGGTGAGTAGGGATTAACACGTGAATAAATTATCTAACTGATAGTAAAAACCAGTAGATGTGGAGTTAGCGGATATACCTATATCCAGACGCTAAAAAAGACTTTGTTTTATACTACATACATACAAAAACTCACGCCTTTATTCCCAGAGTGGAGTAGGAGAGCTACTGAATTACCAACGACTCTAAAAACTTGTTGATAATTCTGTAACCACATTTTGCACACTTAGGCTAAGATGTTTACCAGTGTATTAGTGACAGGTTGCAAGCCCATCGCCTAACAGTACTATACGCCTTTATTCCCTTAGCCGTCTCGTACGACATCCACGGGAAGACATTTGTTTTATACTACGTACCTAATAAAGATAAAAAGGACCAATTAGTGCTGGGTACCTACTTACCGCGTAAATTATAGTAATTTTTCAGAGAAAGTTTAGACTTTGAAGCTGCTACCACCATTGTAGCATCCTGGCTATGAGACAAGCGTGAAGGAGCTCTGGTGGTTGTCGAGGAGCACCTCTTTCTCCCACACATCATCACTCCCTCCTCCATACACTCGCACCAGTTGCAGTTGTCATAGTCTTTCATACGATCACCCACAGTACACTCAGCTGCTTTGTCTGTAACATAACAGAAGCGTTGCTCAATGTTACTGAGGGTAACCTATCGATGATTTGAAAAACTTTTGTTTAGTGTTATTTTGTCACTGAACCCATTATTTTATTAAACCCACAGCACCTATAGGTTAGGTTAGGTTAGTAACGCCGTCCGCCTGAACCTCTAGTACCGTGGGGATAGGGTTCCACATTGTGGTCCTACACGTCTGGGGGAGGGTTCAGAGTGTTAACCGAACCCTCCCTCCTTCGGTGCAGGTGCCCCAATAGGCTGGGGCGGCTGGGGAGCACCCTTCGGAGGTTAACACCGGATAGGTTTTAGACGGTATGCTTCCACCTCAGCTCTCGTATGAGACTGAGGTGGTTGAGAGTCCGTCAAACCCACCCCATTTGGCTTCCTTGTCCGGGGTGGACGATGCGTAATGAAATTTCCTCTCCGTCAAAAAAAAAACAGGTTAGTTTTAAAACAATTCAGGAGAGTTAAATGGTTTCAGAGAAAACGATTTTCGTACAAACGAAACGCGGACAAAAGTTTTTCGAAATTAAGATAACTTTAAGGCTTTAAAAGTGATTGGGGTGGTGCAAGTTAGGAAAAAGTAGGTTAATTAAATTTTAATTATTTCTATAACAAGGCCATCTTTTCCCGTTAAGCTGACTACTCAAAGGGTAATTGTTATTGGAGTTTATTACGTATCCCATAAATTGTGTTTTTACTTGCGCTACAAAAATGTATCATCTACGCGATACACGATCGAAAACACAATAATAGTACCTAATGAGGGCGCCACTGGACGCTCGACGTTTGCTCGGTGCAGTCTTAAAATTAACACACACTCTAGAAAGAACAAGCAATACTATAATTACTCAGTATTTACCAGCGAACAGCTTCAATCTTTGCAGTCTTTCGGATGAGGCTTTCATTTTATGGCTGGAAGATGAGAGAGTATCTCGCGTTTTCTTAGAGCATTTCTTGTTAGTGTCGCAAGTCATCGATCCGGGTTTGACACATTCACACCATTTGCAGTAATCAGGGTCCTTTCTTCGTTCGCCAACCTTACAAGAAGCGGTATCTTCTGTTATAAAACAAACACAATAGTTTCTTGATTATTTGATATTAAAAGATTATAATCTATAATTATTTGATAATCAAATAGGTTAAAAAATCTGTATAAAAATTTAGGCATGTCAAAATGAACCACATTGCATAGAAAATAAAGTTTATAACAAAATGGGTATTTCCTTTTTTGTTTTTATCTTAACACTTGACCGGCTTTTTTGACGTCTAACCGACTTATTATAAGTATTACGAAAATTATAAGTCACGATGATCTCTCTTTTAGTAACCGACTTCAAGAAAGGAGGGTATTTTTTTGGCGTCATGCTTATTTTGTTCAAGTCTAAGTCTTTGCTTTAGTTAGGACCTCAATAAGTGATTTGGCTGTAAACCTACATTCAGTCCATATTGCAGGCACTACTAGCTCACATGCAGGACTTAAAGTACATAACCACTGGTTGAAAGCCGCACAAATTAGTAACAAGCATATTGTACTTACTGAAAAACTTTTTCCACTTCGGTGTCCAGTCATCTAGCTTACTCATACTAGAACTGAGTGCTTTTGAATAGGTGGGTTTTATCGGAGCTTTATACCGAGGAGGAGCTTCTGAGAGAGTTGTTTCGGGACGTTTAAATCCACAAACATTTCCACATTTCATCACTCCCTTCTCAACACAATGGCAAACATAACAGCCATTATTCAATACTTTCGTCTCACCCCCGATGCAATTAGTAGCTTCCTCTGTTATAGAAAAAAACATTGATATAATGCTCTCATACGCCAACGTCTAATTATTTCTAGCTCATTTTTATTTCCATAATGGCTGGCATTTGTTTTTCCCCCTACAGGAGGTTCAGAAAAGTGAGTATGACTTAGAGGACATGTTTATCCTCGTAGTCATACTGATATGACAAATTAGTAGCCTTGCTCGATAAATGGGCTATCTAACACTGAAGTAATTTTTCGGACCAGAAGTTCCTGAGATTGGCGCGTTCAAGCGAACGAACAAACAAACTCTTCAACTTTATAATATTAGTACAGATTATGTACTATGGAGAATAGAGGTATCATGTACTTACAGATTTATGTGTAACAAAAACTGCATATATTTTTATAAATAAATATTACTCGAAATTTAATAAGTCTTCCATCTTATAGCTTTCGTCGCCATATTGCATCCGTCACTACCGTCTAAGTTAACGTGTCGTCTTACATCTTTCCCGAATGCCCCTTACGTTCGTTGTTTTTTAAATATTATATGCATCTACAACTATTCGTACTGATGTTTACACTTACTGCGTAAGTTTCTATAATTGTCTTCAACAGAGTTACTAGGGTTGAATGGTTGCATTCCTGGTATAAGCGGATGAGCATAGCCAAAAATCATAAGGATGAGGGTCACCTGAAAAATATAAATAATTATCTAACTCACGCATTATTCAAGACACAGTAAGTTTATAAAAATCGTTTCTCATAATAACCTAAAGGCCGAAGCAGGATAAGTTTTTGATACCTAAAATTAATTACAATTAAGTAATCCTTGTCTATTTATTACCACGTCTAGCAAAAAAGAGTAAGATCAGAGGACCTAGTATGGTTGCGTTTATCGCGTGACAAAGTGTGGATATAGCATCCGTCAGAAATATTAGGCCCCCTGTATTATATCTACAGGTTCATTTTGACATGAATTTGTGACACCGTGTCTCAACCTCGAAAAGGCTGATCGCCGCTCAACGTACCGCTACTTGAATACAAAAGCGCCACAAAACCAAAACAGAAATAGTTTGATTTAAAACTTAAAGTATTATAGCGTTCCGAATTTAAATGCAACACAAACACATTTTTATTTGTGGCCTTTAGTATTTAAGCAACGGTATGTTTTGACAAGTCTCGGCGAGGTCTATCGCCGTTCGAAATTTGAAATTGTTACCTATCACGATGTCGAATTTTCGTTTCCAACTATTTCATTTCTCCGAATTTTCATGGTAGAAATGTATATAACATTGAAACTGTTTAACTTTCTATGGTTAACAATAACCCAAAAAATCATTTTGATAAATTAATCTAGAGGAAAAATAGCAGCATGAGGGGTTAAGTTAAGGGAAGGGAAGAAGTGTGTAAAAAAATAACTAATTAGCGACCCGCCCTCGCTTCGCTTCGGTTTATGTGATTATGATATATAGCCTATAGCTTGCCTCGATAAATAGGCTATCTAACACTGAAAGATATTTTGAAATCGGACCAGTAGTTCCTGAGATTAGCGTGTTCAAGCAAACAAACAAACAAACTTTTCAGCTTTATAATATTAGTATAGATTTGAAATCACCTGGTATTTAAACTATCGAGAACAAGTAATTAATTTTGTGCCACGACGCATTTTTGTTGAGTCGCATTGAAAAAACGGGAAGACTTCAAGAAAAACCATTCAACTTACCGAACATAATAATTTGAAATTTTGCATATCAGCGTCACCGTGGTTCAGTTTCAATTGAACTAAGGAATACCAATGTGAAAATGATTGTCTTGTAGACTTTGATTAATATTATGATACATGTAACAATAGCTTGTCTGTTATGTTCGTAGTAGTCTTGTAAGATATTTATGACCACTAAGTGGTATTCATAAGGCGAAAGTTTTATTTTTTTGATATAAACATTACCGACCTTATTATTAGCGGAGTTTTAAAACTGCTCACAATTTTTTTTTACAAAAAAAAGTTGTATGTAACGTTGAACGTGTGGCGCCGGCTATGAACGCATTATCCTATCTTCCCGTGGGCGTCGTAAGACAGAGACAGAGGGATAAACCGGACTACGGGCATCAGCGTCTCTCGAGCACTTAGCTCTGCCTTCATAAGCCAAAACGCGATATCTCAAACTCAATAGCCAAAGCTGATACAACCCTCTCACGGTAGTAGTAACGTTTCACATGCTATGGGAGTTTTGTCACAGATACCGCTATTTGTCTTAGCAGGGCAGAGCTTGGTCGCCAACCCGCATGCCATGCGTGGCGACTATCGTACATTCCCCCAAAATTGATGCATAATCGGTCCTTGCGGCAAAAAAAAAGGTCTACGTTCCAGCCCAGTGCCGCATAGTCATCAGCCCACGGTATGCTTTCACCCCAGCTGTCGCAACTTAGGTGGTTGAGAGTCCGTCATTATCATTAAGGATTCCAGGGTAGTGATTCTCTGAACAACGACGGTCGGACGACAATGGTTAGGTTCGTTTGTTCAAATATTTTGCATGTATTGATGTGCCGCTACAATCGGTACAAAGTAGCCGCCGAGGCACGCACAAAGCAGTGGCGGCGACTTAAAAGGGTTGTCATATCATGCACACTATTTGAACGAACGAACTATATGTGTGTCTGTGTGCATCTGAGGCGTCATAGCTTCTAAATGGATGGACCGACTTGGACGTTTTTTTTTTACATAACTGCAAACTTATCTAGGCGCTCAAGTATCAGTTACATAAAAGCTACCTTTACGAAGCTGCAGTCATTATTAGGTATTTGAGTTCATTTTGTTTAATTTGTATCTAGATGTCCAGTTACAACACATTGAGCGTTAAACAAGTTTTAAGAAGAAACTTGCAAAGTTCCTAATATTTTTTAAATATTGCCTTTTAAAAAAAACAACTTATTAATCAATATTTATTGCTTTTGTGAACTGAACTTATGTCTGAACCTTCCCTGTAAACTCGACCGAAGCAAAATAGACGAGTCAATTAAATAAATAAATTGAGACATGTCAAGTTAAGAAATACCTTGCAGCAATTTACATTACATTATAAACTAAACACAAATATTATTCCTACTTGTAGAGATTGTGTATCTCGATCTACCTTTCCTCAATTGATTGGTCACCGAGCCAGCGTGATTTCCATGAAAAAATGCAAGTTATTCTTCTCGGTAGGGTTATATAATTAACATCTAGTTTCTTTGTTAAATTAACCGTTTAAAAAGTTCGGTAGTTTTTTTCAATGTAGATACAATCTACAAACTAGGCTGCGGACGGACGGACGGACGGACCGACATGGCGAAACTATAAGGGTTCTAGTTTGAGTGCGGAACCCCAAAAACCAGTCAAGTGCGAGTGGGACTGACGCCCTGAGGGTTCCGTACCGCTCGACTCACACTTGGTCGTTTTTTATTATTTGTTGTTGGTTTGCACTATTAATTACACAAAATTTGACGCTTGTATGATATGCCGATTTTACGACAGAAACAACATGACGTTACTTATTTTTTTATGAAATCTAGCGTTAAAGCTATAAGAAACAAATTCGTATATTACGGTTCAAAAGGTATTTTTAATCTTCGGACGGACGGACGGACAACAAGTAGGCTAGTAACAGGGTCCCTTTGGGTACGGAATCTTAAAAATATTATTTACATACACATACATAAACTCACGCCTTTATTCCCAGAATGGGGTAGGCAGAGCTACAACAGAATTACCAACAACTCTAAAAAATTGTTAATAATTCTCTAACCACATTTTGCACTTTTAGGCTAAGAGGTTTACCAGTGTATTAGTGACAGGTTGCAAGCCCAAATATTATTTAGATTCGAAAAATTCCATGTATCACGAGTAGACTAGAACATGGCCTATATTCTTGGTTTGATCCACCTTGCTTACGAAGCCATTTCGCTTTTCACTATACGGTCGCCTTTATTACTAAGTGAATACAAGCTACCTATCATGATGTTTACAATACTATTATATGTATAGATAGTAGGTAGTAAAGGCCCTTACAAACGTTAAATAATGTGTGATTGTGATTACCAACGTTGGTCATAATCAAACTCATAACTAGATATGCATTATCCTGCTTTTATCATAGAAATGCATATCCTTCCTTTTTGTATGTAACTTGAATTCCAAAAGTATTACATCATTTTTTTTATTTTGGTACTAACGAACACAGCAAAATAAGAAATATCCAATTTGGTGCAGTCGTTCGAAAGTTATGCGCGTACATATATTTCGGCCATTTTTTTTACGAGTAAGTATTTAGATTTCTGACGCAATGACATTTTATTCGCTTGACAGTAACGTCAAATATGTGATTACGATTTCGAAGCAAGATGGGCTCAACTAAACTGGAACATAGGCCCGCTATGCGCTTAGATAATTTGCATTTTGCAAACGTTATTATTATCAATGTACATTTTTGACCGAGTTTTCTTTTATCCTAAATTCATTTCAGTTTAAATTTTCAAACTTTTTAGCGTTGTTACTATGTAAAGTTATATACGTATACACGGTGGGGCCTGTAACTAGAGCCAAAATTATTAATAGGCCCACAGATATTACCTTTGTGACTCCCTGACGAAACCATACCATTACTCCTTTGATCCCTTATGAACTTATAAACGTGGATTAAGCTTGGAATAGTTTATCCCATGCTTTGTCACTTTCTGTCAGATGCAAATGTTACAATTACAGATAAGGACAAAGCCAAGTTTATTCCACGTTTATAAGTAAGCGGGTTAGACTTTAGTAGCTGTGTTTGAGGCATGTTTGACGGATGATGGAGGTTATATTTTGTATTGTTTTGACAGCTGTCAAATCGGGTGTTTTAGAACAACGCGGGTATAATCAATTCGAAAAATCCTTTAATATTTTATTAGCCAAAAAACCTTTTACCTTTCAACGTCATTGCCAGCGGAAAATAAACCTGATCTAAAGGGTAAGGTTGACATTAGCTATTATTGGCGTGTGACTGACGACGTTTGTATTTGACAAAGCGTTGAAAAAGTTATAAAAGTTTAAAGTTAAAAAACAAACGCCCACATTTTTTTTTTATTTCATTTCAATTTCCTTTTCTGTTTGATGTGTCTGTGAGATTTTCCGAACATCGATGCTACTAGTTTACTCTTGCTATAAAGAGAGCATTTCTGATTTTTGTAGCAACGCATGACACCTTTCCCAACACATTCACATACTCTACAGCCTAGTATTAACGGCTGTCTCGCTTCTTCTCCTGGCTTGCATTTTTGAGCATTTTCTGTAACAAATAAAAATATTTCCTTTACAACTATAATGTGCGGTAGCTTTAGGCATAACTTTCGGGTGTGTAATTCCTCTTTCATTGTTCTCATACCCTAAAATGGACTCTACCTGACGATAATATGTCAAGAACAATTTGGTTTTAACCAGTACAATAGAGGCCCTGCATAATCATAATTGACAATATTCATAATCATACGACTCGGCAATTTGTCGGGCAGGTTCGATTTTGTCTTGTTTTCTCGTTTAAGTTATTGATGGTAGGTAACGGGACTACCTAAACTCACCGCTGCGATTTCGCTCGTTCGTCCACCCGTCCGTTATTTTTGAGTGAATAACACCCCTGCTCTGGTGAAACGCAGCCTTTAAGGGTGGTTGATATATTGACTCCAGCGGTTAGGTGGAACGTGTGGTCTTTTTCCTTCAACCCTTGTTACTACAGCCAACTTGTCAAGATTTCCCAAGAATCCAAGAGTCTTTTGGTGACAGGTGGAATATAATAGTAATAACAAACTGCAGTTACCTGATAATACTAAAATTGATTTTATATCTTCGCTGATCCTCAACCAACCGTATTGATCATTGGCACCGCTGATCGTGAAGACAATAAGAATCGTCTAAAATGTAAAAAGTTACTTATCACATGCTTTTGCTTAACTTGTTCTTATGTTATGTAAATATGTTGTACAGTTCAAATCTTAGAAATAAATTTTGAACCAGTACAGTTAATGGAATGGGCTGAAATTTTACCACATATTGTTCATTAAATACAAAACGGACACAATCCGAAATGAGTCAGTGTTGCATTGAAATGAAAATGAAATGAAATGAAATAAAATCCTCCATTTTAAAATTAGAAGCGGTTGGAATACGATTTTTAATGGAAGAGAAAATTATTTTGGAATGTGTCCGTTTTGTATTCAATGAGCGATATGACACCGAGCCGATCTAATGACGGAAGATGGTGACAGGATCTCCGCTATACTTAGTGTAGACTATACCATGTTGAGACAAATTAGTTTGGTCATGATAAGCTGATATCTGAGCATGATAATGACTGAAAAAAAGAAACGAAGTCGGCAACAAAAAGTCATCCCAAAAAAAATCTTTTTGACGGTAACTTAGTTGGTACTTTAGTAGTGAAGCTGTCTACGAGGTTAACGGTTACTGTAAAACGGGGTGAGTAGGGATTAAAAGAAAGAAAGATTTGTCGACCTTTTTAAACGAGAAATTCTGTCATATTTCGGCGAAAGTGTATAAATAGTCGTTTTAATTTTATGTTATTATATCGTTATGTATGTTAGGCTTTACAGTATTTGTAAATATGGGCCTTGTTGTCATAAATAAAGTTTATTCTATTCTATTCTATTGTATTAAGGGGTGAGAAGGGACACAATATAAAAATAAACACATGTTACTAAATATAAGATTGAAATTATTGCCAATAGACGTAACGTTATTGTCCAATTAATACTTGTTCTTCTTTGTAACAAGTTATGACTTATTATAGGTTGTCCCTACACACTCCGTTTTTCGGTACGGATTTTTATACGGGTTTAGGACTAAGTCAATTTGTGTCCTCGAGGCAGTTGTCTCACCGCCGGAGAGGGAGCGGTTAGCTATCGACTATTTTCTCGCTCAAGAAACGAACGTTATAGATCCCGTGTCATCAAAGAGACACATATACATACATTAAATCACGCCTGTTTCCCAGAGGGGTAGGCAGAGACCACTTCTTTCCATTTGCTACGATCTTGATAAATTTCTTTCGTATCTTCCACATTCATACATCGCGTCATGCACGCACGTCGGTTTCGGGTACTTAAGATTCGGCCCTTTTTCCAATATTTCTCCGATTTTACTCGAAAAAGTATGCCTAGATATATATTAAGAGTTAATCGCTTGCTGTTCTTACTGCCAGCGAGAACTGTTTGTGCAATTAAGAACACTCACTCTTCGTTAGCGGTGGGGCAACTGCCTGAGCACTGGAAATATTTTGGATTGTATTCAGGAGAACTTTATCACCCAGAAAGCGTCAAATGAGTTCCACGCGGGCAAAATAGTCATTCTGTGAAGTGTAGGTTATTCTTACCGAAACGATCGAACGAAAGTTCTGCATAACCGGCCTTACACACGGAACAAGTCAAAGGAATGGTAGAAAACAAGGTAATTATACTAATTATAGAAAGCAATTACTTACTCGTGTTTGTGAAGGTACCTCTCACACTCTCACTAGTCCGTTGCATATGCGCAGTAGCTTGCGCAAGTACTTGCACTTGCCTTGTGCAGTGCCAAGTTATAGTAGATAGCAGATCATCAAAATGATAGCAAAACCAGAATAATATTATTAATATCTTATATGCTTTTAATACCATAGGTCAAAGAATTATGCTGCTGGTGATTCATATGATGCGTATTAGGTGGGCGGCAATGAAGGCAATCACGGTACCTACTTTACAAACCAGTGAAGTTAAGTGCAGTATAAGGCAGTAATAGAGGTGACGTATAACGTTGTTATATCGTTATAGCAAATTGCGTTATTATGGGTGTTCCTCAGAATCCCTAATAACGTTTGACCTCACACATCGTTTGTCCGAATTTTCATTTGCCTAAACTGGTTTTCAAATGAGTCAGGCCTCTTTTTAAGTTTTCTAATCATATTTGCGATTCGGTTAAGTTAGGGTTGTATTATAGCAACACTAAAAAAAAGCGGAAATAACTTTAGGATAAACGAAAATTCGGACAAACGATGCATTAGGTTAGGGGAACCCTGTTATTATTTATCGATATAAAGTTCATATCGTTATGACGAATACCTCTATGAGTTAGAGTTTTATAACGTTAGTGTGTGAATAACAATATGTATATCTATAACGTTATCGTTAAATAGTCGCGATCGGATGATGCACAGTGCGAGTATCGTGGCGGTGAGGCAGACGCAGCGAGAGCAAACGAGTCGCACTCGCTCCAGGGCCAAAGTGAGTACAACTAACCAACATGCACTCGCACTTTTTCTAAACAAAATATACTGACACGACAAAATTATTTGCACAGTAGTACTTGCGCAAGCTACTACGCATCGTCTGAAACAGGCTTAAGGCATAACAAACATACTGAGAGTAGAGAGATTAGCAGCGATACTCGTACAATAATTAAACTTGAAGTAAATCAGAACCCTTATTCTACATTTTCTTTTCCCTTGTTGTTATGATATTGTAAACGTTATGAAAGCTCTTAGTAACGTGAAATTAAGGCGGAGTTAAAAACGATATGATAATAACACTTCTAAAAACAGTGTAGAATAAAGGCCTTGGATTTCAACACTTGATAGTTCATTAAATACAAAATAAGATTTACGATACCAGTACCCCATGCATAGCTCTTAGAAGGTGCTTTGGATTTGTACTTTTCTCTCACTTGTTCTAAAACGCCCTCATTAAGAGCGATTGAGAGAGAAGTACAGTCAAGGGCAAAATATGTATTCACTTTAGTACCTTGTCACTTTAACCACTATGGCAGTTTATATATGGCAAATCTTACGAAAATTCAAATATTAAGAAAATAGACAAGGTACTAAAGTGTGCACATATTTTTGCCCTTGACTGTACCTACATACCCGAAGCTCTTCCAACTGCTCACAGACTGTACTTTAACATTTACGTTTATGAGACATTTCAATGCTTTTCGTATTAATAAATTAGGGTAGTCTAAAGCTCTACAACCATTTTCCAAATACTATCCGTGAGTCTACTTGAGCGGGGAAACAGCCAGCTCTTCGGTCTCCAGTGACGTCAATGACTCTCTTTGACACCACTAGCATTATACATTTACAGGAAAATTTTGATGGGGGCTAGTAGCTAAACTGGTAGATTCATGACGTGTAAAATGCCCGTGAGGCCTAATTACTTAAAAAAAAAAAAAAAAAAACAAGCATTATTTGCGTCCTCCTAGTCCAAAGTCCCATAGTCCTTGAGTTTTTTCCTATGAAACTAGAAAGCTGGTTACGCAATACTAGAAATGTGAATCCCTAAATCTACATACCGAATGAGAAGCCGAAAGAGATCCGACTCGCTTATCTAACTACAGTTTACGCTAAAATGCACTAAAACGTAAGAAAAACAAAAAAAGACGCATTTTTTACCGCTAGCTCTATATAGATGATTCCACATCTTCATTCTAGGGGTTCTGGAAAAAATCTTTGAATTTCGGGTTTTAGCAAGTTTTGCATTCTATAATATTGCAGAACCATGATTAGCACTAGAATGAACTTTTACGACATTAAAGGCATAAAACCGAAAATATAAGTGATAGTTTTTCCAAGACATCGGAGAAAGATATAGAGAGAGATAGTTACCATGACTATGTGGTCCTTTACAACATATCAAAAAACATAACAATTGGACCTTTTTTAGGTTATCGGAACAGCTAAATGCTGCCTTTTCCGGTATACCGTACTACCGGTTCAAATTTCGGAATAGAAATTCGGAAATTTCCGTATTCTGCAGGATCACGGTAGCATTCTACACCTTTGAAAATTATCCTAGACATCTTATTATGTACCATCATACGCCACAAGGAAGGGGATCCCAGGAAGTTTTATCCACAATTTTTATGTTTAGGGCAAGTAAATTGAATTTTTGTTCTATAATATTACTTTATTTCCAACTTCTTCTATCCAAATGATTTACTGAACTTAAGAATGCGTCTATTATCGATGGTGCACACGGGGATCCTCCAGCAGTTCATGACGCCCGACTTGACGCACTCGCAGACTCTACAAGCCACAATAAATTGCTTGTTGCTTGGTTTGCACTTTCGGGCGTGTTCTGCAACATAAAATTTGTTTTTTTTAAGAATTTTCCCATTCTCATCTAAAATTTTGAATGTGCTGCATGAGTGAAAGTGAGCAAAACTTCCGCTGTTGGCGTGTGTAGGTATTTTTAAACTCTTGATCCAAACGATGCCCATCCAACTCTTAAGGCTTAAAAATACCGATGTAAAGCTACTCAACAAAAAAACACGTAACATTCGACGTTATATGATATGAAAACGTACGTTTCGTTTGATGATATGTTGGTAAATTCTGGTGTTGCGGCAAAGTAAGGGCAAGCTAATAAGAACCAATACTTACAATACGAAAAATAAAAATATTCTGTATTGACCACCACTTATGCGTACGATAACAGCATGAAAAGTAAACAAAATAAATGTTAATAAGTGAGTCAACAGGAAGTTTTTTCCCTAAATAGCGATGACTTACAAAGAAGACAAGTAAAAAGATAAACACAATAAACTGGCAGGCGGTGCAAACGAAAATAATAAATGTAATAAACTAAATAAATAACATAAAAATAAATAAATAACCAGTGTAGTTAAATCTTTGTATACACAATAAACTGACTGACTAACTGACATATCAACGCACTTATCTTAGTTCAAGGGGTGCACTAAGAAGGGATTTTTGAAAATTCGCCCCTAAAGGGGTAAAAATAGGGGGAGTAGTGGGAAACAAATCCACGCGTAAAAAGTCGCGGGCTTTCTCTAATAAATAAATAAAATAATATAAATATGTATAATGGAAATAAATACAAAGAAAGTGTATGTGTTAGTGTATATAACGTAGAAGTGTAATATTAATATAACAGAGATTGGCATTAAATAGTACCTAGATTATACACCGAGGGGATGAAGTACTGTTACGGGCGCGATATTGAATTCTGAGCAAATAGGGACTCAAGATTTAACTTCCAAGCGTAGCGAGTGTGTTAAGAGTTAATTCCTGAGCGAAACGAGGGAATTAAAAGGGAGTCCTGAGTGCAGCGACTGATTCAAGCTCGCCCAAGACGAAAACAGCTTTACCTCAAAGGATACCTACTCTACTTTTCTCACCTTTTCTTTGTTTTGCGTATATGGCTTATAGTGACCAGTTCGATTTTCGTATTAGTTCTTTTTACTGTAGGTTTGTATGGAAAAAAAAATCATACGAATTCAAATTCAATATTATAACCCGCCGGGTCATAATTTGGTACTGAATCGCATTACAACCCGCTGGTTAGCCGAAGCTATAATGACTTACTTTAATTGAGGTTTGCATGATATATTGGGCAATTTCAAGCATATGGTGTGAAAATCTTTTATTATAAAACAAAAGGAAAATAAAGATCTCTCCTTACTCTTTATGATTTCAAACAACGGGTTTTGATTTCCTTGCTCTGAGTCCGGCCTCTCTTTTTCCTCGTCACTGCTATCAAGTGATTCATTCTCATCGAGTTCAGGGCAGGACTTGAGGGAGCACTTGTATACTCTACCTTTGCATATGCACTCGTTGCAGTCGTTATCAACCTTTATTCGAAGACCAGTGCATATTAACCGTTTAGGGTAGTAATCTTCTATAATAATAAAAAAGTTTAAGACTGCGTACAGTGGCGCCCTCATAATTTTGTTGTGTTTTCTAATAAACTAAAGTATTTTCTTGAAATTGGACGAAATGTTTTTGTACTACAAATAAAAACACAACTTATAGGGTATGTCATATAGTTTAATAACAATCCACCTTCGAGTTATTAACTTAACGAAAAAAAGTGGTCACCTTTTCCTGTTTAGCTGACTACTGAAAGGGTAATTTGTTATTAAAGTTGGTTACGTATTCCATAAATTGCGTTTTTACTTGCACTACAAAAACATTTCATCTGATTGCAAAGAAATTCTTTAGTTAATTAGAAAACACAATAATAGTAATGAGGGCACCACTGGACGCTCGGCGTTTGCTCGGCGCAGCGTTAATGATCATCGGATGACGGCATAGTTTTATTACACCACGCATTTTCTGCAGTGGCTATATGGTCAGCCATTCCTGAGGCACTAGCCAAGATGCATTACGCTAACTAGCGTTTCTATTCATTTTGTTACAAGCTTTTATTTAACTTGCACTGTATGTACCTATGTAAGGGTCAAATCTTGCAAGTTAAATTTGACCCACTTCCCGGTTTCTGATGAAGCTGAAAATTTGCATACGCCTTTAGTTCTGATGACAATACAATAATATAGTATCATCGAGCTTGTCTGATGATGGAGACTCAGGGTGGCCATAGTTATTGTTAGAATCGTGTTGACAAGACGGTGTGGTTTTCACGCCTAGAACACCGGCCCTGTTTTATTAAAGTATCCTTTTGATTTCGTTAGAACTAGGTACTAATAATGATCGTCTAAGAAAGATTGAAACTGATTTAACAAGTGGTATGCGTTTCAACCTGAGTTTTTTTTTATGGCATAGGGAAGACAAACGAGCACACAAGCCGCCTGACGATAAGTGGAAACTGTGACCCATAGACATTCGCATTCACAAGACTGCAATACTATCTACACGAATATTATAAAGCTGAAGAGTTTGTTTGTTTGTTTGCTTGAACGCGCTAATCTCTGGAACTACTGGACCGATTTGAAAAATTATTTCAGTATTATTATCAGATAGCCTATATCGAGGAAGGCTATATATCATACTCACATAAACCGAAGCGAAGCGAGGGCGGGTCGTTATTTTAGATAAACTAATTTCGTTTTCGTTAAAAGGTTAATTAAATGTGACCAGAAACTGATAGGTGAAGTGTTTTGGGACATTTAAGACGTTTAAAAAAAAAGATCGAGTATTCTAAAAGTTAAATACGATCTGTGGCACTACAAGAGATGCATACCAAAAACATCATCATTATCCGAAATCACCTAAAATCAAAAAGAATTAAGTACTTACCTAAAGAATTAAAGTCAACTGCTGGACGTACACTTAGAGAGCTGGTCATTTTGACAGCTTTCGAAAATCTTTAAGCACAATCTAGTGCCCCATATCATTTCCATTTTTTTTAAAGAAAGAAATATATTGCACTTACCTTGTAATTTATCCAAAAACGACATGTTACGATGATGACCACTATAATCAGCACAAGTCAATGTGAGAACGGTAAAAACCACCTGAAATGTGTAACTTCTTCTATATTTTCTCTAATCTCAATTCTAATCTAAATTGAGTTAGTAAAAAGTAACGAGTATGTATGTGTATAGTATCCGCATCGCCCTAAGTTCGTAGTTTAGGAATTCACTGTGACTTGTCCTTTGGGCGGTGCGGGTACTATACCGGGTAAATAAATAAAAAAGAAATCATTAATAACTGCTTGGCTCAAAATGGCTACCAAGCAATGACAGACCAAAGAGGAAAGCAGAATAACGAAAAAGGCCCAAAAAATAATATAATCATTACTCATTAATAAACATGATTAAAACCTTAAAAACTCTCTCCTTTTTCTTAATGGTCAACCCTTCATTTGCCAATGTATGTCACCGTGAACATACCATAATGTTCACTTTTTTTGTTTGGATTGTGTTTTAATTTTATGCTGATTCAAAATCAAAAAGGGTTTGAATTCCCGACCTTTTTCATTTTTGCCAAATTAAGGGTTAACTGACACTGAGTGCGTCCGTTAGAGCTTGTTTAACATATGATGCATGATCCTATTTAAAAAATCCCCCCCCCCCATTCAGCCTGCAATAGGGCCTTCCAATAGGGCCTTTTAATTTTATGGAAGTTTGTTGCGAGATAACATAATCGGCTCACGATTTAGTCTGCAGTGTGCTGGGGCACTGATTCTTACCAAGGCAATATAACCAAATGTCTGCATAATTTTACTTAAATGCTCATTCAATCAATAATATGGTCATTTAGAACAATATTTACTAGTTTGTTTCTTGGTAGGTAATTATCACAGTATTCTTATTACATTACTGAAACTCGACAGGTGCAATCACGACTAGAAAATTCTTGATTGGTTATTAATAAGCGGTATTTAAAAACATTAATTGCGTCTCTCGACGGGTTTTTTTTCTCATTACATTTACTATTTTGCGTTAAGAGGTTTCATAAAACAATAAGGTGTCACTTTATGTCGTGGTTACTGAATAAAACCATATATCATACTCCTCAGAATTTATGGTAAAGGAATTTGGAATGAGCTTCCTGCTGAGACTTGACCGGATGCGCTACCATATTGTATTACTTTTCAAATAAGGTGTCATGAAATTTCTCCGAGATGGGCAACACATTAGTTGCAAATGTCCATAGGCGGCGGAGACCACTTCCAATCATGGGCTGTCTTCCTGCTTGACCGTCGATGGCAACAAAAAAAAAATGGTCGAACTTTTGGTGCCAATGACGTCAATTTGCTTACAGGTGATTAAAACTAAAAGACTTCTGGGAAAAGGCTCAAATTTGGTCCGGGATCAGTCCCGCATGAATCCTTATTAAGCTTTCTGCGTTTCTGCGTTCATGGATAGTGACATTGAGACTTATTTATTTTTTTATTTTTTAAAGTAAATCGAACAAACATTTGCAAATTAAAAACTGCACCGTTAAGACTGCGGCGAGCGTACGCCGGATGTACAGTGGCGCCCTCAATACTTTTATTGTGTTTTCTAATAATTTTCTTGAAATTTGACAATAGGTTTTTGTACTACAAATGAAAGCACAACTTATAGGGTATATCACATGGTTTAATAACAATTCACCTTCGAGTTATCAACTTAACGAAAGTGGCCACCTTTTCCCGTTAAACTGACTACTCAAAGGATAATTGTTGTTAAAGTTTGTTACATATCCCATAAATTGTCAGAGGCATTCCATCTTAGTCCTCAGGGTTGGCAACGCATTTGCAGTCTTAGGATTACTCTGCAGTCTTGTGAATGCGAATGTCTATGGGTCACAGTTTCCACTTACCATCAGGTGGCCTGTGTGCTCGTTTGTCATCTCTATGCAATAAAAAAAAAAGTGTTTTACTTGCACTACCAAAACACATCATCTGATTCTAAGGAAATTCTTTAGTTCATTAGAAAACTCAATAATGGTAACGAGGGCGCCACTGGACGCTCGACGTTTGCTCGACGCAGTCTTAAACCACAGTTTGGTTCGTTTCGATGCACCATCCCACGACAGCTACAAGCAAAAGGTACAGTATAACACATAATTATGGCTTACCGATGTACCTGCGCAGAAGACGAATTTTCGAAGCGTCTGTATTCTGTACGGTTATTGGTTATTAGTGACGCCATGTTGACGCGCGCTCGCGTGTCATTCGGTCAGCCGTGAGTAAGACGGAAAAAATAGATGCTATTTAATTTGCACCTTATAACTATTACGTACAAGTTTGATCGTGGGTTTTGATTAACAGTACAGATGGACAGTAGCAACAATAATCGAGTAACACTATTATCATTACTAACACCCGTATTTATAGTGAAGAAAAGTAATTACTTGAGTATTAGTAGTGTCAAAAGTCATATAAAAATCGTTGCGTAAGTCATTACTTTTACTCAAGTACCTAATTACTTTTCTTGACTATAAATACGGGTGTAAAACTGTTCGTATGTTGTAATTAGATTTTGCATGTTTAAATACTACTCTGGCACTCAAATTTTAAATGGTAATCGCTAAATTGACATCTAAAAAATAATATTTACTCTATTTGTCATTTTTAGTAATAAATGTTTAAAAAAAAGTGTTTTTGTTAGTGTTGATATTTGATGAGGCTTCGTTTGAAATATTTGTGCAAGGAGCTCTATTATTTGTTCCCAATACAAACGATTCAAAACGATTCAAACAAAAAACGTAAGAAGTTAAACAAAAACTCTAACAAGTTGTTTATTGGTTATTCGTCGTAGTATTCCGGTTCATATTGCGGTAAGTACGGGTTAGAGAGAAGTTGTGGGATCTCCTTAACTGCTACTTTGACGAGACTGAGTGATTGCCTGGCGCTGGTTACTTTCTCGGTACCGCAATTCCGCTTTCTGTGGCATATGATTACACCAACGACGGGGCATTCGCACACTATACATTTGTCGGGGTTGACTGTCCCTTTACAGTTTTCTGCGAGCGCTGTAAAAAAAAACTACTTGATTTATCTCGAAGAATCAATGAAATTAAAATGGTCTAATCTTAAATACTAAAGGCATTTCTGGTTGAATTTTGAAATTTTAGTGCTGTTATAGTACAGTCAACAGCATAAATAAATAATCATTTCTGTACCTTGTCGTTTTCAATCGTTTCACAATTTTGTATAACATTTCAAACACGACGTTAAAGTGACAAGGTACATAAATGTTCACTTATTTATGCTGTTAACTGTACAACCCTTTTTTAACCCGGAGGAAATGCTTATACACACACGGGTTATGTCCAATTTGCACGGACTAAAACCGGGGCGTTGCGCCAATCGCTTTAGGAGGGGGCTAGGGGACCGCTATACAAAACGTAGCCCCGCACTAGCGGATGCCCTTTGGGCTTGCCTTGCGGCTGGGTTTTAGGTCCCTCGCCTTCTCCACTGAGAGCACCTTGGAACACAGCAGGGACCTTCCAAATCAGGACCTTTTCTCTTTGATCTATGACCCGCCTGCCACCGCTATTGTAGCATCGGGTTGATATAAGCCAACCGCCCCGGAACCAGTCGCCTGTGGCGCATTGGCAGTGCTTTGGGATCAACCTCAAGCTGCCGATCCGCTGCTTTCTTCAGCGTCATCACTACGTCGCTGAAGGTCGCCACGGCCTCCCAGTTTGTAATACAACCCTAGCCTTAAAGTACATTACCGCAGGTATTTTTGGAATACTAATAAAAAAGTTGTCTGATTCAGTTAAAACCAGTTCAGGACTGTCAATAATTCGGATTAAGGAACCGTTAGGGCAAACGCTATTAGGGATGCCGAGGGACACCCGGATAAAAAGTATATAATGTCCTTTTTCGCGGTTCAAGATATCTCCAAACCAAATTTAATCAAAATCAGTCAATCGGTTTATCCATGAAAGCGTAACAAACCGACAGACATAGTTACTTTCACATTTATAATACAAATATATATATATATATATATATAATATTCTAATGTATAGTATGGATGAATGAAATAAACTCTTTGTTTCCTGTGTTTGTAGACCCGTCCTAAAGTTATTGAAGGCTCCGGGTAGTTTCAGAACTAATGACAGAGGATTGCTTATTAAGCTTATTAAGCTTATTAAGCTTATTAAGGTATGACGTGGAAGGAACTAGGGTACTTGCCCAGGGCGTTAAATGGAAAAGTGAGGCCAAATGTTTGACAGTGGATTCGATTAAATTCTCATTAAAGTACTTACCGCCCAAGTTATGATAGTACTTTTCAACAACACTCTCCGCTGGGTGCGGGGCTGGATTAGAATCTATTGATTTGAGTCTTTTTGCACCTTCGCGCTTTCTGTGTACTTCTGCATCCACAGCTTTTTTTACACCTGCACATAATTTCTATGGTTAATTGGAGGTTGGCTGGTTACGCACTTTATCAAAGAACCGGCCACGGATAAGGTACCACATCTCGTGGTGCGCCGCAGGCGACTGGGGGTTTTTGGGCAGTCGTGTAAAAAATACAAAATGGTAAAAATTAAACCACATGTATATTGTATATTTACCCACCCAACTAGCAATCTGACCCATTTATGTTGAACCAGCACTATGCTAGCTAGCGTTTCTCTTCATTTAAACCAATGCAATCGCGTCATTGGTAGATGACGTGATACGAAAAGTCACGTGATGTGCCAGTGACGCGATTGGTTTAAAAACTAAACGAATAGAAACCATAGTTAGCGTAATGCATCTTGTCTGGGCTCTCTGTTCTCGGCAATTTTTTAATTACTAACACCCGTATTCACAAACGTCACTATGAGGTCTCACAGTGCTCACTAACGCACAGGGTGGTTCAAATCGTGTCAGAAACAAAAGGTCAGTCAAACAGGACCAATCACAAAGCTGTATTGAACGCAGTGAGTTTACTCAGTGAAGGATCCCTTAAGTATTGTTTGTGAATACGGGTGTAAGAGACTTTTGTCCACTATCTTTAAACAGCAAAACTTTTTGAGGTACTGAGGTAACATTTAGATTTATACACCGCTGTAGAACTCCGGCATTACGCATAATAAGCTGACGTATAGTTTAAAGGGGCTTCATGCCTTACTTTAAGCTCTTGATCACTGCCTATTGCCCAACTTTATCCTAGAGAATATTGGGCAGTTGAATATCTAACTAACTTTAATACCTCTAGTCATAGTCATGTAGAAAATGATTAAGAGAAAACCTTCTTCTTCTTTTTGCCCCGCGGCGACTTCAACAGCTACTACCGCCGGGCTATGGCGTTTCCACGAATATAATCAGTGATTTCGCCAGTGTCAAGTGTATATAAGTATAAATCAATATAGCAATAAAATACAATCCAATCTTCTCTGGGAAGATTGGGGGCAACGTTGTTCGGTAGTTTGTAGGACAGAGGACAAGATAGTTTTAACCTATGTACCACTTCGAGTCCACTTGTAACGAGAAGAAAGATGCCAGATACGCGAAATAAGTCCAAGTTTTCAATCACTGTGCAACACAATGGCATAAAAAGTACAAATCACTATCAGAAAAGAACTTTGAACACCTAAATACACAAAAAAATAAAACTAAAACAAATTACACATCCGCCATCTTTTAACGTTGCAAATGGCCTAAGAGAAAACCAATCACAATAAATATCTTATGACAGTGACATATAACTGTCTGTCTTTACGGGTATGTCAGTATGATTAGGTTATACTCTGCAGTTATAGCATAGTGGAGGTCGTGCAGGGGGCCTGATTTGGCTGCGTTTAACGCGTGAGTAAACGTGGATATATCATCTGTCACACTCTGACTCTAATATGTGTACGAGAGTGACGGATGCTTTATCCAGATATCGGCACGCGATAAGCGCAACCATCCTAGACCCGCAGCTGATATGATGATAATGACGGACAGAGAATCGGTGTTGCGTAGAGCGAAATTGGGTCATAATGTTTCTGATAATGTTCCTTATTCGTAAATGCACAATAAGTTAAGTATTCTGTGTCACTATCTGTCAAATTGAAATGTCACAATGACAGAAAATTTCGTAGCATATTATAAACACACTTTACCTATTGCGCGTGTATGAATAAGATGGTTTCTTTACCTGGTTCACAAAATAATTAGGTAATGGTTTATGGTTTTGGTTTTACCGAATCATCATTTGAGAAACTAGGTAAGTATATTGTAGCTGCCGGAAACCAGACTACTGACGAGAGGATTTCCTAACAGCTTTGAAATAAAATTCGATTTAAATGTACTGTATTTTAATAGGTACTGGTTGTAAAGAAAGAGTGCCTAAGCAGATCGAAGGTGGTAAGGAGAGTGATTTGCATAATTTTTGAAGTTAAAAAAGACTTTAAATTTAGTGGTAGGGAGAAGCCCGAATCTGCGTTTTGTTATTACATTTTGTTACGTTAAGATCTGAAAGGTTATGAGTTAGATGATAGTAAAGTAATAAAATTAATTTACATGAAAATTAAATATAACAATTGTAAACCTTTTTGGAAGAATTAATAAGTACATTTTAAAATTATACAAAATTAAATGTTGCATACGCAACATATATCATTTTACAAACTTTCATTTCGCAACCTACTTCCCCCCGCATTATTTTACAATCTCGTGTGGTCAAAAGTCTTACCTAACCTTACTTTTTTAATCAGTCCACGTAACCTTTGTAATATGTAATGTTTTTGCGAAATGAAAATTTGTTAAATGATACAGTTTGTCAAATGATGAGGGGAACGGGACTCGCTACTCTAGCGAAAATGGTCAACGCGGACGAAGCCGCGGGCAGAAGCTAGTTTGACGTAAAGTTTAAAATATACACGTTTAGTTACTTACTCTTGGCGCTAACCATCGCGTTAGTGAGAAATAAGGCCTGAAATATAAACAATTGTATGTTATTAATATTTTTTTATAGTCTTTCACCAACATACCCATTTTTTTTGAGTTACCAGATTATATCACTCTGCAACTACAACCAACACCGACCAGACATTTGCAGTCTCCGGATTCCTGTCTTGAGATTACAAATGGCTCTGAAGGTTGTTAGTTATTACTTTAAATTATCCACTTACCAGAACAAAATAAGTCACTAAACGCATTGTAAATCCTAGCAATTGGCAAGATAACCAACGTGCCAGAATTTTATTACTTTTCACTGAATCGAATCGATTTGTATAACAATGATTAGGTACGAATAATAGCTATAATGAGATGCTCATTTGCTTATAACCATTACATGTTAAAAAAGACTTTATTTCAAACGGGTGCCTTAAAAAATAAACATGTTCTTAGGTAAAGCCTGACAAGTTCCTATTTAGCCCTGATGTAGTGTCGCTACAAACAGCTTACATATGGCAATTATACGTGTACGTCATGAATAGTCGGGCCAGTGAGTATTGGCATCGTGCAAGAACGAGTGAGATATACAATTAAGTACTTGTAGATTGTGAAACTATGTTTTCATGTAATCGGAAGAGCATGTCTAGTTGATAATTAAATATGAATCCGTCAAAATCCGATTCTAAATATTCAACATCCATATATTCATCAGATTCTGGCTCCGATGTATTTTCACTTTCGTCCGTTGAAGAGTCACTTTCAGGACCACCAACCTCGATCATAAATCTTTCGGTCTGTGTTTCGATTATAGGACCTTTTGTCCTATATCCGTCTTCTATTTTTTTTACGTGTTCGCAGCATTTACTCCAATTTTCTATAGTCACTTCCTAAGTAATAACGAAGTGTAAAAGTAAGCTAAGTAAGTAAGACGCCTTGAATGAGAAAAAAAATAAAATTTAATAATTAATATATATATTTAGTACCAAGCTAACCAATTCATGACAATCGCACTATGAATATCATACCCGTCATGTCAACAACTAATTTCAAAACATTGTTTATTGGAATGCTGCTGAATTCTTCGTCCTTTTTCTGCCGCAACAATTTGAATGTATTTATAATAATGTTTTTTGCATCGGGGTGAAATTTCTTGGGCATTTTAATTTTAAAATCTATTTGTTTACATCGGTGACATTCAATGACTTCCAACGTCCGTTGTCAAAAAAAAACGTTGCCATTTAAATAAATTAGTTCCACTGAAAATCCGCAACATGGCGAGGGCTAAAAAGGAACTTGTCAGGCTATAATTTAAATAAAATGTTCTACCAATCCCCTGACCCACTATAGAACGTTATCACAGTGATATTATTAAACAAATATTTTGACACTACTTCGAGTTTAATCATGACGTCACTGTGACACAGTTCGATGGTGGGTCAGGGTTCCATTAGGCTGATATTACCTGCAAGACCGAGTGTCTCTGGGGATGAAATCGAATCTTAACGAAGATGAAAAATGTACAGATAGATATTTCGTGCCCGTAACCCCTGTATTCCAAATGGACTTGACAGAAGCGCGTAGAGCTAACCCCATGAGCTTCTGTTTAGTTCACCAGAGTTTTTTTTTTAATTATTTTATGTCATAGGGAAGACAAACGAGCACACATTCGGTAAGTGATGGTGATGGTAAGTGGAAACTGTGACCCGTAGACATTCGCATTCACAGGACTGCGATGCAATCCTAAGACTGCAAATGCGTTGTCAACCCTGAGGACTAAGGTGGAATGCCTCTATGCTAGTCATTTCACCGACTGTCTTATTCCCAAACCGGAACACAAATAAATAAATGATATAAATAGAGTAAATGCTCTTCGACCGAACAATTGTCCTCACGTGTGATATCTATGGACTAGTTGATCTAATAGGTCCATGAAAAAAAAAACCATGGTTATTATCTTACACTTGACATAGGCGAAATACACCTGGCTATAACAATGAGTATAAGCAATCAAAATTCATCGAAATGGTTAGATTTTCGAGAACGTGATAACAACTACAACTACAAATATTGCTCGTTTAAAAGTATAGGATCACTACATAGTATAAAACAAAGTCACTTCCCGCTGTCTGTCTGTCCCTATGTATGCTTAGATCTTTAAAACTGCGCAACGGATGTTGATGCAGTTTTTTTAATAGATAGAATGACTCAAGAGGTAGGTTTTTATGTACAATAAATTCTGTTTTATGGACGGGTGTTACAGAAAACTCACATAAACCGAAGCGACGCGAGGGCGGGTCGCTAGAATAATATAAGGGAATGAGCTCACACAAATTGATTTATTCGTTAACTTAGGCTAGGCTTGTGTTATTGGTGCTAGGTAATGATAAACATAACTTAGAAATATAGAAAAATCAATATCTCAAGAACATCCAAAACTCAGATGCAAATACTTGCGCTTGGTAAAATATTTTTTATTTACATTATCCCGATTTTTGGGGTCCATACATTAAAAAACGAGACCCTTACCGGATCAAGTGGCTCTGTTTGTTTATACAGGGCGTCCCACGGCTATGCAACATGAAGGGGAAGTAACTTAAATATGGTAGATAGAGGATTTTGCTTTATGAAGACATTATTTAATTTTAAAAAGTAAGTAAGACTGCATTCAAAGATTTTTGAAAAACTTCTCGCCTCACCTGGGAATGGAACAAACCAAATATGAAAAAAAAAACATTCTGTATTTTCATGATGCCAATCAAGAGGGTAACTGATAAGAAATAATTCCCTCCAAGTAACATTGTATCTAAAAATAAAGGAACAATGTGAAATTTTACATTTAAGTCACTAGAAAATTTATCAATATGCAAAATACATTCAAAAACTGAAATTCTTTTTTTAAAACATAGAATGCAATATTATTCACTTTTAAAAATAAAATAAACTTTCTAAATAGCAAAGTCTCCTAAGGATCATATTTAAGGTACTTTCCCTTCATGTGGCATAGCCACGGGACACCCGGTATAAAGCACATACCTACGTATACATACAAACATAAATAATTACTTTGTGCGGTTTCAGCATATTTTAACCTTAATAATTGCTTACAAGAAGACTCTAGTTCAATTTGCTATTTAATTCTTAAGGCGCAAAAAATCTGAAACAGTTAAACACGTGAAGATACTTTTATGGCTTGAAGAAAGTAAATTTAATGGGCACACAGGCCACGTTAAAATCTGTTTGAAACGTTAAAAATTATAACGTTATTCTACTTTCAAAATGCAAAAGTAAGTACGTTTAGCATAAATCTAACTATTTCATTTTACCAGGCATATTTTGTAGGTACCTACTTACTACTTGTCGTCGTGCAGTTAAGGTTAATTTCTCCTTACTAGATATTTAAGTTTAGAATTGTGACATCACTTTAAAGACTTTTTCTCAAACATGCTATGTAATGTCGGCGTTATGTTAGTTATTTTTCATCACACTTGCTCGTAAATAGTGTCCTAACATGCTAGAAAAATCGACCGTAAATCCAAAATAATACCCGTGGGCCTTTTTTTTACCATTACGCTTCTAACGTACGTAATAGCTTTTTTTTTAAATATTACACGTGGACTCAAACTATCACAATACGTCAGGACCCCAATTCTTGTGCCATTCGATATGAAGTTTCATTCGAGATGAAATGTCAGTAGCATACAATTTCCTAAAAATCTCGCATATAAACTATTGATCTCGACTGTCACTAGAATCGGACTCCGAACCCGTTTGACATTAGCTGTGGTAAGTCACAGACAATGATAATATTGTAGTCTGCCGAGACATATCCTATAATCTGTGGTCTGCCGCTAATAAGTTAAAAATATGATCTTTTGTCTGATTTTATTTCATTTCCTCGCAATTGTGATGAAAAACATTGTATGTTACACGGGTGGTAAAATAAATACAAATCTCGAGTCATTAAAGCCCTCAGCCTTCGGCTTCGGGCTTCTAACAGACTCTCGTTTGTAATTCTTTCTTTACCACCCTTAATACACAATGTACTATTAGGCTTCAAAGTGCCACGTTCCCGGCGGAACAACTCGAGAGAACTGTAAAGGAATTTCATACAAAATTGAAGGCCTAGGCCGGGAAGTAATTTTTTTTTAATTTTAATATGGCCATGACAGCTGGTTTTATGAACAGGCTGAATATCTAAATGATATTTTTAAAATTTATGAGAAAATGTTATAACGTCAAATACTAGGAGTGCATAAACGTTTGGGAGACATCCGCGCTGTGTCGTGTGCGCCCGCCGCCCGCCCGCCGGCTTCCCGCACCGCCTGAGATGAGATCTAATTTGCCCTATGCCTGATATACCTCCTAATTACCGCTGCGCTCCTGGTACTTTATTTTAACACCCAATTACTTTTCTTCCCTAGCGTGGACATTTATCAATTTACTTTTTTGAGTGATGTATTTTTTATTTAATTGCATATGTTTGAGAAAAGCACTATACGTACCTCGCCGTGAAAAAGGGTTGCCAGCCTCGTAAGTATCCGGCCTCGCTTCGCTCAGCCGTCTATATCACTCGGCCGGCAACCCCCTACTTCCCGGCCTCTGTAGTAATGTACTATAATACTGTCTAGTTTCTGATAGCAGGTATGTTACGAAGTATTAGGTCAATAAAACCCAAAAACATTCTTATGCTGAAAGAGGCATTTATTATAATTTTGTCCAAACGAATGTTTATACCAAAGAAACGACAATAAAAGCGTCAAGATATTAAATTACAATAAAAGGCTAAGCATGCAAATAAGTTTTGGCTAGCAAGCGGGAACAGATGTTCAGAATCTTTTTTGTAGCGCAATGCGGCTTGCATTTCGCGAGTTTAATTTGCTCTACAGCTGGAGATTTACAGCTGTAAAATACTGGCTTAAAGGTGTATTTTATTACGAGCACACAGCACGGAATCTGTGATATTATTCGCAACTACGAGTAGCTTTTGTCGCGTATTACTTTTCATTTTAGGAGATTCCCAGTCACACTTTCTTGGAAAATGTAGACTTATTATTATATTTCAGTTTTTTTTAGAATTAGAAACCACGACAACATTATATTGCGGCTCGTGAACTGTAATCTCTTTACAATTTGTACCTACTACACGATACGACACGCAAATAAAGTGACATTAAAACAATTTTCTTTTGCGACTATTGTACTGTACTATTGCTAGGTAATAAATAGTTGAACAGACGCAATATAATGTTATTGTGGTTTCTAATTCTAAAAAAACTGAATTATAGTTTATGTGTATATAATATTATTGTGTTGTATATTCACATTATCTTAAAAATGTATGATACTAAAGTTAACCTAGTATATCCATGACATACTTACCTACTTAAAGTAAAGGTACACTGAATAAAAAAGGAGTACTTTTAACGGAAAAAACAAGAACATTAACTGCTTTGTAGGTACCATACTTTGTACTCATATACAACAAGTTTTTAAAGTTGTAGGTAATTCTGTATGTATGTACAGTCACCCAATGAAAATGTTGAGCATACTTAGAACCTTGTCATTGTGACTGCCATTATTATTGTCATACTTGTCATTTGATGTTCTGTTTGAAGTTTATAATGAGTATTATGACAGTGCAATTAAGTGCTTAATATTTTCGTTGGGGTACTGTACATAGTACCTACTATATTATGAACCTGACGATGAAAACGGTAATTGTTACTGGTCCAAAAACAGTTAAGGGATGTGGTTGAATTCTACTATCTTGACAGTAAATTGAATTATAAATACTGTAAATTAAATAAAAAGTAATGTTCAATCAGTAAACGTGAATGTTTTGCAAGCATTTAATGATACCTTTTATGATTAAGTTAGTTACTCTAAGAATAATATATTAGATAAAAGTAATACTACAATACAATCGTATCTACAATTCAAAGTTAAAAACTAAACTTATTTTAATTAAAATAAAACTAAGCTACTGAAAAATTAAACATTAAAATAAAAATCACCACTACAAAAAGAATACCCCCTCTAGCAGGTCCGCGCGCGGCATAGTCCCTATAACACTGGCTGCATTACCTCTCTGAGTGTTTTTGAGTCTACTGTGTGTATGAGATTTTTTTAAACACTCTGTATTTGTTTGTTACGCTTGCACAGTTAACTGCTAAATGGATTTAACGGAAAATAAGACCGTTCCCGAGGGATTATCAATGATCGACTTATACGCGGACGGAGTCACGGGCTACAGTAATAAATATAAAACCACGAAGTAGCGCAATGGAATAGAGGGACACAAAATAAAGGCACACAAAAAGTATAGTGTCCGGGGCAAAAGTCAAACAAATACAGGTTGAGACCAGAAGAGCCCAGAGTAGAATTATTTTTTTGGAATATATTCACTAAATGTTGGTTGGTTGGTTGAAAAGGCCCTTATTATATCTGTAATTTGTAATTAGTATTATGGTTTAGATATACTTACAGCTACGAAGAACATAATAAAAAGGGAACTTTTATTCCTAGATACGTCATAAATTGAAACCTTTTAGAGTAATAGGTTTATTTACCCATATCAAATGAATTTTTTTGGATACAGACGTTTTTGCCAAATTAATCGCCTCTCTAAAAATTATTATTTTATTTTTGTTTTAATACCAAGGTAATGATTTCATTAAGAAAGCTGCACTTATTTTGTTATATGCTATCCGACAGATTGTGACTACAAAGGCACCTGTAAATGCAGCCCGCCTAATATAGTGTTATTTATATTTAGTATAAATAAATCACCCTGTACACGAACAATCTTTCACCGATCGGACGCTATAAATCTACGGGGTGATGAAACTCGGGAATTAACTGCCCGCGCGAGGCCGTATTTTTTCGGAACACTCTGTATTGCCTGCTAACGTGTGGTAAAATATACCAAGTAAAAATAAAATATACAGTGATAGATATAATTATCTGAACTAGTTTTATTAAAAAAAAACTCTGAGAAGATTTTTCGTATTATTCGGCCGCCATTATTGTCAAATAGTTCACAGCTGTCGTGACGTTGAAAACAATTCTAAGACTATATGGGTTTACCCAGTGTAATAGTAGCTCGGCAAAAACCAATGCTAGGTATCAATGCTAGGTAATTTAACACAAAGTTACCGTTCCGTTCCGTTTTGTTAATAAGTTTGATTTCAACGTCTTATAATAACTCCTCTATTCTTGGCGGTAAAAACGATATCATATTTGAGCTGTTAGCGTATTGTTTTTAATTTGGCCACCATTAGTGCCTTGTAAATTAGAACTATCAAAGCATACATACGTATTGTCACGATAACAGGACAAAAACGATATGATTTTTACCATGTTGAATAGACGCACAGGAAACTTAGTTTTGGATAAAAAAAACAGCAGTTTTTTTTCATTTTTTATTATAAGATTTGTAAATAAATGTTTTAAATTTTAAATCATCAACTTGCTGTGGAAATTCGAATTAGTTCCGGAAAATAGCGGCGAGCCGGTTTATTGAAAGAAAATGTTTATTTGGTGCTTAAAGTACCTATATACGTCAACTACAAAGAACAACTAACTAATAACCGAAAACAAATCATCGAACTACTCAGTTTTGTGTCAGACAAAATTAATGGTGAACAAAAGCTTCTTTCCAATAATATTTTTCGTACACAAATTAAAACGAAATGTATAAATGAAAATTTTGCTTAATAAAACTGCACCAAAGACTAAAATTGTATTACATCAGCAGTCTGTTACGATGCTATTTCAGCGAGCAAATTGTGGGCGACTGTAGAATTTTAATAAAAGAGCAGGTGGCGTGATGGATGCTTGCGGCCGCCGCCGACTGTACCGCGGGCTGGAACTTGCTAAAATGAGTATTGCTGGTCAGTTGAGTAATGACGTAGGATTAAAGCATAATGGGATAAAATTTTGTTTGGCAAGGTGCCATAAATGTGCATTTTACGCACTAGGCAAAAAACAGAATATAATTATGTATATACATAAAATCTTTATACATATATAAAAATTAACCCCTATTTCTCCTGGTCACGCTGTAACTTGAGAACGGCTGAACCGATTCAGCTGTTTTTTTTTGTGTTCGTCATTGTCATGTCATGACAAGGTTTTTATGAGGGAAAATGATTGAAAATACAACCGGGAACGTCAGAAATTTGCAGCGGGCCGAAACTGCTAGTAAATAAAAAAAAAAGGGGAAAATCTTACACAAAATCACCTAGTCCCAAACAAAGCTCTAGGCTTGTAGGATTACGATAAATATACCTACTTTATACAAATAGATGAAAAATCTAAATATTTGGTTTCCTTTTTTCAGGGTCTATACCACCAATAAACCCTTATCGGGAATCAAACCTGGGTCCCTAACTTCTTAGGCAGGGTCAATTCCATCACCAGGCCATAATGCGGAAAAGAGTTACTCCTTAATGCGGTGAATGTGGGGCATTCCTGCAGCCTCCTGAGGGGTAATCATGATATAGCTGGGTCGTTCTCAAAAAAGTGGCACCGCTGAATTAATTTTGCATTTTTTAGAAAGTTTCCGATTTTGCGGTTTTTTTTAATTAAGATCGGTAGAAATAAAATCGAGTAATCGATATCACGTGGAGGGAAGTGATTTATTTCATTTTTTTAGAAGATACAGGTATTTGAACTATGCGGTAAGCAGGTGAATGACTATTTGTAACCAGGTTATCGACAGTAAGGGCAGGTTGGCGACAAATACGTATAAATAAAGTAAAACTGTTAGCAGGTTAACGACAATGGGTGCAGTTAAGTAAATTGTTAAATAAAAACGACATTAAACTGACAACAAGTGTTTAATTTGAATATGTTTAATTCGTTTTTTTCCTTATCTAAATGATTTATATAAAATAACACACCTTATTTACCTTTCAACCGTAACGGCATCTCATATGTTGAAACCCGGTGAACCGTATAGGCTACAGGGTGTTACATACATATTTACCTACATACATACGCTCGGTATACAACCCTGCTTCGTGTACTCGGGTATAAAATATTTATGCCACAAGCATTTTTGGTGTACAGTATAAGTTATTAAATAATTGTCGTTCGCCTGCCGTAAACGTCGTTCACCTGTTTTTGTTTAGACAGGTGAAAGACATACAGGTCATGGACAAAATGACAGTTATATCATCAATACAAGTTAAGCACCTTGATTAATGAACTGCATATTTATTGACATAAAAATAAACCATGTTTTACGTGCTATAAATTAATATCAATACAATAAGTCACACAATTATCAAAATATGGAAGACAGAATAGCGACTACGTACCCATTACAAACTCCCGCTCGCGTAAGTTTTTTGTTTATTATTTTTGAGAACTTCACACTGACGACGTGTTACTTCTAACAGCGGTAGCTGGGGACTGTAGGTCTCGAATTAGGTGGGGTTAGGCAGGTTAGACGAGATAGTTTAACCACAGAGGTAGCGTTTATCTCATGACAGGTGAACGACAAAAACTGTCGTGGATAAGAATAAATTTCAAATAATTCGAAATATGAGTATAGTATTCTTATTCGACACTACAGTTTTAAATCTTGAGTATATGTGTAAGTCAAAAATAGTATTCGCACTAAGTTACGTTTGTGATTTTTACGTTTTAATCAACTCGAAACATGAGTGCTTCGCGTTGGGACACTGCAGGTGAGCGACAAAACGTAGTTACAAATTGATTTTATGGTTATTAATATAATTAGAATTTATATCAAACCATTTGGCCTCTATTCAAAAAATGTATTTTAATATGAATTAATAACTAAATTATATGGATGACGCTTTATGAAAAAAAAGTTCTAAGAGACACCTATTGACAGGTGGCGGTGCCACTTTTTTGAGAACGACCCACCTATGCAGTTCAATTGGCGCGGAGAGAAAAAGACAGAGCCATATAACAGCTATAGCTCTGTCCTTTACGCTCGCCGTAAAGTGAACAGCATACCTATGTCATATTAACCCATCTGAACACGATTCTTGACAGGTAAGACAAGACTGTCCTCTGGTTCAACACAGGAACTTCATTCACGCGGAATGTTTCACGTTTGTTTCTATTTTCGCTATAAGTAAAAAGAAACAATATTTTTTTAATAATAATTGACCCCATACAATAAGGGTGTTTTTTTCTCCGAGTTTTGCTTGTCTAATATTGTAGAGGCTGCGGAGCTCTTCGTCAGCCAGTCTGACTCGCACTTGGTCGGTTTTTGCTTAACTCAATTTGTTTAGGGCTCCCTACATAATATAAGAGTATAAATAAAAACCCTATTGAAATCCGTTTAGTACCTTTTGAGCATAGAGTTAAATAAAGCAAAATAAAAAAAAAACTCGTAGATACATCGCATCTTTAGAATTATAGTGACATAATTAGCAAATTTTGGATTCCGAGTTAGGTCTCTTCTCTACAACAGCGGTCGGCAACAGGCGGCCCGCGAGCCTTCCTGGATATTTTGTATGTAATCGGAATTTGTACGCATTTCTAATAATCACAAACAACTTGTCTTAAATAGTGGAAAAGTAAAAAGGGTTCATAGCATAAAAATGTATACTTATTAGAAATCGTCCTTATTGACTACCGACAATCCGGTACCTTTTCTCTGTAAAGTCAAAACACGTGCTACCCGCGTCAATTTCGTTAGATACTATGTGGCCCTTCGTTGCTAAAAGGTTGCCGACCCCGTAGAGTCTACAGTAACAAATTTATGACTCGAAGTCGAATGCTGAAAATTTTGAATTAGGTCACTATAATTCTAAAGGAGCGACATGTATATTTAACAGTACTTACTCACAATTAAGTTAGTATTATTTATAAATGAAACAGTATTGGCATCTTCCAGAAACTATTGACCGTTTTTATCCACCGTTAATAGTGTCGTGTACTAAATTATGGCATATAGAATTGATTTGATTCAGCCTAGTGCATATAGTTCAATTTTTCCATCTATAACGAATTATAGTTACTTGAATGACATTCGATAAAATGCAGTTGATCTACTTTGTGCTGGTATCGGTGAGTCAATATTACAGGGCCTCTATTCCCGGCGGTAAACACCATAATGTAATGGAAAGTAGTGTTTATTCTTTAGGGAACATGAGAGCTTTTCCTATCTAACTAATCGATCAGATACGAGTTTGAGAAAGTAAAGCGACGATATCATATTTGACCTGTTATGATATTGTTGTGACGTCAGCCGGCATTACTGTCAAGTAAATAAAAGCTGTCAAAAAGTTGACAATACGGTAACAGGTCAAAGACGATATGGTTTTAGTGCCTAGAATCCCGGCCCAGGAATGTTTGCACTGCCACTAACACCTTTCAATTTATAAACTCACAATAATAGTTACTTAATATACAGTTCATGAATATACAGATCGCTCATTGAATACAAAACGGACACATTCCAAAATAATTTGCTCTAGCTTCTAATTTTAAAATGCAACACTGACTCATTTTGGAATGTGTCCGTTTTGTATTCAATGAATGATATTTCGCTAGTAGTCGTGAAAATATAAATATAAACGATGTTAACTTGTATTATTCAGATGCATTGCATTAAAATAGCCTTTCAAATTTACATTTTATTCTATCCTTCGGTCACTTATGTACCCTTTTTTTTTTATTCGAAGGGGTGGCCTTTAGGAAATACTCTGTTGTGAAAATAAAAAGTATGATACAAAATCAGGGTCGCGAGGCTGTCATTGTAATAGACCATCTTTACTATTTGTCCCATCATGCACTTCATAAACAATGTCAGTATAGTTGCTTACAAACACATGATATAGAGGGCTCAATTGTTTATAGTCTGTGCCAATTATAATTGCAAAAAATGTAAACACAACCAAACGAACTAATTTACCATTATTGCTCGATAATCACGTGCTTTTAAACATCAAGTGAGATCTAGGAATTATTTATGAAATAGATAATTACTGTTACATTAAGTTTAATATTAAAAACTATTAATTAAACTTACTTTACTTTTAATAAAAGCACGTTTGATGAAAATTTGAGGTTATGTGTCAAATTGTACTAATTTGTTTACATCGTTGGCAATTTCAATTGACACACACTATACCTGAATAGTTTAGAAAAATAAATATTTTGACATATAGATGAAACTACACTTTTTTACAGCAAATATAAGTTAAGGGTTATTACAGATTATTTCCCTAACGATGGCCTGGCCACAAGATGACATCAAAGAAACGGTAACCGAAACAGAAGCGACTGACGCGATATCCAGCTCGGACTCTACCGAGCCGTCGACTCAGATTGACAAAACTACAAATGCTCCTACTCCGAGTAAGTTTTGCAATCATTTTGCGATCTAGACGCAGCGTAATCTACGCAACTGTGCCCTTACCTTAGTTACAATTAACGTACCTACTCACTAGCGAGTCGAAGCTCTGTGCCTCGCGAGTATTCTTATAGAGTGCAAGGGACAGAGCATTTGACTCGCGAGAGAGTACGGTACCTAATTGACAACATTTCATTTTGGTGACACCTGCAAATTACTATACGAATCGAAAGGGTTTTGCCTCCTGAACACGGCAAAATATTTATTTAGATTTATTTTTCTTTATTTACAAAATTACAAGTAAGTTAATAAAAATATCGAGTTTTACCAATACTATGCCTGAATAGATATAATACCATTACCTTTTTCACGAGAAAAAAAGCTGTCATACTACAAATTTGGCATTGACACTATTGACAGATGGATAGATACTTAGAGAATTATCGGTTGACATGATACTTTTTTATATACAGATTGGACTAACGTAATATGTCCATTGTGTCGTAGAAATGAAGTTACGCCCTATTAGAATAAGTTTATCTTAATAAATTAATAATAAAATAATTATTCATTCTAGAGAAAATTTAAAACTATTCGTGTCTTCCTCCTTCCAAACAGTATCTAAAAAACGAATAAAATTAAAGTCTTAAAAATATGAAATCTTGTCAATTGTAACTAATGGTAAGGGTACTGTAGCATATTATAGCTTCGGTGTGGTCAATCAATACAGGGTGACTTTAAATTGATAATATTAAATCAATGTTTTATACACATGTCATCTTCCTTAAACTAAAGCCCATTCCTAAACCTCACGCTGCTAATTTAATAAAAATATTTTTTCTAAATTGTTAATTTATCCCTATTTATTTAGTTTTGTTCGGTCACCCTACCACTATGTTTAAATTAAATTGATAACATCGATTGACACTTAGGTATTAAATGTGGGGTAACCACACTTTAGAACTTTAATGACTAGCTTATGAGAGAATACGCGCCTAGTGGGTAGTGACCCTGCCTACGAAGCTAGCGGTCCTGGGTTCGAATCCCGGTAAGGGCAGATATTTGTGTGATGAGCGCGAATAATTGTTCCTGAGTCATGACTCAGGAACAATTATGTTATCTTTATATGTTTTCTAATGTATTTAAGTATATATTTCTCTATATAAGTATTTATATCGTTGTCTAGTACCCATAGTACAAGCCTAGAGCTTACCTCTAGTTTGGGACTAGGTCAATTGGTGTGAGATTGTCCGCTTATATTTATTTATTTTAATTAATGATAATTATAGAAAACTAGTTTAAAACAACTACTGAGACTTATCATTAACTGAGCCAAAATCAAGTATTGTATTACCAGTTTGAAGTGACCCTGTATAAGGCTACCAAAACAATGTGATAGATCCTCTAGACTTATTAGACTCTTTGGAAAATAAAATAAGACTCTCATATATTCCAGAAAAAGATGTTATAAGCAGAGAGAGCTTCCTAGGATTGCTACACAATTCGATACCTCCGCCGTCGTCGTTGCTGCATTCCATGAAGAGATATGGGATTTATGTTTAATAAAAAACTGCGTGCTTAATACACATATTTTATTTCATTTATTTAGTAAAATTTTAAACTAACACGTGCTGGAGGTATAATTTTTTGGTGATCATAATGTCTAACCTGACCCGTGCTAAAGATAACTTTAAGCCGTTAAGGTTGCAGAAGAAATTTGCTTTCGGTGAAATAAATTTCGCTGGAATGCATTTGATCAAATAAGTAACAATGTTTTATGGGGATCCCAGTTGCTAAAGTCGCCGTCAATAGAACTTGTGAACGATGTAAATAAATTAGTACTGTTTGACATATAACCTCAAATATTCCCCAAGCGTGTTTTTATTAAAAACTAGCGACCCGCCCTCGCTTCGCTTCGGTTTATTTGAGTTTTCTATAACACACGTACATAAAACAAAATTTATTATACATAAAAACCTTCCTCTTGAATCACTCTATTTACTAAAGAAAACCGCATCAAAATCCGTTGCGTAGTTTTAAAGATCTAAGCATACATAGGGACAGACAGCGGGAAGCGACTTTGTTTTATACTATGTAGTGATAACGTATAATAAATAGTTATTTAATCTTATACTTAAAACGAAAATAATGATATAGTGTAGGTATAAAACAATGCAAAGACCTCACTTAATCTTTAAAAGTACCTGACTATCGAGTAATTATAGTGAATTAGTTCGTTTGATTTTGTTTACATCTTTTGAAAGTTCTATTACCTTAGATATTATTTGTGTGAAATAGATGTTTTGACCTGACTGCGGAAGGAGGAGGGTAATGTATTCAGCGTTTTTTCTATTCTAGTCTTATGTTATTTTATCTTATTTTAGAACCGGTGGGCCTTTTCGGATACGTTGACGACGCGTTAGGGTGGTTGATAGTAGGGAATGCAAATAACCGGGTTTAACCGGTTTTAACCGGTTATATTCATACAAAGCCGGATAATAAACGGTTAAATTGGATTCCTTAGTTGATAGCACTTATTTACTTGACAGTAATGGCGTCCGAGTTCGAAACAATACCATAACGCGTCTCAAGCTACAGTGAGATAGCTCTTAGAAGGTGTTTCGGGTTTGTACTTGTCTCTCGCTCTCATACGCGTTTAAAGGGCCAGTGAGAGAGGACTATATATTGTTTAACTTAGGCCTAGGCTGTAAAATGATCATTATTGAGGATTAACTACAAATATGTCTAAATATCTTGAAAGTTTAAGAAAATCTAAAAAAATATAAACAAGCAGTTATAATTTAACACGGTTCCTATCCGATGTCCAATTTGATTATTATGTCGACGGAAATATGTTATGTTACTTTCAATGATATAGCATATTAACTTCTAAGAACATTATAATTTCAACTTGAAGGTTAAGATTAGCGACGATATAAATTATACGAAATTTGTTTTATTTTAGTTAGTAACATAACAATATAGTTACAGCGATGAACGTCCACATACTTATTTTTCTTGTGGTAAGATATAGTTCAGTTCACAGACCTACTTGTCTAACATTTAGATGCTTAGTAGGTATTTGGTTGAGTGTAAGATCCATTTGGTACCTTCTTGAACTTTGAATCCACCATTTTGGCGATTTATAAAAATTTAAATGCACAGTTCCCAAGCAATATTATTTACATAGTTATATCGTTTCTACAATCACAGTATAATTCTGTACTCTTACCATGAGTTACAATTACTGTACTCGCTAGCGAGTCGAATGCTGTCCCTCGCTCTCTATAACAATACTGTGACGGACAGAGCATTAGCCAGCCAGCCGTAGTACGGTAATTGTAACTCATGGTAAGAGTACAGAATGATACTGTGAGTGTAGAAACGATATAACTATGTAAATAATATTCAATTTACCATTTTAATATGCGTAAATCTCTTTTGAAATCTTTATAATACTATTTTGTTTCAGACTTATACGACAGTTACTACAGGTTTACCAAACGGTAAGTTTTTAAGTGTTTTTACCTTGCCTTCTATTAAATAATTTCTTGATATTCCTGCGGGCCTATTACGGTCGTTTTTACTCATGTGGACCAACGTTGATAAAACATCTGTCACTGTCTGACCAGTGGGTGAGTGCGAGAGATGCTTTATCCATCGTGATAAAGGCAATATAATATAATACTAGCGACCCGCCCTCGCTTCGCTTCGGTTTAGATTTTTCATACAAAAGGATTTTCCCGCTAATTCCCGTTCCCGTGGGAATTTCGGGAATTCCTTTCTTAGTGCACCTCTACGGTACCTATGCTACGTCCTTTCCAAATTTCAAGTGCCTACGTTTAGCCGTTTAGGCTGTGCGTTGATATGTCAGTCAGTCAGTCAGTCAGTTTCTCCTTTTATATAAAAATATGCGGGGCGTGGCACGGTATTCTGAAAACCTGATACAGAGATAGGAGTTGCTCAAGGATCCATACTTGGTCCTTTCCTGTTTAGGATACGCATTTTAATTACTTGAACTTTACAGCAGTCTTTTCGGGGAAACATCGAACGGAGCTTCCGAAGCAGCTGTTAAGTATGAAATAGCTTACTAATCGATAAAAAAATACATTTTCTACGTTTTTATGTAGCTACAGTCACCCAATAAAATTTTAGACAATAATCTTTTATTTAGTGGCATGAATAAAATTTTATTAAATATGCAAATTTATTACGAGTAAATATTATGTAAGAGTTTAAAGGCTACACAATATGATACAATGCAACTGTAATAGAAATTGTAACAAGCAACTCGTTGAAAAAAAATTGGTATTTTTGTATAAATTTTATTTTTTTCTAAAAAGTACCATAATCGATAATTATACAGGTAAAGTACCATAATACGGGTTCATTCCTATTTTATCTGATGAACTCAATATCCATCACGTGATATCACTTCGAAGTACGAGTAAGTACCTATTAAAAGAACTGTTTCACAAACGACAAGTAAAACATATTTAACAGCCCTTTCTCTTCCTTACACTTGTAAATAGACAAGGGGAGAGCCATCTTTAAATGGCAGAAAAAACTTGTCGATTGTAAAACAGGCCCTTAGTATTGGATCTTGTCATTTTTGCCAAAAAATTCTATATTGTATGATTATAATGTGAACTTATGAATTAATTAATGAGTGAATGATATTTATTTTCCAAAGTAAGTCACAGTATACATTGCATGTTATGTCAAAAGTACAAGAAATTACATTGGAATCATCAACAATATACATACATTTTTATTTTCCAGGACACCGATGCATTGGTTTCGAGTGTTTCCGCGTAGCAAGAACTGAGACTAAACCTAGACCTTCATGTCAGCGAAACTCCTTTGGTGATTATTCATTACTAGCTTTTTACAAGTCATTTATTGCTGTTCTTAGGGTTCGTTACCTGCTGAGTGCTAGCACCCGTTTTTCAAACACTTGTAACTTTTATAAGGGGAAATCTTGTTTCATCAAAATGTATCAAAAATAAACTTACAGGTTACAAGCTTTAGATTAATAGGCCCCTGGCCTCACGCACCCGCAATCGAAATCGTCTTCAAAGTGAAACAATGTTTTAATTTTGTAAGGCGGACTTGCGCGGACCAGAGTTAGCCCTTAACCCAGAGTTAAGCGTCTACTTTTGTACGTGGTTTTCCGCCTAACCTCGGGTTAAGACGCTTACTCTGGTCCACGCAAGTGGGCCTAAGCAAACTCACCATCGAACTGTCAAAATGAAAACGATTGCGATGGCGTGTGCGTTAGGTAATAACGTGCTAGAAATTATCTCTATACTAATTTTCATATGTATAAATCCGTTAATGCGTTGAACCGTAAAAACAGAACGAACATACAATCGAACTTTTGCATTTGCACAAACGTTCATTAGCCATTATTCCTAATTCATCCCAAAACCTGTTACTTTTTAATTCGACAATGTAGAAAATGACAGCACGTAACCTGTGGGGCTAGACAAGTTGCCATCGTTCACGAACGCTAGCGTTAGGCGATCACTTTGGTGATCACCTGTCACTTGGCGCTATAGGCTAGACAAGTCGCCATCGAATGTAACGCTAGCGTTAGGCGATCACTGTCGACATGCGTTGTCAAAAATGATTAATCTAGCCAAGGTGTATGCCCACGATGAATACAACCTCGCTCGACAGTCTAGTTTTTTTTTCTAAAAATTATAAATTTTGTCTATACTTTTCGACCTTAAAAGTCAAGTTGACGCTGTCGCAGGATGTGCATTGGAAATAAACATTCTAGGTACGTATTATGTTGTATTTGTTACATTATTTATTTACATGTTGTTTTTCATAAAATGTTATGAGATTGTGATTGTGTTGTGTGTTATTCTAAGGTAAATATGTACGTGTATGTATGTGTTATGAATTCTTGTAACATGTAAGAAAAGTTACTTCCTTTGTATGAACGCGTCTCCCAGGTGTTTGTTAAACAGTTTCCCTATTTAAATCAATAATGAAGATCAGATAGAGGTTTATGTTCAAATCACGTGAAAGCGCAGCAGGGGCGCACAGGCATACCCAACTATTTTTACATGACCGCCTAAAATAAGGAGTGTAATGTTTTCAGGGTTAATGTATGTATGTATGTACGATTCTTTATTTATTTAGTGTAGTTGTGTTTGACTTTCTTTCAGCTACACCTTAAAATCGGATAACATTTGCTAAAATTGCGGTACTATTATACTAATCGTAATTGCATGGGCAGAATAGTACACTAGCCTGTACTCGATACAATTAACTGGAGCAGCGTGTTTGTGATATAGATATACAGTTAATTTTTAATTTACAGGGACCTAGACTACACGCGATTGGAACTACGAAAATATTTATGAAGTCCACTGAATACCTATAATGATATTCGCAAATGCAGATCATGGTGTGTATACAGTTTTATTTCGTATTTTCAGTATTTTACCTAACCTGGCGGACGTTATCTGCATGGATACGCTGCCTAGGTCCCACTTCAAACTTCCTCTGTCAAACTGAGAACGGCAGCTGCATCAGTCAAACCAGTGAAACGGCATAAATATGTCTGCTTTTAGCCAAGTCTACATGTTTGTGCCGGGTTATTGGGGGAGGCATGAGATAACTCATTAAGGAAATTTCCTCAATAAGGGTGGTATCGTTCCCAAAACAAAACGATAAGGGAAATGGCTGAATACTGTAAATAATCCTCATGCCTAAATGACGTTTCGGGTGACCAGCTACTTTGGCCAAAGATTAAGCATTAAATCTATGTAAATAATTTGCTTTTTATTCATATAAGTTATTTGATCTCTCTAAAGTGTCTGCAAAACCAATATACCTAAACTAAATGAGAATAAGTACAGTCGCCAATAATAATTTATATTTCACATTGCGTTACGCTCAAAATTATCTGACACGCTCTCTGCCTCTAGACGTGTCCAATAGTTTCAGCCCTATATAGGATAATATATTATTGTTGGAGACAGCGAGTACATAACATTTCTTAACCTTTGTCCAACAATATTTCAGTATTTTAGCGCCCTTACGAATATTTGACTTGAATGTAAAAAAAATGTAGAAACAAAGTTATAGTTTATATTCATGACAAAAATTATGATAAGTCATTTTGTTTTAATTTCAGAAAAAAACCAACACCACTGTCTCCAGCCACTTCGCCCACCAATTTTGCCACATAGTATGCATTGTCTAGAAGGACTGCAGTGCAGATTCACTGGATCCGTACACTCCGATGTTCCTGTGATGTCTGCGTTAATACAATTATGTACTTTCCATAATTTCTGCTCAGTAAAATAATCAATTCATGTTGTCTTCATTCCTATAATACCTTCCAAATATGCTCGTTTTCCCATAATGTCGGATGTTGTAGGTCGGTTGGAGTAAATGTAAGCAACTAAAGTAGGTACGACTTTAAACACATCGCAGCAAACAAAGTGTGCAAAAATATCTCAACACACTCTACAACACTGCTTAATTAATTGAGTTGAGTGCGGGTATTTTTGAACACCTACTTCGATATTTGATGGTGACTGTACGGTCACGAGCGTTAATTTGACACCCATTTCAAGAAAAATATGCTCGAGTCAATTTCCTTTCGTCCACTTTCACAAGTAAGATTTCATAACTGGTTATGAATAATGATTTTTTTTCACTGTTTCTTAACCTGTTATTAAACAAGACTTTTTTTTCCATTTTCATAACCAGAAACTAGGTAGGTTTAGGTTATGTTAGTTTTGCAGCAGGCCCGGAGGGCCAAACCACTCAGAAATAGGACCTCCGCGTAAGCGGAGCTCCGTCGCCACTGTCCAATTGATTTGAAAATAAGGTTATAAAAATGGAAAAAAGTCTTGTTTAATAACTGGTTATGAAACAGTGGAAAAAAATCCTTATTCATAACCAGTTATGAAACCTTGGTTATGAACGTGGACGAAAGGGTCAATTTCATTAGAGATGTCAAGTCATTTGTAACTTTTAGGAAACTCAACCTTATTATTGTAGAATGTCACATTGACTTTGGACCTAAGGTGGGTACCAAATTTAATCTCGTGACTGTACAAGTTTAGTTAAGATGACGTTTCAGCATTCGTGGCCATGACGCACCGTCTAAGAACGAAGCAGAAAATATATACAAAGTCTAGGAGGTCACAACAAAAATGGGAATGATCTCGGAAATGGATTATGCTTAGGTAAAAGCTCCTAAAGGTAAGTGCTCCAGTTATGAACAATTCCATAAATATAAGTCTCTGATTGATAATGCTTTTAGTGCTACAATTAGATTATATTGAATTATTCGGGATTACTACTATTAGAATAAAATTTTAGTATTGATATGTTTTCATTTAAAAAAATGATAATGTTCATCACTGGAGCCTTGTCCATAATAGGTGCTTTTACCTTAGGCTGTCAGGATAAAGGGCAACCAAAAATTTGAACAATGTCAAAAAATGTCAAGACAGTTACTTATTGTGTTCCCATATTGATTGAATACAAATTGTCATAAAACTAGTACTTACTTTATGTACAAAATTCAGCCATTTCCTTTATCTCTTTTTTTTTGGGAAAGATAACACGTCTTGCAGCCGCCATATTAGTTAATGCGACCGCTGTGCGCAGGCAGAACGACATATTTGGCATCAGGGAGTTGCTCTCTATCCTGTCAGGCCAGAATAATCCATTTCCGAGATCGTAATCAAATTAGTTGTGACCTCCTGTAATAACAGTGGTGGCAAAATAATTAGGAACGCTTGCATTTTTCCCATATAATTGCCTACAAATATACTTTCAATTTTGACTAATCAAAAAGTTCTAGACCTATTTTATTTTTAGTTACACTTATCGTTAATTAATAAACTAAGCCTCAAATTTTTGTGCGGTTTACCGCTATTAAAAACGAATATTTTTTATAGGGATTTAAAAACTTAGTGCTGACGTGTCCATTGTGCAGACAAAGTTTTTTTAACATGAAATTGATGAAATATTCGATTTTAGCAGCGACAAACTGTACATACATTTAAACCTTAGATTATTATATAATGATAAGTGAAAACTAAAAATAAAATTGGTCAAGAAAATTTTGATTGGTGGTCAAAATTTAAGTCATAATTGTATTATATCTTACGAGAAAAACGCAAGCGTTCGGTTCCTAATTATATGGCCACCAGTGTAACATCGAGCAATGAAACTTTACTAAAATAATGTACTTCGATTTTGTTTTGAACGTTTAATACTTGAAATCAATATTTTTTTGATTCATAGCATATTTTTGTATGAGGTTTTAAACATAATAAATTAATAGTAATTCAAACTCATTTCACCAAACAATTAAGTATAATCCTGCCTCTAATTAGTAGGGCTCATCCTGGATTTGGCTCCAATTATAAAAGGACTGCTCCGCACTACAATATAACCTAGAGGGCGACCTTTGAGACATTGAATGGAAGTTGAGATACTCCTTCCATACAGGCTGCAGGCTCCGTGTAAAAATGAAACACCGGAGTGTGTAATTCTGCGACAAGGGGTTGATAATAGTATATGGACATCCGGCATCGTCAACCAGCCCTCTGAAGGATTGTCTTAGTTGCCTAAAACACACAAAAGTTATTTTATCAATAAATTGTATGATATCGGTTAGGTATACTTATTTGACCTCGCTATAAGTAATTTAAGTACTATTTTTTTCCGAAAACCATACTACTATTATAATATATATAATATAAATAAAGAGTTTTCAATGAAAGAAAAAATGCTCTCTCGGTTAATTTAAACCTTGGGCGGGACCTCGTGAATAAAAAACATTACACATATTCAGGGAATGAAACATCCAATACTTTCATTAAATATATGTCATAACTTACTCTTGTCTTATACGAGACCTAGCTTCATCCGATTGTAGGAAGACGATCCTCCTCTTCAAGACTGTGTCGTTGTTGAGAGCATCCCCCACTTCACGGATGCATCTACTAGCAGCGGTCCGTTGCGTTAATTGGTTAGATACCCCGTGATCCTCTGATCCGATCTTGTCGCCAGAAAGCTCACAACAAAGCACACAGCACCTGAAATAATCGTAATAAATATCTTTATTGGTACTGACAGGTTTCATTGTAGGTATTGTTTATATAATGCACATACCAACTTATACATGTTAAAATCAAAATGATGCTTACCTTCAGTTCAAAGAGAACCTCCTTCAATCTCCTCAACGAAGTCAGGGAACGCAAAAGGCTGCAAAGAACTCTAAATGAGACCTTGCTTAACGTAAAATGTTCCTGAACAGCATTTCATGCATCCAGTCCGCGGCCTCCAGGCTCGCACGAGAGATTTCTCTGGGTCGGCGCCTGGATAAGCTCGTACTGTTGTGAGCAGCGTATATGTAAGTCTCAGCGGAAGCATTTTTAATAAGAAATCAATGTTCAAACAATATATTTTATGCGACCGCGAGGCAATGATGACAGTGATGACACGGACTCAGTTGACAGTTTCTTGGTCGTTACGGCCGTCCTTAGATACCGCCCTTAGATACCGACGTTTATATCGCACTGCTAGATTAAAATAGTAGTAACTCAAAATACAATGCATATTAAAATCAACTTTAATTCAACTCCTTTGAACTTAAAACCAAACTAGCAAGGATTTTGGGTTCATACTGTTTTGATCTAGAAGGTCGACATGGCGATAGGTGCTCGTGTTCTATTCGACCTGTCAAAAGGGCAACTTGTCTAGCCTTTGTGTCAAAATAGTACCGCGTAACGACTGTAGTCGTCAAACCTATCACTAGCGCGAGTGATAGTGATCACTTTTCAGCGTGTCAGTTGTAACGAGTGATATATCACGTGACTTACGTCATTCCCATACATTTTTCAATGACAACACATGTCGCCAGTGATCACCTAACGCTAGCGTTCGTGAACGATGGCAACTTGTCTAGCCCCACTGTGGGGTTAGACAAGTTGCCATCGTTCACGAACGCTAGCGTTAGGCGATCACTTTGGTGATCACCTGTCACTTGGCGAAATAGGCTAGACAAGTTGCCATCGAATGTAACGCTAGCGTTAGGCGATCACTGTCGACATGCGTTGTCAAAAATGAAAAATCTAGCCAAAGTGTATGCCCACGATGGATACAACCTCGCTCGACAGTCTAGTTTTTTTTTCTAAAAATGATAAATTTGTCTATACTTTTCGACCTTAAAAGTCAAGTTGACGCTGTCGCAGATGTGCATTGGAAATAAACATATTTAGGTACGTATTATGTTGTATTTGTTACATTATTTATTTACATGTGGTTTTTCATAAAATGTTATGAGATTGTGATTGTGTTGTGTGTTGTGTGTTATTCTAAGGTAAATAAATAAATAAATGTACGTGTATGTATGTGTTATGAATTCTTGTAACATGTAAGAAAAGTTACTTCCTTTGTATGAACGCGTCTCCCAGGCATTGTTAAATAGTTTCCCTATTTAAATCAATAATGAAGATCAGATACAGGTTTATGTTCAAATCACGTGAAAGCGCAGCAGGGGCGCACAGGCATACCCAACTATTTTTACATGACTGCCTAAAATAAGGAGTGTAATGTTTTCAGGGTTAATGTATGTATGTATGTACGATTTTTTATTTATTTAGTGTAGTTGTGTTTGACTTTCTTTCAGCTACACCTTAAAATCGGATAACATTTGCTAAAATTGCGGTACTGTACTAATCGTAATGACATGGGCAGAATAGTACAGAAGCCTGTACTCGATAAAATTAACTAGAGCAGCGTGTTTGTGATATAGATATACCTACAGTTAATTTTTAATTTACAGGGACCTAGACTACACGTGATTGGAACTAAGATAATATTTATGAAGTCCACTGGATACCTATAATGATATTCGCAAATGCAGATCATGGTGTGTATACATACAGTTTTATTTCGTATTTTCAGTATTTTACCTAACCTGGCGGACGTTACCTGCATGCATACGCTGCCTAGGTCCCACTTCAAACTTCCTCTGTCAAACTGAGAACGGCGGCTGCATCAGTCAAACCAGTGAAATGGCATAAATATGTCTGCTTTTAGCCAAGTCTTAATGTTTTGGGGGAGGCGTGAGATAACTCATTCATTAAGGAAATTTCCTCATGCCTAAATGACGTTTCGGGTGACCAGCTACTTTGGCCAAAGATTAAGCATTAAATCTATGTAAATAATTTGCTTTTTATTCATATAAGTTATTTGATTTCTCTAAAGTGTCTGCAAAACCAATATAAACTAAATGAGAATAAGTACAGTCGCCAATAATAATTTATATTTCACATTGCGTTACGCTCAAAATTATCTGACACGCTCTCTGCCTCTAGACGTGTCTAATAGTTTCAGCCCTATATTGGATAATATATTATTGTTGGAGACAGCGAGTACATAACCTTTCTTAACCTTTGTCCAACAATATCTCAGTGTTTTAGCGCCCTTACGGATATTTGACTTGAATGTAAAAAAAATGTAGAAACAAAGTTATAGTTTATATTCATGACAAAAATTATGATAAGTCATTTTATTTTAATTTCAGAAAAAAACCAACACCACTGTCTCCAGCCACTTCACCCACCAATTTTACCACATAGTATGCATTGTCAAGAAGGACTGCAATGCAGATTAACTGGATCCGTGCACTCCGATGTTCCTGTGATGTCTGCGTTAATACAATTATGTACTTTTCCATAATTTCTGCTCAGTAAAATAATCAATTCATGTTGTCTTCATTCCTATAATACCTTCCAAATATGCTCGTTTTCCCATAATGTCGGATGTTGTAGGTCGGTTGAAGTAAATGTAAGCAACTAAAGTAGGTACGTCTTTAAACACATCGCAGCAAACAAAGTGTGCAAAAATATATCAACACAATCTACATACACTGCTTAATTAATTGAGTTGAGTGCAGGTATTTTTGAACGCCTACTCCGATATTTGATGGTGACTGTACGGTCACGAGCGTTAATTTGACACCCATTTCAAGAAAAATATGCTTGAAGTCGTCAATTTCCTTTCGTCCACTTTCACAAGTAAGATTTCATAACTGGTTATGAATAATGATTTTTTTTCACTGTTTCTTAACCTGTTATTAAACAAGACTTTTTTTCCATTTTCATAACCAGAAACTAGGTAGGTTTAGGTTATATTAGTTTTGCAGCAAGCCCGGAGGGCCAAACCGCCCAGAAATTGGAGCTCCGCGTCAGCGGAGCTCCGTCGACACTGTCTGATTGATTTGAAATAAGAGTGTCGACGGAGCTCCGCTCAGGCGGAGCTCCTATTTCTGGGTGGTTTGGCCCTCCGGGCCTGCTGCAAAACTAACATAACCTAAACCTACCTCATTTTAAACAACTCGTTTTGTACACATCGTGTAGGTGTATGACTAGACAGAACAAAAAAGTACCATTTTACGTGTTCAAAGAAGTCATACATGGATGTAGAACTAAGCGGTTATTAATTTTATTCAGCTGAACAAACGAGAAAAAAAATCTGACTAGTTCAGTTATAACTTATTTTATTTTCAACTGAACAAACGAGTAAAAAAATCTCACTTGTTCAGTCAACTGAACTAAACAACTGAACTAGTGGGAATAGAGGAACCTGACTACAAATTTTTCAGACTGCCTGCGCACAGTGGTCGCGTTATATGCGTGTGGTATCGTTCCCAAAACAAAACGATAAGGGAAATGGCTGAATACTGTAAATAAAGTAAGTACTAGTTGTACTCATGTCCAATATGCAAAACCTGTCAAAAATGTTGGTCACGTTATGGCGTTATATACTTTCGAAGTATCTTTAAAAGGTCCTAGTGCCCTAACGCGACCAAAATTTTGGTCAGTTTTTACATATTTGGCATTGGTACAACTAATACTTACTTTGGTCATAATATTCAACCATTTCCCTTATCGTTTTTTTTGGTAACAACTATCGGCCGTTGAAAGTACATAACGCCATAACTATTTTTGAACAGTTTTTGCATAGGTATTTGACATGAGTACTACTAACTAGTACTTACTTTATGTACAAAATTCAGCCATTTCCTTTATCTCTTTTTTTTGGGAACGAAAACACGTCTTTCAGCCGCCATATTAGTTAATGCGACCGCCTGTGCGCAGGCAGAACGACATATTTGACATCAGGGAGTTGCTCTCTATCCTGTCAGGCCAGAATAATCCATTTCCGAGATCGTAACCAAATTAGTCGTGACCTCCTGTAATAACATACATACATACATACATTAAATCACGCCTGTTTCCCAGAGGGGTAGGCAGAGACCACTTCTTTCCACTTGCTACGATCTTACAAATTTCTTTCGCTTCTTCCACATTCATACATCGAGTCGGATGCACGCACGTCGGTTTCGGGTACTTAAGATTCGGCCCTTTTCCAATATTTCACCGATTTGACTCGAAAAAGTACGCCTAGGGCGGCCCCTTCCGACCCGTCCACTCACTATCGATGTGTATATCTCTTTCGTCAATCTTCTTTCATCCATCCTTTCCAAATGACCCTTCCTGTAATAACAGTGGTGGCTAAATAATTAGGAACGCTTGCATTTTTCCCATATAATTGCCTACAAATATACTTTCAATTTTGACAACTAATCAAAAAGTTCTAGACCTATTTTATTTTTAGTTACACTTATCGTTAATTAATAAACTAAGCCTCAAATTTTTGTACAGTTTACCGCTATTAAAAACGAATATTTTTTAAAGGGATTTAAAAACTTAGTGCTGACGTATCCATACAAAGTTTTTTAACATGAAATTGATGAAATATTCGATTTTAGCAGCGACAAACTGTACATACATTTAAACAGATTATTATACAACGTGTTACAAAATACCCCGTAAAAAATCTAATAAATTATCAAAGCCTAAAATATTGTCAACCCTAGTAAGCTGTCATGTCAGGGAACCGGAGTTAGCATAGATTATTTTAACAGAGAGGCCTACCTACCAATTTAATAATTTTTCAACTTAAATGGGTTTAAAACCATATCCCGACGAGCGAGGTTGTGCATTGAACAAGGCAGAGCTCACTTTGAGCCGTTCCTGTAATATTGACGTTCTTTACGAAAAAGTAAGTGCTAGTTTAGGTTTCTTCGTAAGTAGTTTAGGTCTTTTAAAATCTTCCAAAACTCGACTTGTAATATCTATCTAATCGAACTCTGTAGATTTTGTTAGTATGTCTCATAATCGTTTCACGAATTAGGTAAAAATGTACATAAACAATCTGCGTAGTTTACTCTTTAATTTTACTGAAATAGGGTTTTCACATCAATGAAAGCAATAATGGTTTTCTTTTTTTTGCCGGTAAGTCATGCGGTGATAGTACGGTTCTCAAATACTGTAAATGGACTTATTATAAGGTACCATTTATCCCCCTTCCGGCTTTACGGGTATTTTTGTAACACCTTGTATAATGATAAGTGTAAACTAAAAATAAAATTGGTCAAGAAATTTTTGATTGGTGGTCAAAATTTAAGTCATAATTGTATTAAGTATATCTTACGAGAAAAACCCAAGCGTTCGGTTCCTAATTATATGGCCATCAGTGTAACTTCGAGTAATGAAACTTTACTAAAATAATGTACTTCGATTTTGTTTTGATCGTTTAATACTCGTACTTGAAATTAATAATTTTTTGATTTATAGCATTTTTTGGATGAGGTTTTAAACATAATAAATTAATAGTAATTTAAACTCATTTCACCAAACAATTAAGTATAATCCTGCCTCTAATTATTCGGGCTCATCCTGGATTTGGCTCCAATTATAAAAGGACTGCTCCGCACTACAATATAACCTAGGGGGCGACCTTTGAGACATTGAATGGAAGTTGAGATACTCCTTCCATACAGGCTGCAGGCTCCGTGTAAAAATGAAACACCGGAGTTTGTAATTCTGCGACAAGGGGTATCGTCAACCAGCCGTCTGTAGGATTTTCTTTGTTGCCTAAAACACACAAAAGTTATTTTATCAATAAATTGTATGATATCGGTTAAGTATACTTACTTGACCTCGCTATAAGTAACTAAGTACTATTTTTTTCCGAAAACCATACTAGGTACTATATATATATAAAAAGTTTTCAATAAAAGAAAAAACGCTCCCTCGGTTAATTTAAACGTTGGGCGGGACCTTGTGAGTAAAAAACATTACACATATTCAGGGAATGAAACATCCAATACTTTCATTAAATATATGTCATAACTTACTCTTGTCTTATACGAGTACGAGACCTAGCTTCATCCGATTGTAGGAAGACGATCCTCCTCTTCAAGACTGTGTCGTTGTTGAGAGCATCCCCCACTTGACGGATGCATCTACTAGCAGCGGTCCGTTGTGTTAATTGGTTGGATACCCCGTGATCCTCTGATCCGACCTTGTCGCCAGAAAGCTGAGAGCACACAGCACCTGAAATAATCGTAATAAATATCTTTATTGGTACTGACAAGTTTCATTGTAGGTATTGTTTATATAATGCACATACCAACTTATACATGTTAAAATCAAAATGATGCTTACCTTCAGTTCAAGGAGAACCTCCTTCAATCTCCTCAACGAAGTCAGGGAACGCAAAAGGCTGCAAAGAACTCTAAATGAGACCTTGCTTAACGTAAAATGTTCCTGAACAGCATTTCATGCAACCCGTCCGCGGCCTCCAGGCTCGCACGAGAGATTTCTCTGGGTCGGCGCCTGGATAAGCTCGTAATGTTGTGAGCAGCGTATATGTAAGTCTCAGCGGAAGCATTTTTAATAAGAAATCAAAGTTCAAACAATATAATTTTATGCGACCGCGAAGCAATGATGACAGTGATGACACGGACTCAGTTGACAGTTTCTTGGTCGTTACGGCCGTCCATAGATACCGCCCTTAGATACCGACGGTTATATCGCACTGCTAGATGAAAATAGTAGTAACTCAAAATACAATGCATGTCAAAATCGACTTTAATTCAACTTCTTTGAACTTAAAACCAAACTAGCCATGATTTTGAGTTAATACTGTTTTGATCTAGCAGTGCGACATGGTGATTGTGCTCGTGTTCTATTCGACCTGTCAAAAGGGCAACTTGTCTAGCCTTTGTGTCAAAATAGTACCGCGTATCGACCGTAGTCGTCAAACCTATCGAGTGATAGTGATCACTTTTCAGCGTGTCAGTTAACGAGTGATATATCACGTGACTTACGTCATTCCCATACATTTTTCAATGACAACACATGTCGCCAGTGATCACCTAACGCTAGCGTTCGTGAACGATGGCAACTTGTCTAGCCCCACTGAAGTTGCTGATGGACTTGTGTATCAATTCGAGCATTCGCTAGAGTGCTGCTCGCCAAATCGAACGTTCTGATTGAATATTCGAAATGAACTACCTCTGGGAACGCTTATTACGGAGAGCATTCTAGTAAATGTGCATAGAGGCATTCCATCTTAGCCTCAGGGTTGGCAACGCATTTGCAGTCTTAGGATTGCATTGCAGTCTTGTGATTGCGAATGTCTATGGGTCACAGTTTCCACTTACCATCAGGTGGTCTGTGTGCTCGTTTGTCTTCTCGATGCCATAAAAAAAAATGTGCTCAAGTAGGCCCTCTAAGATCCAGTTTGGGTCGCTCAGCCAAAGGCTTATGTAGGTAAGTACGAAAGTGACAGCACGTGACTTAGGCCCACTTCTCACAGGGATTCCAAGGTGGCGCAACCAGTCACCGACACCAACAAAATGTAGAAACGTGTTGGTAGCGCATCGTGTCATACATTTTGTTTGTGGCGGCCACTGGCTTCTCCGCCATTGTGGCGACATTTTAATGAAAGTTTGTGCAAATGGCCAAATAGCTTTTGGAATTTGTCTCTATCTAAGTAAGATGAATAAGTTTGGACATGGTTGCGACTCGTGTCCACTTCTAAAAAACAGCAAATAAACGACTGCAAAAAAAACTCGACACAAAATGGCAATTTGACAGATACAATTTTTGACTTGTTTCGCAGATACTCCTAATGATTCGCCAGAAGACAGTGTGGTATCCGCTGAGTCAAGTATGAAATAAATTATAATATCTTAAAACGCAGGGTTAAACCAAATAGCATTGTAGCGAAAAGATACTTCTCAAATTGTTTTTTTCTCATTAAATATTTTCGATAACTTCTAGAAACATTTTTTTTTTATGGAATGAGTAGATTCTCAATGCCCTTAAATGTTAATAAAAAAATGTTTGGTAGAATAGAATGGTTATAGTAAAAATAAATGAACTGACCAAAATTAGACAGAATACATATATAACAAAAAGAAAACAAAATATACAGCATTTTACAAGCCGCGATACATTCCCATTAGTATGGAATTGTTCTTAAGAAATTACTAAGAATTAGTTCGGGAACATTTAAGGGCATTGAGAATTTTCACATAGATCTAGGGGAGGGGGGGGCAAAGCGGGGAAGCTAAGGAACAGAGCGAGTTAGATTCGGATTCATCTGTATAACTAACACGCAATCCAACTTAAATTAACTATTGGTATCTAAGGTATAATACTGCATGTTATTTTTTGTTCGAATATAATAAAATTTAGGTACATGATCAATTTTATCAAAAGTGGGCTTTGTCCCGCTATGCCCCGTATATTGGGGTAAAGTGGGGCAGCATAAGGGGCATTGTGGGGTACTAAATGGGGCATTGTGGGGTATGAAAAGGGGCAATGTGGGGCTTGAGAAGGGATTTAGTGGCGTAGTGAATTATAACAACTATTATAAACGAATTAAATCTTTATTATCAAAGAATATCACTTCTGTTAGAGTAACTGTGGGGATCATTAGTTAAATTTAACGTTAAATCCCAACGAATAATTAAAATACATTGCACAGAGATTGGCTTTATCATCTTCATCTTCTTATAATCGAATAAAATCTTTAATATCAACCCGCTTTTTTCATTGATTCTAAAGACCACGAGTGTTGATTCGTCGTCTTTTTATATGTTCGAACCATTTTAGCTGAAACAAACGACGGTAGGCACTAATTAATAACACATAAGGTAAATCAAGCAAAATTAGGGGGCAAAGTGGGGTACCTATTAAGCTCGTTCCCCACTATGCCCCATCACTTTAACCCCACTTTGCCCCTACGTGCTGTCACATCGAAACATTAACGACCGCCATCTTGCCTTGTTTATAAGCAGACTTCGTTGTTGAAATATAAAATCCTTCAGATCCGCCGATAGTCACAAAAAAACGTTTACGACTACAGTATAAAGGCACAGAATGAACGTGAATCAAATATCAACAATATTTTTAAGGTTTACACAGGTTTTGCAAATATTTTAAATATTTCTTACCGGCGTCAATCGGCTGCCTGCGAAGATCGCGGCGGTCACGCGCAGACTAAACACCAATCACGGAGCCTAATTCAAATTGCCGTTCGTCCTTCGCCAAAAAGTACCGCTAACCCGCTATGCCCCGCTACCCCGCTATGCCCCCCCCCTCCCCTACATAGTCAGAGAGAAATGTGGAGTAAAAGAAGATTAATTGACTAAGATTGAAAAGGGCATGCTTCGATGGTTCGGTCATTTGGAACGGATGGATGAAAGAAGATTGACGAAAGAGATATACAGATCGATAGTGAGTGGACGGGCGGAAGGGGCCGCCCTAGGCGTACTTTTTCGAGTCAAATCGGTGAAATACTGGAAAAGGGCCGAATCTTAAGTACCCGAAACCGACGTGCGTGCATGACTCGATGTATGAATGTGGAAGAAGCGAAAGAAATTTGTCAAGATCGTAGCAAGTGGAAAGAAGTGGTCTCTGCCTACCCCTCTGGGAAACAAGCTTGATTTAATGTTAATTATGTATGTATGTATCTACATAGTTGCAACAAGTTGTACTAAAGTCCGATTCTTCACTACGTTGTACTAATACGTACCAGAAGAGAAGATACGTAGAAGGAATCTATCATATTTTTTGGCTGAAAAACTGACTTGAGCCGTATTTGGCTATAAATTCCAGTTTCTGCATGCTTTCGATCTTGAAGCAGCTCTTACAACATCAAAGTCCTAACTCCGAATAACACCTATTGACAAATCCTAAAGTTGCCAGACTCTATGAATATTAGAAGATAATTGGGATCCACAATTAGGACAAAAAATTTGAAAATAAATATTCTCTAAGAAGAAATTATTTCCAGGGCCTGACTGCAATGGGTTTGAGTGCTTTCGTCTAGAAAGAATTGACAACCCACCCCAATCTCGTAACGCAACCTAGTTACGGTGATTATTTGCAATAAATATAGAACTTCAGGTGCTTAAAATTACATGTAGTTTTTATTGAAGAAAATTATAATTTTTTTCTATGCTTATAATAATCTTAAGCCGGCCATACACTCGTAAGTTTTACTAACATAAGTAGGGACAAGGCTATCTGTTAGAATAGGAAAAAAAACTATCTTATCCTAACGAATAGCTACGTAAATAAACTTTCCGAGTGTAAGGCCGCCCTTAAGCAACAATTACCTGTCGTGTCAGTGCATCCCTTTCATTGTTGAATAGTGCCCGGTTCCTATATTCAAGAAACGAATCGTTTTCCTTAGGTCTCTAAATAACTTTCTTCTAAGTAACTCATAGTAAGGGTACTGGCCTTTAGTGTAAACTTACGTCAAAATAAGAAGCCAAATACATTTAAATCTCTAAAGCCAATTTAATGAATAATACACTGGTGATTAAAATTAGGAGCGAAACTAATTTTGTCGTATAATTTTATTTGATGCTTTTTTCAAACATGATGGTTTTTCGGTTGACTAAGAGTGATCCACATTCCTGAAATCAAAATCGTGTGATGTGTGTATTTGGCTGTTGTAACGGTCGTTGATATTGAGGGGTAGCTGTTAACATAGAGATTTTTTAAATAGATGCTATAATAGATTTGACGACGCGCTGGCCTAGTTGGTAGTGACCCTGCCTACTAAGCTAGCGGTCCTGGGTTCAAATCCCGGTAAGGGCAGATATTAGTGTGATGAGCGCGAATGTTTGTTCCTGAGTCATGGATGTTTTCTATATATTTAAGTATATATTTCTCTATGTAAGTATTTATATCGTTGTCTAGTACCCATAATACAAGCCTTGAGCTTAGTTTGGGACTAGGTCAATTGGTGTGACATTGTCCCCTGATATTATTTATTTATTTATTTAGATTTATAAAACCTTTAGGTGATTTTCCACCGGCGAGGCGAGGTGAGACGATGCGAGACGAGATTTTAAATGACGATAGGCATAAATATTCAAAATCCCCATCGATCATACAATAAAAATACGAGTAGGTACTCGTATTTGGCCATTTTTGGGTCGTAATGATTATATTCACACTAGCGACCCGCCTTCGCTTCACTTCGGTTTATGTGACTTTTCTGTAACAAAAAAAACCGCATCAAAATCCGTTGCGTAGTTTTAAAGATGTAAGCATACTAGGGACGGACAGACAGACAGCGGGAAGCGACTTTGTTTTATACTATGTAGTGATGATGCATCCCATATCATTCTTTATATTTAAAAAAACCAATTCCCTTCTCGCGATCTTCGATGGAAATGGTTTTTTAATACGTATTGAAACTCTCGCGCCGCCTCGCCTCGCCTCGCCTCGCCTCGCCGGTGGAAAAGCAGCTGAATAGTCTAGAAAGGTTGGTATTCGCGTTCATCCTTAGGGCCTCTATTTCTCTTTGGCATGTTATCGTATAGTCAACGTAACGATAGCTCTTGGTTACTTGACAGTAATTGCGGCAAATGTGAACCTAAAATTTATGGTGGTGGACAGGTTCATGCAAGGTTTATTTTATTTACATAGCCGTTTTAATGGTAAAATAAAGTTTAATATTTATTATGTCTACATTTCCTGTTTAATTTAACCACAAGAACAACTCCAGACGTAACCGTCAGTTTAAAAATATCGTTCAAAGTGGGTATGTAGAGAAATATGCTTACAAGGTAGGGCACTAACTAGATAAGGATGCGCAAACAAGTTGTTTCATAGTGGTCAAGACAAACAGCTGACCCATTTCTACCTTTTTAGATTAAATAGTAGATTTTTAGCGTAAAGTGCCCGTACGTCTTACTTAATGAATACATTATTTTTATCACCTTTTTTATTTTTTAATTAAGTATTTATATGATTTATATCTCTTATTCGTTAGGAAAATTTAAATCTCGGAGTACGTATTCTTTTAATGTTTTTTTTTCTCGAGTAAGTGTCTTAACCTAGTTTTAAATGTTTCTGTGCAACTGGCACTTAATGGTACTCATAATACTTACTATTCACGTCAACATGACGTTTCCATGGCTGAGGTCTGGCCAGGCTGAAAAAAATACACAAAGTGAGTACATTTAAACCTAGCAAGAGCATATCGGACCATGCTCATTGGCCATGTTCATTTTATTAAGATACTAGCGACCCGCCCTCGCTTCGCTTCGGTTTATTTGAGTTTTCTATAACACACGTACATAAAACAAAATTTATTATACCTTCCTCTTGAATCACTCTATCTACTAAAAAAAACCGCATCAAAATCCGTTGCGTAGTTTTAAAGATCTAAGCATACATAGGGACAGACAGCGGGGAGCGACTTTGTTTTATACTTTGTAGTGATTACGAGGTAACAGCTAGAACATTACATACATAGGGCGGTAAAGCAAAGAATGTCACAGGTCACAAGTATTTGACTCCCGAGTCGAAGGCGAGGGTTATAAGTATGCGATAAATTCTACGACGTCACCTGCGGGCTTAGCATGGCTGCATCTATGTCGCGTGTCAAATGTGGATAAAGTAGTTATTTAGGTGTTAGAAGGTGACAGATGCCTTATCCAAACTTTGTCACGCGATAAACGCAGCCATATTAGGGCCCCTGGTCAATTAGTACGAACTACGAATAGGGATCTCTGCCCTTCTGCGGTAAAACGGTCCGAGCTGGCGTAATAGTTATTATTTACCTTGAGGAGCTGACTCAGCTATGGCTGCGCATGCGGCGTACGCCTGAAATAATAGTTTATGTAACTGATACATAATGAGTCCTAAAATCACGAGTTTGGTTTTATGAAACGAGCCAAAGGCGAGACTTAATGTTACGTTTTGCCATATGGAAGAATAAACAAACATAGTTTTTATGGCAAGACAAAGGCATACGAGCATTCAGGCGACCTGATAGTAAATTAAATCAGAGCTTCATAGACATTTGAATTCTCAAAACTACAATCGTAAAACTGAAATTATATAACTTCAAATACGTTGCCAACCCTGTGGACTAAGATGGAATGCCTCTTTGCTAGTAATTTCACACCGGCATACAACAATACGACTACTGCTGGCGGTGAGTCAATGGATAAGATAGTGGTAGCGATCCAGACGGACCCTGCGTAAGGAACTACCACCACTAAACTACCAGCACCACTAGTTAGGAAGACAATATAGCGATGTCACGAAATGAATTTATTCCAACTCTGATAACTCGAGTTGACTCGGCCACTAACTCGAATCGCAACTCGAGTTGACTCGACTCGCATCAACTGGATGGGATCCACTTCGCGGCAGCAGCCGTGCAGCAGCCAAACGGATCGGCGAGTCGAGTTTTGGTTTCGAGTTGGCGAATCGCTGACTCGCGTGCATTCGTACTCGCATAACTCGCATCACTCGCATTCGTTATCCGCTCACTTGCCCGGCCTTACCAATTCTAGCTAGAGAGTTAGGTATGCGAGTAGATTCGAGTTGCGAATGAACTCAAATCGAATCAACTCGTTTAGACTCTGATTCGAGTTATTCGAATCAGATAACTCGACTCGCCCATCGCTAAGACAATATCGAAACCAACTTACCAAAGCAAGAACCATGTGGTAGAATTGCATTGTATTAACTTTTAAGCTGAAACTGATACAAATCAATGACAATTTTGACTTATATACAGTCAACTTCAATTAACCATTTCAAATTCAATTGAAGGCCTGATTTGTAACGGATTTTCCAAATTGAAGAGGCAGTAACTGTGACTATTTTCTGTTAATATACCCAATATTGTGAAAGGATGGATGAAAAAATTGTTACGAAAGAGATATGGTGAGCGAGAATGAGCGGATATGACGGTAAGGGATATCCTAGACGGACGTACGGGGATCAGATTCGCGATGTACTGAGTAAGGGCCAAATCAAAAGCACCCAAAACCGACGTACGTGCATGAAGAGATTGATGAATGTAGAGGAAGCGAAAATTGTGTGTTTAGATCGGTGCACCTGGCGTTCCATAATCTCTGCCTACCCCATTGGGAGACAGGCGTGAAGGTATGTATGTGTGTATGTATTGTGAAAAGTACTTTTTTTCTGTGGAAGAAAACAATATTATTATGAAACTACCATCTGAATTGGCTTGATTCTACCTTATCTCCCAATCTTGCCGCAATCTACGTCGGATGTCCTCCATCAGTCGTGCGGCAGTGTCATTTGCCACTTTCTTGCTCGTATTCCATTTTTTTAGGAAGTCATTGTGGTCGCTGGCAGTCTTGCCCGTCTTACGAAGAATTCCCTAGACCAGCACCCATTAGCTAGGGCGGCACTGTGAAAAATTCGGCAGGATGAATATCATTTTACATTTATACCTACTGAACTATATTAAAGCGAAAAAACACAAGCAAAAAACATTATGACTTAAACCCTTAAATTGGCACTGTCCAGAATACTGTGCATACCATAATGTACACTTTTTTGTTTGGATTGTGTTCCCATTTTTTTGCAGATTGAAAATCAAAAAGGGTTGGAATTCCCATCTTATTTTTATTTTTGCCAAATTAAAGGTTACTTAACACTTATTATGATGAAAAACGTTATGGACTATAAAAAACGGAATTTTAACTTTTACTACAGACACCCTTCTATAAATCTTATTCCTGTAAAAAACTTGTAAAATTTCAAGACACCCAGGTAGTTCCTAGATTCTAGATAACTTCAGGCCGGAAGCTTTCAGGTTAATGAGACATCCGGTACCGGAAACAGTTTGCGTAGTCTTGTTTGAGGAAATTGCTATTAGTTGCACTTTATTAAAATACTCTGAAACGTACATTTTCACGACGCGACGGACGACTTACAGTTTTTTAGCACGTTTTAATTAATAAAATAGGTCTTTGTCCTTTTATTTCTTTAAGTGATTGAGCGATGTGTATGGGTTTTACAGTCGAAATCATTAATTAATATCTACTAAGAATCCAATTACCGGCTAAATTTGAAAACCAAAAAATATTCGAAATGTTTTTTTTTTATTATTTATTAAATAACTTAAATCTATCATTACAGGCTGTTACCTAATGCGATAGACAAGTGAGCAATAAGAATTAAGATTATGTTTAAATATATATACAGTAATTACACCGTTCTTGAGTATAGCATAATACAAACATAGTGGCCTTTGCGAAATCGTTCCGGGAGCATGCAAATATGTCTACTGTGAGCGCTACTTTATTAATCGTTCGAATAGCCCGTGTTAGCGGTGCGTCCTTCAGCAGCTTCGTGTGAGCTGCGGGCTCGGCCAGAAGCGGCGGCTGTTATATACATACATACATAAACTCACGCCTTTATTCCCAGAGTGGGGTAGGCAGAGCTACAGAATTACCAACCACTCTAAAAACTTGTTGTTAATTCTGTAACCACATTTTGCACACTTAGGCTAAGATGTTTACCAGTGTATTAGTGACAGCTTGCAAGCCCATCGCCTAACAGTACTATACGCCTTTATTCCCTTAGCCGTCTCATACGACATCCATGGAGTGGCACTATTCTAACCCGGCAACCACACAATCCGGGTCAATGTTATATTTTGTAACTAAAGGCACTTTTAAAACACAATTTAACAAATAAATCGGTGTCCTACTCATGAAATTGTTTTAATAAATACCTACGTAGTAGTCAAGGCAACGTCAAACTTAATTTTCAGGTCAACAATCAAGTTTAAAATTATATTGGATAACTCTTTTTCGTTGTGTTCCTTACTGTCAGGACAAGGATTGTATGAAAGAAATAAAAATAGTTCGGCAGAAGAACTAAAGGCAGGCAGCTACTTTTGTATGTTCCTTAAATTACATCTAGGAATTTGTGAGTTCCTGTAATTGTCTCTGTACCTCTATTTAAGTTACTATCTGAATTATTAAAGCTTTTCCTTAAATAAATAATACATAAAGATAGTTTGAACCCCAAGAAGGGACATAGAATACTTTTTATTCAGGAAAATTGGATAGTTCCCGTGGAAGAATGGTAAATGACTTCGCTGCGGACGGTGTTGCTGGCAACAGTTTATTTTACCCACAATATTAACTTAACTTTTACATTTTCATGCGGCCAGCGTCAAAAATTCCAAGTGAAATTCTTATAAAACATCTCGGATTTTTACAACTTCTTTTTCAGGCAATCCTGCGGAGACAGATAAGAGCCGGTCTCCTATATACATTATTTATTAATTTCTCTCGAGGCGCCGTTAACTAGAGAGCTTTGTTCTCGAACCTTCTATCGCGGACCCGAGGCAGCCGTCTATATTTATAAGTCGGGATTAACTTAAATACGTTGAGGGCCAAGGACTCCGCGTGCTCTTTTTTTCGTTGCAGACTTAAAATATCTATGTGAATGGCACAGGCAGAATGATAGAATAAAGATATTTTTTTAATTGTGACACGCACAAAAAAGAACAGAAAACAAAACGAAATTTAATTTAAAAAAAGGCTACACAATATTGACAGCGTTTTCTCGCTGAATTGCTATACAGGTTGAGAGAGAGGACACTGCAATCGACTGTTGTGTTGTGTACATACAGGGTGTATTCATTAAGTGTAGCAGGCGGTAGTTCCGTAAATTTAACAGATATCAGAAAACTATAAACCGATATCGAAATTACGTTAGTTACTAAAATCACATCAATTTCTTTTTAATGAAACCCCAAATGTTAACTTTAAACCGTTACATACATTTAGTACCTACGCCGCGCTGTTCGTTGAGAGGCCTAGTCAGGTTTAAAAGACCTAGTCATTTCACCATTATCATATCATATGATTACCATATGCTTAATGAATTGTTTTATTTATTCTAGTTTCGTGTAAATTATCAATTACAGCGAAATTACAGTCTCAAGGAACGTCGTACTAAATATATGGGACTGTTTAATCTTTTTAATATTACTACTTTTATTTAAAACACGTTATTAATGTGATTTTACTCATTGGGTACCGTACTTTCGATATTAATTTTAAAGTTTTCTGACATCTGTTATAATGACGGAATAATCGACTGGCTTACACTTAACGATAACACCCTGTATATATAGATTATTCGTTAGAACGTTTATTCGGTCTGAACAGGCGTTCAGGGCCTCTATTCCCGGTGGTAAAAATCATATCGTATTTGACCTCTTATGGTATTGTTTTGACATCAGCCGCCATTACTGTTTTAGATTTTAGCGCCACGTGGTTGATTAAATAAAAAAACATTATCAGTGTCAAAGCACTCTAAAGATCAAAATACCTTCAAAGATTATACTTTATTTGTTTAATTTTGAAACTTTGCTGTATTTGAGTGAATTGACCGCGATGTTTTCATGCACCGATGCCTTGGGTCTATGCTGTCTCTGGTGTTTTCGTCCTTGGCCTGGTTTCTTATCCGCCGCGGATATGAAAACCTTTTGAGGTTTCTGCTCTGTATCAGTATCTGCAATTACATGAACCATAAGAAAACTTATAAGTCATGGTTAGAGCATTAAAGCCTATGAGTCCTATGACCATGCCTTCATGCCCAGAAGAACTCTGACAATTTGTTGATAATTCTGTAGCCCCATTTTGCACAATTACTCCGTTACTCACAAACGTGAAATAAGCGTAATTGTGACATTTGCATCTGACAGAAAGTGGCAAACCATGGCACAAAATTAGTAAATAATGCTTCAAGCGGAAGAGGACAAAGGCAAAAGACAAATTTAAAAACTTTTTTAGTAAGATCCGTCTTAAGGCCCGTATTAATAAACTAATCTCAACTCTAATGCTCGTCTCGAGATGCGTCACAAGTGACAGTGTTCTATGGTTTAACGTTTACTTTGTCGTATCTTGTGACGGGCCTCTCAGTCAAGATGAGTTTATTAATACGTCGCTTAAACTCTTAAATAAGTAGCTGCACACTTTAGTGGTATCCTGACTTTTTACCAAATCATCGTTTGACAAACTATATCATTTTACAAACTTTCATTTTGCTAAAACGTGTTTGTTACACAGGTTTCATGGGCTTATTAAATAAGTTAGGTTAGGTTAGTCTTTTGACCACGTGAAATTGTATAATAATGCGGCGGAAGTATCTCTTTGCGAAATGAAAGTTTGTCAAATAATGATAATAATGTTAAAAAACATTAGTGAACTCAGTTTAGTACTTTATCACTTTATCGTCGTGTTTGAATTGCTGCACTTAGCTTTCAAAGGCCTTACAGTGACAAGGTACGAAAGCGTACAGCCGCGTATAAAGGCCGACTGTACCTAATGCTCAAACAGAGATGTCAATAACTATCGTAAAGGCATGTTAAACATTAATATTGTTGATAATTTTCATCAATACCTTTTCCAGAAATGATTTCGTACTGGGTGTCAATCGGTTTCACTTCCATGTCCAACAGGACGGGGTCATTTATTTCCCGATCTTGCTCGCGAGCCTGCTTGCCCAGAAAAGGTACGGGATCTGGGAAAAAACAAGACACACACACACATTGGCCGCGATAACATTTTCTAGTTCTTTTGTTGTTTTTACTCCTTAAGTATGAAGTTAAATGGTTTTAAATACTAATTTTGTTTTGTTAAGAACAAGTTGCGTTTTTTTTCTTCAGAAGAAGCACATATTTGTGTATGATGATTGATGTCATAAATGAATACTTAATTGAATGGACTTCAATTCCCAAATAAATACCTGTGTCATGTCATGTCATGTTACGTTGTCAAACTTTGTCAAATTATGTGAGATTGGCCTCTGATAATTATTTCTGGCGTAGAAGTGGTTTATAGATATTCCCTTGGGAGCTGTCCAATTTTAGAGAGAAAAAAAAACTTTGTGCTATTTCAGACTATCTATCTCTGTGCCAAATTCCATCTAGATCTGTTTAGCGGTCCTGACGTGATTAAGTAACAAACACCCAAACATTCGCCTTTCTAATACTACTGACTTCGAGATTATCGTAGAGTTCTACTAGCTTCGGCAATCGTTATTCTCTCGTGAACTTTTAAATTTCCCGTAAAGAAAATTAGCGTTTTACGTTAATCCAGGGTTACGCTATCTCCATTCCAAAGGGCATTGGGTAAATTTTGATGGATGATTTTAACATAGTTTTTAGAGGACCTCGAAATACACATAGATAATTATAATATTTAAGATTTAAGTGTTCAGTTTTTGGTACTAAAAGTTACGCCCAGGTAAGAACATTAAATATCTCGGCTCCGATGCACTTAAGAGTATTACATTATATAACAAACATGTTTATTTTGAATTATTCTATCATAATTTACCACTTTTACAAATGGCTGCTAACCTTGTAAATGTACTTGTATAAATGACACTTTTACCCAAACCCCTTTCATCCATCCATTCATCCAAATCCAAGCGTGAAGGAGTAACAAAGTAACATCCAACCTTTCTCTCGTATAATATTAGTAGGATTAGTGAGAAAAGATTTGACTCGAGATATTTTACCATTACCATAAGTACTTACCATTACCTGCATGAATGATCTCGAACTCCTGTGGCCGTGACCATCGAAGGTCATCATGACGATCGTTGTGGTGATGATGATTTTGGGAGCGATCGTTTTGTTGATGCTGGCTTCGGTGACGAAGGCTTTGGTGCTGCTCGTTTTGGTGATACTCGTTTTCGTGACGATCCTGTTGGTTATGATAATGATCGTTTTCGTAACGATCGTTCTGGTTATACTGGTTTTGGTGACGATCGTTTTGGTGATAATCGTTTTGGTGACGATCGTCTGACTGAGAGCGCTGGTGGTGGTGGTGGTGGTGATAGTTGTCTTGAATACTTCTCAGTATCCTTTCAATGGGATACGATGAATAAAAGGCACCTGTTGAAATAAAAAAAATACTTAATAAAGTTGCGACTACACCGCTGTTTAGAATACGACGAAGGTACGGAATCGCAGTGACGCGTCGTATCAGTACCGTTTTTGACGCATGCTCCACACACCGCTGCTTAAAATACGGCGACGACACGTAAACGCAATGACGCGTCGTATCGTACCGTCACCGTTTTTTAAGCATTGGTGTGGAGGGCATGCGTCAAAAACGGTACGGATACGACGCGACACTGCGAAACCGTACCGTCACTGTTTTTGAAGCATTGGTGTGGGTGGGCGTAACTTTAAACTGGATTATTGATAGGGTTGTGTGTTTACTTAAGATCTAGGACTAAAGATTCTGCGATGCCGAGGCAGATCTCCATATTGTTTAACTTCATCACATGCATGACAATACTATATTTTTAAACAGATTGAAACACTTTGGACCTCTCACTCCGCATTCAGTTACGAGGGTCTGTATTCTGCACGATAAAACCATATTGGCTTTTGCATGTTATTGTATTGTCAACGTTAGGATAGCTCTTATTTACTCGACAATCATGGCGGCCGAGTTAAATAAATTATCATAACACATCGAAAGCAATATTGTTTTACCCAGTAGAATAGAGACAGGGTGGAAGATTTTCAATGATTGCTTATAGCAATATACATATACAGGGGGAGCAATATAACGAGTTGGTATAAGGAACTCCGAAACTTTAAGAGTTATGGTACTTAATTGGTCCTTTGGGACCAATTCCTAGATTTTGGTAAGGGGCAAAGTTGCATTTGGAGATAAAAAAAAAAACAAGCGGGAAACAAACCAACCAGTTTTTCTCGGAAAAAATACACATCGTTTTACTTATGTAATTGATGACTTACATTCCGATTCTAAGGAATTCAAAGGAGGGCATTAACTCGCTAACCCGTTAATCGTTAACTAACGAAGTACACATTATGAGTAACGGATTAACTTTTAAGTTAAGTTTAAAAATTGACAAAGACTCATTAACTTCCGTTAACTTTCCACTAATCCGTTAATCTTTAATGAAAATTTCATTGAAAGTGTGATATTTAGTATTGCGGGCCAGTGTATTTGCCAAAAGGATACCGAGCGGACCGCACCGCAAAAAAACACATTCTGAAACAAGTGCGGTCCGTGCCTAAATCATTATTTAACTGATAACAAAATTCGAATGACCCCTTCTTTTATAAAGTTTTCATGACTTGCCAAAATATCCATTTACGTAAGGTTAAAAACGATTAATGATTAACGTTAACCCCGTTATATTTTTAAGTAACGGATTAGCGATTAACGAAGTTAACTATTTGAGTTGCGGTGATCAGCTAAACCTTTTTTTTTTAATAGCACATTAATATACTGGATTTTAAATATGATGATGATTTCCAAAGATGACGACTTGGCAGATTAATTTTGGACCCGAAAAATACTGTTTTTCATTTAGTTTTATTATAATAGGCTGAGCTTGCTATAAGAACAGAAAATATTTTAGTCTAGAACATGTTTTGTCTCCGTTCACACCACGAAAACGTAAGAGACGGACGGTTGCTCATTCATTTGGTCCGAATGCACCGTTAATAATTGATTTTCTTGAATCAATGATAATAAATCCTTACTTGTCGGCATGTACAGCATGCTTCATTTTATTTTAACACATTTTATTTAAAATCGACTGCTATATGAACTCTTCAAACCTGCCAAGTGCCAGTCAGTGAAAGAGATAGATATATAGGATTCATCATAATGTCTTCCTTTTTATTTCCCTGTTTTTTTCGGTTTTGACAGTTTATATTATGGCTTCTAGACTCAATTGACACTCTCTCACATGTGATATAATTTCATAGAATATAAGCACTCAAGGGGGGTAATAGTATTTTGATATAACAACAAAGTCGATATTTCCATGGTGTACAATGTTCAATAAGTATAATAGATGTTTAATATAATGTTACCTAATATAATGAACGTATGATATAAGTATTAGTGATATTATCTGTTATAAGATATAACCGACGTTCATGCATGACTTTTGGTACATACCAAATGTACTAGGTATATCCCTTAATCGTTATATCGACCAATATCGATCGATAAGTATATTATCAAAAGTTGTTATAGCGACCGTTATGCACCCCTTGATACTGCTGACTCGTTAAAGATTAATATAGTCTTTTCAATCCAGAAAGTCCCTAATTTAATTTAATAATAGTACTTCATTTGTGCAACGCCAAAAAAACTATCAGTAATTTAAATTAAATGTAGTTATAATAATTACCAGAACATTCATCGTATGGATATATCAGCTGAAAGCAAAAAAAGGAACTTAAAATAAGTATCTTTGAATATTGATTAATAGGCTTAAAAAGCTTATATTGCTTCTCACGATAAGTTACAGAATATTAAAAACCATTATTAAATTATGCCAGACCAAACATAAAAAAAACTTTTAAACTGTATAAAATATTGTAATTTAAAAGTATGATTATTTCTCTTGTGTACATTTAACAAAAAACAAGCAACATATTTAATAGTGAATACATTCTCAGTACAAAATGGTGTCCACAAAGAAAGTTAAGATAGGAAAATATATAAGTTTAAATCAAATTACTCACCAAAATCGCTACAACGATTATTCCTGCCTTGGCAAGTTCCATGTTGCTGCCCATTTACGCACTGTATAGTCGCGGCTTTGGCAGTCGGCTTAAGAAGGACAACTAATTAACAATTACAGACGACACGAAAGTAATTTACTGCTGATGTTTCACATGCAAATAGCTATTACCAAGTTGATAAAGCCTAATAAGTTTACAATTTGAATCTGATATTTCATTCGTTGCAAAACATATTCACGTCTTCACGTCGAGTCTCATTTTATCATCATCACTACATAGTATAAAACAAAGTCGCTTCCCGCTGTCTGTCCCTATGTATGCTTAGATCTTTAAAACTACGCAACGGATTTTGATGCGGTTTTTTTTAGCAGATAGAGTGATTCCAGAGGAAGGTTTTTATGTATAATAAATTTTGTTTTATGTACGTGTATTATAGAAAACTCAAATAAACTGAAGCGAAGCGAGGGCGGGTCGCTAGTTTAAAATAAATAAATATAATTTTGTCCGTGTCTCTTTTGGGTCATTCCACCGTAACACTCGAAACGGCTACTTTATTAAGGTTTATTTCGATATTGTGATAAGAAACCAGTAAAATTACTATTTCGGTGATCTTTTCTTTTCCTTAACACGCATAATCAAAAGTATAAGAATCACTAATAAAAAGTAGCTGTTTCGTGTGTTCCGATAGAATGACCCTTTTCGCATTTTTTCTCATTCCAGAAATTAATTTGATAGTGTCGAAGGAGCTACGCTATGGCGCAATGCTCCAAAACTATCATAACCTAAATACCCGGGACTTTTTGGACAAAATATCAGCGCCACTTGTACCGTAGGACTGATGGGGTGAAATGTTTCAGCTATCCCACTATGGGACACTTCAATAGGACAAGTGGGATAAGCGAGATTTTTTACCACTACATTTAAAAATCTAATTGATTTTGAGATTGTAGTCTTGAGAATGCATGTGTCTATGGGTCTCAGATCTTAGATGAGATGGCATGTGTGCTCGTTTGCTTTCTCATTACCATAAAAAAAAGCTCCGAATTATTTACTCATCTTATGTATAGTACAGTCACAAGATTTTTGGTACCCACCTTAGGCCCAAAGTCAATCTGACATTCTACACCAATAAGGTTGACTTTCCTAAAAGTTACTTATGACTTGACATCTCTAATGACATTGACGACTTCAAGCATATTTTTCTTGAAATGGGTCCCAAATTAACGCTTGTGACCGTACGACCGAGTTGGCAATTCATTACCTAGATTATGAACTAGATCAGACCACATACTGTATAAAGCAACATGATTAAAAAAACTGAGTCGCATATCATAAAACAACCTTGTCGTTATAAACACAACTACTAACGTCATACTGTCTATTAGCCAAGTTAACTGCGACAGGGTCTTAATCATTATCCTTGACTGGACACGAGGAAACCATGACAATCAAATTGAATTGATGGCAAATTGATCCATTCTCCATACACACGCAAGTTATAATCGATTGCAAAGTTTTAATTTATCAGCGATTTACCGAACATGGACACAGGTCGGATATGGCTGTTGGGAAAATATATTTGCGTTTTGGTTCTGATTGCTTTTGTAAGTTGATAATTATAATATAGCCTTGACCTTTTCCTTATTTTTTAGTAACGATGGTTTAGGTTAGAATCAAATTTCGATTCCGTTTCAAGTATTATTCACCTTAAATGCCATGATAACTAAGTTAAGGAGTTGTCGGTTTTTATGACCAATACTACAATGATCACATAACCACACTTGATTGAAAAGCCGGTTCTAGTCATGCTTGCACAATTAGGGTTCCGCACGTTCCGACTATAATATTTTTTAACATATAGGTATACTACCTGATTCCCGCGACTCTACGAAGAAGTCGTTTATCGTTACTAGTTATAAAAAGTACCCTAGGTCCTTCCTCGAGGTTCAAGCTATCTCCATACCAATTTTCATCCAAATCGATTCAGCGGTTGAGCCGTGAAAGTGTAGAAAACATACAAACTTACTTTTACATTAATAATATTAGTATGGATTCCAATGTAGTTGTGTTTTAATTATGTGTATTTTCTACCTACGATACTTTCTACCTCCCGACCTATGGAATGCAAATAACCGGTTATAATCGGTTTTAACCGATTATTTTCATACAAAAAGTCTAATAGCCGGTTAAATTGCATTCCTGAGTACGACCGAAGTTACGGTTTCGGCAGGTTCCGGCCGAAGGTCAGGTTTCGGTCAAAAAAGTGCCGAACCTTTCGGCCGCGCCGATATTACCGACATAATAAGTAGATATTTTTTTGACAATTCATTAAAAACGATGACTTATGATCAAATTAAAACTCGGCATACATCGTTTTGATATTTTTATAAGTCGACTTTCACTTTCAATTCAATTCAATTCTTTATTGCTTTTACATAATGGTACAGATTATTATAATAAATACTTAAGTAATAACAAAATGAACCTTGGAGGGCACAGCAACACTAGGAGAGAGGAGGCATAAATTAATTGGTAGTATATCGTAATTATCGTAATGCGTTTTCTGTATAGTCTTTTATTGTATAAATATGCTTTGTTTACTAGCAATTGTTTCAATCTATCAATTATTGTTTTTTCGTTTGTTTCTTCTTTTATACTTTCAGATAATTTATTTTAAAATTTTATGGCTATCAAAGGACCATCAGATGTCAATTTAAGACGGGAACGTGGAAGTTGCAGGTTATTCTTACCACCTACTCCACCTTTCTTTTCTTTAAAACCACCTACAGTCGTTACAACTGGTTTATTGTTAATATGTCTAGAAATAATGGTGCACTGATATTTGTATTCATAATATTCAACGATTTTAACACATCTAAAAAAGTTTCTTTTCGGTTTCGGCCGAAACTAGAAACAAAACCGAACCTTTAGTTTCAGTTTCTGCATAAAAACATGTTTCGGTCGGACACTAGTATTTTCACGGTAATCATGTGCAAATTCAATTTTAAATTAGAATATGGTGGCTGCGGCTGCTTGCCTCAACCATGCGATTCAGCTCGATGTTTTCAAATATTGTAAATCGTAATGATCACATCGGCGGAAATAATTCCACTGTTGGACATAAACCTCTCTTAAGAATCGGCAATTCATCACCAGAATCAGTCCCATGCCGGCACCATCCAGGAGAGTTTAGCGACCTCGTCGGTCATCCCTGTGCTGGACCAGCCCACGCTACCTCCTCCGGTACGTGACCGCCATTCGGGAGTCGCCCTATCAGCCATCCATTTTACAAGCAATTTTAAAACGCTTGAGTTATTTGACCAGCGCTATAAGTGTGCGTCATCTAGATCTATCATTATGCCAAATGTCATGTCTCCACGGTGCTTACTTTACGAGAAAAACCTCTGGGTAATGAAAGTGAACTCTAAAAATATTGAAATAACGTTTTTTCCAGTCGTAAACCAAATAAGATTAGACTCTAGTCAAATATCGCACCTCAGGGCCTCCGTAGCACTTTGTCCAGCACATATTGCTTCTAAATAAATCGCAATGGAGTCGAGTTAATAGGTGCAATAGCACCTTTAAACTTGAGTCTTGATTTTTAATTTTATGGAAACAACAGATACTCGTAACAACGGATATCTAGTAAATAAAGATTTTGGAAATTATACACTTGATTTGAATAATCTATAAATATTAAAAAAAAACATTTTTCTTTATAATCTGTGTAAAATTTTTCTGTATTTGATATTTTGACCCCATTTCAATATTGCTTTTTGCTTTAATGTTGTGTCAGCAATAAAACAATAATACTATTTTAAGAATTAAGATTTAAACAGATGAATGAATATGATTATGAGTTCCTTTCTTAGTTTTTCGACACGGTACGGTGCCCTAAAACTTCATAGCATGTTTAATAACTTTACAACGTTTTTCAGATTCTGTCCGTTACTGGTGACTGTAAGGACGACCCGAGGATGAGAAGAAAAAAGTTCTGGAAGCTGCCTAAAGAGGTCGACCCTCCGGGCCTCCATTTTTAAAAGGAACAACCATGTAGTGTACACTCAACCAATTTGATTCCTAGGCCACTATGGACTTTGTCAACGTGACGTTGTAAACCAAATCATAGGGAGTCTCTTACGTTTTGGTTGACTACGTCAATTTGACATAGTCCAAAGTGGCCTAGGAATCAAATTGGTTGACTGTACTTTAAGAAATACAATGTAAACGTCACTATGCGGTTACACAACGTTCCTCTATTATAGAATTAAATATTACTATGATGATTTCATTTATTTCACTCATCCTTAAGCCGGAGTTACACTGCGGCAATACGCTGGCGGCGCATAAACACGCTACAGACAAAAAACTTAAGTAAAGCTCTTCTATGTAGTATTTGAAATTTGACGTAATTTCCATATAAGTTTAGTAGGGTAAAGTCACCAGTGGTCAGCCAAAGACCAGTAGTCAACTTTATATGAGTGCGAAAATGGAAATATATCTTTCGGACTTTTCCCACTCATACAAAGTAAAGGCAGAGACCGACTACAGGTCTCTGGCCGGCCACCGGTGACTTTACCCTATACAACTAGGTACTATCAGCCCAATGGAACCCTGACCCACCATAGAACGGTGTCACAGTGACATTATAAAACAATTTGTTTGACACTTCTTATGACTTGAATCATAACGTCTCTGTGACACGGTTCTATGGTGGGTCAAGGTTCCAATGGTCTGATAGTACATGCAAGAGGGGCTTCACTTATTTTATTAACCTATACCCAATTGAGTAGCGTAATTATTGGTCTAAACGTGTATTACTCCCGGCCGCGCCATTTCGAGCGTTTCCCGCTCTAGGATGGTCTACACGCATTTTGATACGAAGTGAATTTATACCCATGTGTATACTTGACCAAGAAACTCCTTTACCACTTTTCGACTCTATTTGTATGACGTTAAGGTCAAAAAGTGGGATAGGACTTTCTTGGTCGACTATACATAGGTGGCGTAGGTACGGTCAGCCGCAAAATTGCATGGATACCTCAACGTCTATAATCCCGTGAACACGTGAGGTCACGTTCGTAACAAACAACCTAGATGGCGTTGTTAACTGAGCTAGTGAAATTGTTGTTTACTTCAACTTTATGACGTTATAGTATTAGAATCGATAATTTCGCCAGTTAACAAAAAGAGCCATTGGCTTAGTTAGTTGACACCTTGCTTTTACGCGGGGTCAGTCTGTGGGTCGGGAGATCGTAACTGCGTTTTGCATTTTTTTTAATAAATATTGTGTCGCACTAAATAAATGTATTATGTTTTTAAATAATTATCGTTTTTAAGAAATGATACAACTTTTGTTATTTAAAATGAAAAAAACTTTATTTCTTGTATAACATCTTAATTTAGTAAACTGTTTACATAGATTGTTTATAATATTACCTACCTTTGTAATAATAATATGACTATCTAATACTTAACATATTATTGCGGTAATAACTTAAGTATTCGTTTCCGAAATCGGAAAGAGGCTTGAAGTTGAACCACAATAACATAGTAATTACTAACAAATATTTGGAGACCGGGTTACCTTCAGTCAAACGCATTATGGTTAACTATGTTTTGATCACTTATCTATGCATAAAAACTGAAAGTTCGTTTGTAAATGGTGTGATTTGACTTATTTAAAATAAGATAATTATTTACTGTTGCAAAATAGTATAGAAACGTTAAAAAAGCGAAAATAATGTTCACTTTTGCATTAATTACTTACGTTAACCCGATCTCCACTTGTCCCCTCGTATAACCCCCACTTATATAATAAACTTTAATATCTAGTATAACCCCCACTCTGTTCGATCACAGCTTGCATTCGGGAAGGCATTGAATCGATAAGATTCTGACATAGATTGGATCCACGAATACTATCCCATATTTTTGAACAATGGTCTTCTAAGGCTTTCGGAGTTCGCTCATTCTGGTGATCCCAACGTTGGACAATGATACCCCATAAATTTTCGATTGGATTTAAATCCGGTGACCTTGAAGGCCAGGGAATAGCCCTAATATTATTGTGCTGACCAAACCACTCCCGCACACTACGTGAACGGTGTATGGGACAGTTATCTTGCACAAACGTTATCACCGGCAACTCCTCCTCTGGATACACATTGCGAACGGTGGGCAACATGGTGTCCTCCAACATTTCCATATAATTAACACTGTTCGCTCTACTGGGAAGTCTAACCAGTTCTCCTGGGTCAGCCGCACTCATCCATCCCCACATATTTACCGTTATACGACCAGATTCCATGTTGGGCACTACATGATTGTCACTATACCGTGTATTATTTCGGCGCCACAAGCTTAGTCGTCCGTGTTGACTGGATTTAAAAGTCTTTTCATCTGTAAAGATGACATTACTCCAGTCGAAATGTAAATACTCCAAAGCGAACTCTAACCTTGCTCTTTTATGGGTTTCTGTTAGCAAGGGTTTGACAGCATGCCTACGATGATGCAGACCCTCACTATGTAGAACACGACGAATAGTATCTGCACTTGTATTAAATAATCCAGCATAGTGGGTTGTTCTTTTAAATCCATCTTCCTCATAATCCCTCACCAGGGCTTGACGCTGGGGTGTGCTTATGAGTGCTGGTCTTCCCGTTCTTTGCCGGGATAGCAAAGATCCATCCTCTTCAAACCGTCGAATCCATAAAACAACAGTTTTCCTCTGTAAAACAAAACAGAAATTTATAATAACAATTAAAGATAAAAAATGCTATAAATAAAAACGAAACATAAATTTATTTTATAAAAACATGACTACTTACGTTTACACCGGTTTCTCTAGCAATTTCTGACAAATTTCTGCCTTGACCGTGCAAATCAATTATTTGCGATCTTTTGACCAGGTCAATATTGCAACGAGAAGTCATTATTTAAGGAAAATTCAACGAAAGTAAAATTAACACAAAAAAGGCATTCGATTAAGCAGCTAACGAACGAACGAGCGTAAGTCTTTGTAATAATCATTCTGGTATTTATAAATCTTAAGTCTACCCTCTTTAACAGTTACATTAAGCGGTTTCATGCGATAATAAGCAAATCATTATAAACTAGTAGTTAATTTCGACACCACAATAAAAGGTTTGATGGTCCAATGGCATATAAGGCCGCCCTCCTTCACGACCCCGAGTGTCCACGGTTCGATCCCACGTCGAGGAAGAAATGTTTTTGATAATTTAACCTCTTAGTTTGGAATTGACTAACATTTCATAATTATAACTACTTAAATCTACTAAACTAAAATATTGAAACTATAAAATAAAGAAAATAATGTATGATTAGGTTGAGTATGAGCAAAGAAATATTTTTTTTATATTTTAAGATCATTACCTATAACAACGCCATCTAGGAAGATCTTCTTGAACCACTACGAGCAGATAGATGGTCAGTTTGCACCTCAGAGCATTATCTTTATAAACTGTCCATGCACTTTTGCGGCCCACTGTACATCGTAGTGGAATAGACAACACGATTATAGATTATAGAGGAATTCCTCAAATGTAGTCCACCGGCCAACGTTAAAATTAGGTATTTTTTTATTACTGACTTAATCTTTTAAAAAATAATTTATTTTAATTTTATCTCCACTGTTAATACACTTTTACCCTGCAGTTGCATTAATGATTCACTGCATTCTTAACGTGACTATACTTTACTTTTACTTTTTTTTGTTCATTATTTTCTGACAAATTACGAAACAAAATTCTACTTATGGCTAAGGAGTTTAAACGGCACATGATCTTTTCTACGTCACAGCTAGTACTACCTAACGCGGTCACAAACCAAATGACGTCATTCCGACCACTCTAGTCCAAAGCGGTCGTAGCAAACACTGGTTTTTTTTTTCGGTAAATAATAAACTGTGATAAAACAATTCGTTGCTACTTTCCACATAAATAATGTTAGGATCATGACACAGCATTTAACTATAGCTTCTATAGGAAGTCACGAAATTATAATACAAGTGACAGAAGTAAAGGTAGCGTATACCTCAAAGGGTAATATCACTCAAGAACCGTTCTATCAATACATTAACTTACTTATATATCATACGAATCTAAGCCGTCCTCTTTGACAATAAAGGTAGCATTGGCTTATTCGTCCTGCGCAGGAATAAAGTGAACAATATTTGGCTTCAAAGTAATCCCGACTTTACCTTTAGTTTCTTTATTTGCCAAGCAAAGTCCCAGTTTGCAATCACAAAGAAGATCCACCGGAAAGACAGGATTATCCGTCTTGGATGGGGTGGGCGGACTGTCAGCGGGAGGAGGGGCGATCGTCAGTGCTAGCGGGGTTCTATGATCACCTGGAAACCCTCGTCTGAATAGGATGGTGTCTGGACAGTATGAAAATGGGGAGTTGATTTCCAAAATATTGTTTCAGTCCAAGTCACACGTTAAAATAGGTACCTAGGTGGTGACGTGTGACTTTGTTGGTCGAAATCACCACCTGGCCCCTATTTCACCAAGCTTGACAAGTGCGACAATTGTCTAAATTACGTGACAATTGTATTTTATGAAACTGCAATTGTAATAATCAGGTGACAATTGTCGAGTAGTCACGATAAGTGTTGTTTCACAAATCTCTACATTATTAAACCACGCTGACAGGGTGCGACAATAATAAAAAAAAATACATTTTATGTCGTGAAATTATGGCAGTTATGAAAATCCTGACACCATTGTCACGTTGTCATGATAACCGATAATCTTTAAATTTTAAATATGTTTTAAATGTTTAAATCAACCGTATGTTGATTGTTGACAAGCGTCCATCATTTCCGCGTAGTTAGTAGGTACACAATTATTCAACAACAACTATTATATTAGCTTGGAGTGTCCAAACTAATTTTTATTTCTTTTAATCAATCGCTCAACAAATGAAACACACTATGACTATTAGTACATTACTGCAGAAGCCGTGAAGTCAGGGACTTAAGGACGAATTTGGTGTAGACGGCCGAGTCGTAGAAGAGGCCGGATAGAACGAGTCCAATCCCTGTTCCGGCCGAGGATTGTATAGTGTTTTTTTCAAGCAATGTAAGGAAATATTAAAAGTACATTACTGCAATCTTACGATGGCAATCTCAAGACTGCAATCGTAAGATGGCAAGCTCAAGACTGTGCAGTCGTAAGATGGCAATCTCAAGACTGCAATCTTTCGATGGCAACTCAAGACTGCAATCTTACGATGGCAATCTCAAGACTACAATCTTACGACGGCAATCTTAAAACTGCACATGAATATAGTACCATAGATTGACTTAGGCCAAGAAGTTATGTAGGGAGCCATAAACAAGAAACTTACGTCTTCATTTCGGGACATTAACGCATACATTTCCGAGCATATTTGAGAAAACACAATTTTTTTCAATAAACGAGAGCGGTTAGGTTGGCTGTATGGATAGTTTCCTCAGTCTTGTCGACTGTATGCAATTATTCTCACTTTAAAAAAACTGTAGCAAGAAACAAGGTTACTATTTTTTTAATTTTGATGGGTGAATATGAGACACTACCCGTGTTCGTTTTTTAAAAGTTAGTTTTCCGATCATGTTTGAGAAAATGTATTTTATTGATACTAGCCAGTGCTTATTTTTGAATTTCAAAGTACGTGTGTTTTGGAAGCGAGCGTTTTCGAGTTTGTCCGAGTAAATATAATTACCAATTACAAAACTTAATACTTTATTAAGTACACTGATGGTTTATTATAAATTGGCTTTTTATTTTTGAACGTACGCTCAAGAACCGCTTAAATTTTAAATATATAGTTGTGGATATAAACTGACACTGGCTGAATACGAATACCTTTGATCACTTTGCATGAAACTTACTTAAAACTATTAAACTATTAAAATTATTATTAATGCAGTGTGCAAAGAATTTGCTGACAAGGCGTCAAAGCTTTATTTTTTGTAGTTGGGTGATCTATAATTGCACCGATTTTATTTATTAAATATTCGACACTGGTTTTACTGATTCGAAATTTTTCCTTGAACGCAAAGGCAGTGACGTCAAATTAAGGAGAAATTTATTCGTTCTTTATATATTCTCCTATATTCAAACTCATCTAAATCGCTTTCACTGTCACTACTACTACTTTCGCGGAGAGCCATTTTGTAACTAACAATGAAAACACTACAATTGTAACGCAAGCCTGACACAGCTCTAATCTCATGTCAATAATTACCGACAAATTTGCAAATATGTCGACTTGGAAAAATTTACAATTGGGTAAGTAAAGTTTTTGGAAGAGATGTAAATTATATTTTTTTTCGATAGTCGTCATCCTTAAGATCATAGAACTGCGGCTCTTTTACTTTTATTTCCTCTAATATTTTAGAAATCTTTTTTTTAGTTATGTAGTTGACATTTGTACATTTCAATGACCGACAAGCTTGTTGCCTTCGTATTTAATGAAATAGAAAAAAAAAACTGTCACTTCTATATCTGTCAACGTCAAATCAAATCAAAGTAAACAAACGGTTTAATTCAAATTAGTAAATTCAAGTAAATCTTTGTAATACTCCATTTCCACAGTCCGTGTGGGATTGCCTGAATTTATTGCGTGGATTGTACAATTCAAAAGTGCTCTCGTGGCTATCAAAAAGCAGAGCAAGAGTCGTCGAAAAAGGAAGAAATCGGTGTCCAAGAAGAAGTGCCAAAGGGTTCGAAAATAAATCTTAGACCAAATATCGTGCAAAGGTCTTAAAGCAAAGCGGCAAAACGAAAGTCCAGAGTTCGTTCTGAGATCGTTAAAAATATTTCTAAAAACACTGATCACATGAAACACAAGCAAACAGAAAATAGCCGTTGTATTGAATCGTTTGTTTACTTCGATTTGATTTGACAATGACAGATATAGAAGTGTTTTTTTTCTTTTTCATTAAGTACGAAGGCAACAAGCTAGTCAGTCATTGAAGTGTACAAATGTCAACTTCATAACTAAAAAAAATATTTCTAAAATATTAGAGGAAATAAAAATAAAAGAGCCGCAATTTCTTGATCTTTAGGATGACGACTATCGATAAAAAATATAATATACATATCTTCCAAAAACTTTACTTAGCCTATTGTTTCACAACATAATTGTCCTTAAATTGAATTATGGACAACTGTCACGCGTTGCACACTGTAATTGTAGACAATTATGTATGTCCATAGAAATAAAATAGAGAATTTGTCTACTTGTCACCTGTCACTGGACAATTATCAGCGACTTATGTCGTATTGTCAGCATAATAATGTCATTGACAATTGTAACTTGGTGAAATAGGGGCCAGGGTAGTGACACTAGTGAACCTGTGTACGCTTTTGACGTACTGTAGGAAGAGAAGGGTAATAGAGAGATCTCACTCCAAGCCACCTTAACACCTTATGCTGAAGTCCATAGAGATGAAGTTGGAAGTGGTACATATATCAACCGACTGGAGTAACTTCGTTAGCGCGATGTAGAACACTTTAGTGGCGCTGTCTGACGCAGGTGGCGCTGTCGAGTTGGTTGATGCAAGTTGTCGTGAGATGTCGCTAGGTTGCCACAGTACCAACGCACAATGCTCTTAACAGCATGTAAAAAATGTTGCATTATTAAGAAAAACCGGGTATGATCATGGGACCATGCTCTGTGCAAGGTTTCGACTTCCGACGTAGTAAGGTTTAACAAAAACATAAAACTCTCTCGAAAAAAACAAGTATTAAATACTTTTTTATTTAAAGTTTTTAGGCGCTGCTATAACACTGCTGTGCTTTCATTGTAAACACATCTTCCGTGTTTTTAGTATTTGTAGTTTTGGCTGTATGGGATGGGGGGACACGTAATTCTAGCTAAAATGACAGTTTCAGAGTTCAATCTATCCTAAACGGTCCCGCAAATCTAAACATAGATCAAAACAATGATGTTTTAATAGCTATCAACAATATATCACACGATGTTGCACAGTAACTAAAATGTTTTTTTTACCCTTGCTACTTGTAGTAAAGGAAAAAAAACACTTAATGATTTCATCATTGATCTTAGAGCGCGATACAAATACCTATATTCAGTTTTGTTACTTTGATAGCTACTGAGATAAAATGAGTGTGACGTACAGACAAGATAGATAGATAGATGGACATGGCAAAACTATAAAGGTCCTAATTTAGACTTCGGCAACTTAAAACTAGTTAAACGACACATAACTTATATCTATTTTTCAGTTAAAAACCAGCTTTCTATTCAGCCTTTTGGGTAAGGTTAAGTATAAGCCATAGACAGTCAAGGTAACTTGTTGGGAGGCACGTCTGTCTTATTGAAATATATTTCTAATAACCAGTTGTAAAGATGTTGTTCATCCAAAAAAAACTCATTGCGTTTAAAATGAAAACAATGACGCAAAATCTACCACAACTATGATACAGTAAACACTTGAATAAATATGGGGGAAAAGTTAAATGATTCGACGATTGTTTTACGCCCAAACAATAGCTTGTCTATTAGTAGTTTATACTGAACACCGCACTTCTGCCATGCCTTATGACCTTACAGGAAAGATAAGGAAAGCGGTCTTTTAATTTTTATTAATATACATCTTATCTACCTAAGTTGTTGCAAAAAATTGTTCTCGTTCAATAAATGATTTTGTTTTTTTTTTATATCTGGGGACCTAGTGAAAAAGGGCATAAGTCGACTTAACTTGTTCTACAAAAGGGTATATACGTAAACGGAGTAAACTATACTTAAACCCTTTTTCACGTGATCTTCAGGAAGCCTACTCCCTTCTTCACTTTACACAGTAACAAGATTTTAATAATTCTGAAAGAGATCAAATCATTTTTCTCCGACAATCTTAACAGTTTAAACTAGTCAGTCGAGAATCCGCATGGTGGAAAAAAAGCATACAGTTCAAACACATGACCCTCTTTTTGGGCTTCGCCGCAGTCGAGTTGAGACAGACGAATTGAGCATCTTCTCCTTTTTTGAAGTCGGTTAATGACAGTAGCAAGAAGTAGGTTCTTTTGGTTTCTGTCAACGACTGATCCCGCCGCAACTGGGGCCACGCCTTTATCAAGTAGGATTTGACTTTGTAAGACTATAGAAATATCTTCGGGAGTACCTTGTTACATAAATCTCTGGCAAGTTTGATATCTCGATGAAATTTGCTTTTACTTTAGTAGTAAGTACTAGCATTTTAAAGTGCTTTTGTAACTAAACTGGAAGCTTCTTGGAAAGAAGCTTCATGGATTCTTAATGTTTTAAAAAGTATCTGTTTCCTAACGATATTCCTCGGTTACGTTTAGCTAGTGTAAAGAGGGAAAAAGGGTGATGGGCAATTTTGTTTGGTCCCCGTGGCACCCTCCACCAAAATCGATGGGACATTACATACATACATAAACTCGCCTTTATTCCCAGAGTGGGGTAGGCAGAGCTACAGAATTACCAACAACTCTAAAAACTTGTTGATAATTCTGTAACCACATTTTGCACACTTAGGCTAAGATGTTTACCAGTGTATTAGTGACAGGTTGCAAGCCCATCGCTTAACAGTACTATACGCCTTTATTCCCTTAGCCGTCTCTTACGACATCCACGGGAAGACATGGAGTGGCACTATTCTAACCCGGCAACCACACGGGTAAAATGGGACATTTTGTATGAAAAAAAACCTATCAAGAGCCAAGCAAGGCAAGAGTGTGTTCATTTTTAACAAATTCCATACGTTACGGTTATGATTTTACAAGAAAACACCATATATATGGCGATCATCGCCATAGCAAATATACATCATGTTGCCAAGATCTACAAACTGGCACATGTTTCATCTCTGCTGGTGGGTGGGGACATTTTTCCCCATCGTCCTTTTAGAATTACTGCAACTCTCTTTTGTATATTTATTTATTTAATCCTTATTGCGCAAAAAGTAGTACAAATAGAGGACCTAAAGCTTAATGTAATTTTCTACCAGCCGACCAAATAAAAAAAATACACTGTGGGTGCACAGAAAAAGAAGATAGAAAACATAAAACATAATCATCCTATTTATTACCCAACTGCAAAAGGAGGAATGAAATGTTTTTAATATGTATGTTTGATGCATGTATGACTATGTTCCAAAGGCAACAAAAAGTGGATGGGCCGATTTCGACGAGCGCATTTTTTTTTATTCGCTATTTTTATAAAACAGGACGATGATAGTTGTGTCAACAATGGCAGCCACCTTTTTTATAATAATAGTTTTTAAGGATCCTTCACACCGGTGCCTAAAAAACGCTGACGTACCGTAAACGCGTACGCGTCACTTTGTTAACGCATACTGTTCACACCAAGTAAGTCACGTCACTGCGTTTACGGTGCCTGAGCGCATTTTGAGTACCGGTGTGGTCGATCCTTTATTCTATCCCACTGCTGTGTAAATGAGTGTTCCCTGGTTTCGCAGATAGAAATTTTATCGAAATTCGTTTCGCAAGTAATGATTCATAAGTATAATATTTGTTCCTTGAATTTCTATTTACGATATTATTGTTTCAACGACTATTTACGTGAATTTTACATATTTCACAGAAACATAATTCAATAAATATTATAATCTCGTGATGTATTTAAAAAAAAAAAACAGTAGTAATTCCACTATTATTTCAAAAGAATATTACCTATTTATTTGGTAGAATAGGTTAGAAATCGCTACCAGAAAAGTACTTACTCGTAGATTCGGTTAAAACTTCACCCCATCAGAAATTATGAACTTGACTTGTTGGACTTGTAGCATGTAGTTGTAACACATTTGTACAGACCGTTTGACATTCCATATTTGAATTTTTACGTAAATTACATATTAGTTTTGCACACAACTACATTCAAGAGGTCATTTGCTTAAGTTTTTCACCTATACAACCGTATAAATGGATAAAAACATCGCCAGGCTCAAAGATTTCCTGCCCCTGTTTCCCCGGCAATTGATACTGATCGCAGGCGACAGAGAGTAATAGTATCGGATGAACGTGCCAACGATATCCACTCACTCGAACAATAGTCACTTTGACGTATATCCTATAACTACGCCGAAGCAATGCCGAGATGGTTGTCAAGTTACGACGACGGGTAGTGATTCTCTAAACAACGACGGTCGAACGGAGTTTAAGTAGTCTCGTCAGACCGAACAAAACACATTTTAGCGCGTGCATTTTCAATTAAGCAGCCTTATACGTTCGATCCATCGGCAGAAACCATGCTGCTAAATTGAAAATTCACGCGCTACAATGTGTTTTGTTCGCACTGACGGGACTACTTAATCTCGCCTCACACCTCACTCACACTCAACCTTAATTTTTTCCAATCTACTCTAGTCGCTAAACATTTTGAACCAAACTTTTCGACCAACTCAGTCATTTCCACTGCCATAGAACAGAAGTGCTTCGAAGCTGACCAGTCATAATGATGAATGGTATTATGACGGATCTAGGTGCATTGAGAATGCATTGCTTGCATCGAGCTAATGCACCTAAGGATGCCCGGGCACGTGAGTGCACTTATTGGTTACCGGTGAGTAAGAATAAGAGGTGCATCAGCTGTGGAAGTCTGGTCGCATGTGCAGCTTTAGTAATCAGGTTGTAAGTTTGAATTTGAATTGGATATTATTTGTAGATACGACCTTATGACTTGAGTTAGGGGGCAGAATTGGGTTTTAATGTTGAAATGCATTCTCTGAAATACCGATCGGTTTTCTCTTGCCATTGTGTAATCGGAATTTTAGTAACAGAAAGAGTAAGCTAGAGCTTTGATTTGCGATTTAAATTTAACTTGTTATTCATTAGGGTTTTAATGTAAGTAATTAAGTACTTATACAAGTTAGAAAAACACAAACATACACACAGATCTTGCAATGTTTTACAAGATACTCACCTAGGGACAGTCAAAAGCACTATAATATCTATACGACCATCGCGCCAAATATATGTAAACGGACCTCATTATCAGCGGCATAGGAATATGTAGATATTTTTGTTGCTTAACAGAAAGTAGAGTCAGTCATAATTATACATACGATCCCAGTATATATATTGATGGCTTTGACTGTACTTCCTGAGGGCAGGTTATCTTAAAATTTACAATCGGGTACAGAGATACCCTACACTTTTGCACCTGGTACTATTGGACTCGCCTGTATATGTTTGTATACTTACATAGGTATATTTCACGAGTGTTTGTTCCTGAGTTTTTTTTTATAATAGAGCGAGGCAAACGAGCAGAGGGAAGTATGTATTTGATTTTTGATTATTTCTAGACGTAGTAACTAGGTTTATGGTGGTCTAGTGCCCATAACACAAGCCTAAAACTTATGGGGATCCCACACTTGCTGTTATGAATGTTAAATGACGTTATAAAACATTTTATCCCAAATTATAACAAAAGTTAAACATTTTTATAATACATTTTTATAGCTTTATAAAACGTTTTAAATGTTATATAACAAATTACAAGAACATTACGATCCCACATTTCTCGATAGTAACTAGCACTTTATAATTTTTTATCAATGTGGGAGCATTTGAAACCTCTAACAAGTTGTAACAAGTGTTAGTGGATGTTATCGTGTTTTATAACATTACATACCATATATAACAGCAAGTGTGGGAGCACCATTAGTTTGGGATTATGTCAGGGCCATCTGTGTAAAATGGTCTCACGATTATTTATTTAGAGGTACAGATACAGGGTGGCTCTTAAAACTACAAATAGTGTAGTTTATACGACGACTAAGACTTAACGTCTTTGCAACTAACTCAAGACGACCACTAACTTGTAATTACGACGTACATACAAAGTGTCCACGGTTTGTCTCCATTTTATTCCCATAGTTATGGTTTAACTGCAAATAGCTGCACTGAAGCGGCTAGTGTCCGTAACTGTTACGCGGAGTGTTACTTTGTTGCATGTTAGTTTATTTAAATGTGGAAACTATCGGCTAGTTCACTTTCAGCCATCAGAGTATTAAGCAAATACAATGTAGAGATGGATAACATATTAAACGGTAGAGTATTTATTTATTTATTTATTTCTAGACGTACTTTTTCGAGTCAAATCGGAGAAATACTGGAAAAGGGCTGAATCCTAAGTACCCGGAACCGACGTGCGTGCATGACTCGATGCATGAATGTGGAAGAAGCGAAAGACATTTGTCAAGATCGTAGCAAGTGGAAAGAAGTGGTCTCTGCCTACCCCTCTGGGAAACAGGCGTGATTTAATGTATGCATGTATGTATGTATTTATTTATACTATAAGTACAAATAGAAGAAGTGGTCCCTGCCTACCCCTCTGGGAAACCGGCGTGATTTAATGTAGGTACAAAGTTTAGTCGCTTATGGTTCCCGGGTTAGAATAAAGCCACTCCATGTCTTGCCATTGGCTTGTATTGTTAGGAGATGTGGTTGCAACCTGTCTCTAATACGCTGGTAAACATTTTACAAAATGTTGTTATCAACAAATTTTCGAGTTGTTGGTAATTCTGTAGCTCTGCCTACTCCACTCTGGGAAATAAGGCGTGAGTATATAAATTTGTTAGTCTTAGAGCCTTCCTAAACGCAATATATTTTTCACCTCAGCAGCTCAAACAAGCAGGTTTTGCTGCTTAAAAACAGTGAGCAAAATTCAATTTTGCTGGGAGCGAGAGGCAAAGTAGCTTTTTAATTATTTTTTTTAAATGCGTGAGCAGTGCTGGGGCTACTAGCCCAGTAGTGGGACCGGATTTTTGCCCTACAAGTTATTAAAATTCTAATGTTGAAAAAAGTTTGCTTAGTGGCATGGGACATATTTCTAAGCATATTTGTAAAATATGGCGAAAAGTTAGAACGAGCTTTAGGTATTAATGAGGTATTTATATTTTATTATTGCTCATTAATGAATATTGAATTAGAGTGCAAAGTTTTTGCTTTATCGTTTATGATATGTTTGTCGCTTTATGCTATTAAGTTGTTAGAATTTTTTTTAGCTTGGTACTTAGTCAAACGAGAATTAGTGTATTATTATGCCAATATTGAATTAGAGTTTGAAAAATCCACAGCAATATCTTTCAATTCTTAAGTTAATAAACAAACCAAAAGTTTAGAGCAATAAGATATCTGCTTCAAAAGATATATGCGTTTGCTGTCATAAAACATCTAATATTGAATTAAAGTCTGTAAAGATAAGTCTACTACAGTAAAATAAGGTTTGCAGCCATACTACAGAAATTTAGAAATTTCTGTGTTTAGCTTGTAGTAGTACAACAGTATACTTAATCTATTTAAAAAGGCGCGAAATTCATAACCGGCCCGCGCGGGGCCTTTAAGGCGGCCGGCGCGCGGGAGCGATACCTCGCCCCCCGCCGCGCCGCGCCGCGCACTCCCTGCGATCGTCAAACATTTCGCAATCAATGTTTGTTTACGTGCGCATATTATTAGATGCAGTTTAAAGCTGAAAGATGTACAGCGCGTTTATTTAATGGGTGTGCAAATTTTAGGGACCTGTATATTAGTATTACAATACTGCCGTGATTATATCTATAATGCCGTTATCTGACATCTGGTATTTTTTTTACTTATACTTAATGCTATATTAATGAAAAAAAAATATCTATCAATCTATGTTTGAATTTTTAAAACAAGAATTTGTTAGATAACGGCATTATAGATATATCACGGCAGAATAGTAGGGTAAATCGTCAGTAACTAGCCACTTTAGAAAGTGTCATTTAGTTACTAGCCACCAAGAAATTTCTTACTGACGCTGTTATAAAAGATACTGGGACAGTACCTACCCCGGGTAATAACTCAAGATCTAGGTATTCTAGTTTAATCGCAAAAATGTGGACAAATATCTTTCTTAACTCATTTTATTGCAAAGTGGCCAGTTACCGGGGGGTGGCCAGTTACTGTCGATTTACCCTAGTTATCTCTTAAAAAAACAATTTCCTAGCAGCGGCTTCAAAAAATTTATTGATGGCCAGTAGTCCAACTACGAACCAATAAATGAGTATGAACCCTTAATAGTCTCGCCATCTCCTCAGCTTAAACTCAGTACTAGGTAGTACTAGCTTTTATTTGGCATGAATATACATGTACTGATATTAGTCACGCAGATAAAGTGGTAAAATAAAATCTTAAAAAAGGGTAGGTAATCTGTTTCTTACCTCCCATAGGTACTTCACGTAATTATTTATTTATTGTTAAATGCGGTGTTGGTAAACTAACCGCAACCTATGCCATGTATGGGGATAACAGTTTTCGAACGGCAAAGTTAAGTTTGTCGCGAGGTCTAATTAACCGAAATTGATTGATTCTTGAGAATTAAAGGATGATTACCTAAAGTGTAAATACCTACTAAAAATCTTCTAAGACAGCCCCAAATAAGTTTCAATAGAAAATTTGTTCATAGGTAGGTACTTGCTATTTTTTGAGTTAGTTGTTCTTAGTACTTAACGGCTTCGGAATCCTACACTGAGCATGGTCCGATATTGCTCTTGCCCGGTTTTTTAATTCACGTTATAAGATAGTGGTTTTAAATTAGATATATGAACCTAGTAAAGTAAACCTAAACCGAACCTAAAAACGTACGTTTCGAGGTATGTTTTTTTTAAAATAAGGTGTGGGATTTATATGCGATTATAATCAATAGAATAATGGTTACTTTAATAAATTTGTCACCCTTTTAATGTACCTGGAAATAAATTACATGGTTACAAGTGTGTTTAAATTTTTTTAAAGGTTTTTCAATCGCTTACCCCGTTTTTTAACCAAACTGGATTTGCACATAATACCGAACCGGGCTGCCGCTTCACCGCACTAGGGAAAAAATTATGAAATTTTGCCGCTCAGTGGTGCTCAAACTTTGGTCTAACAAAAGGCATTTTTTATTTATTTATTCAAGTTCAAGAATTTTAAAGAAATAGTAAAAACATGGAACAAGACGATTGTTTTTTTGTATTTGATAGGGTAAATCGCTTGTAACTGGCCAGTTTATTAAATTACTGGCCAAAACTTTGCTACTGTGCATACTTTCGACAAAATCAGAATCAGAATCTGAATTTATTTATTTGTAAAACAAGAGTAAAAGGATTTTATAATGTTAAATTAGGTACATATCTTGCCCTACCATACAACAATACGTAGTTTTTGTCCAGGAAATTCGATAATTGCTCATACTGAGAACCCTTAATTTCAATTATATTTTTACATTTTGGTTAGTAACTGGAGGTTAGCCAGTAATAGGCGGTTTATCCAAAATTACTACAAAAATACCCAAAAACTTAAATCATTTTCACACCTTTGACACACGTCATGCTGTGTAATGTGACCAAATTGAATAAAAAAAGAAAAATCTGATTATAATTTGAAAATGATTATCTATATGGTAGCCAGAAACCCTTTATTCAAATTTAAAATATTTCTTATTTAACAGTCTTTGAAACCAGTTTTTTTTTATTGCCTTTGTATATAAGTAATTATTTTTACAACTCTATATCAAAAAAATTAACATTATGTGTAGTAAAAATAATAATTGAATAATTAACTCCAAGCTAGTATTAAACATTGACGGCTTAAATGTTTAAATGTTTACGCTCTCCCTGATTCCGGACACTGTTCGAATTCACATTTTTGTTAATTTCTATAAATATGACCACACTAAATTCACTTTATTTAGCAGAAGTCAAAAACTAATTAAATAACAACACTGAAAAACCACATTTTCAAACACAAAGGTAACGTAATACGGTTTTATGAAGTATACGCGATTTCTTTCTTATCGATTTTCACAAGAACTCCCATACTAAATGGCGATCAGCGATCAACTAACTTAATTGATTGTTGCGTCCCGACTGAGACAGCATATGGCCAGATTGGCCACGTAGTGGAAGGGATAGGTATAAAGCTAGCGAAAAAAAAAACACAACTTAATAACAACTGTAAGTACTGACTAAAAGCTTAAAATATGAGGAATTTGGTGATACGGCAGATGCGGGGAAGCGTACATTTACCTTAGTAGACCGCACGGAACCCTTCTAGGTGGTGGTTTCGTCAATTTAAAATGTTAGATAAATAACTGTTGGCCAAAATTTTATGTTATCTGTGACGTAGGGTGATTTCACCGGTTTTCCGTCCGGTTCCAGTTTTCGTCCAGTAGACTGTGCTGTTTAGAACAAAAGCCTGGAATAGTAAAATAAAATCAACTACTCGCGCATGTTTGGTCTCGTTGGGACCCTTAGTAGCGAAACATTAATTTCACAAACATGAATATATTATTTAAGTTGAGACTAATAAAAACTACGGTTGGTGTTTAATTTTCATGTTACGAAAGTGTTGTCGCGGTCGTGGAAGTTTAGTGATACCAAGACATTTCACGCCAAGGTTTTTAAGTATTTTTGCGTGGTAGTATTAGGTTATTTTTGTGCATAAGGCTCAATTAGAATATAATGAACTTAAAATTACGGTGTAATCATATATTATCTCCGGTAAACATATACAATTTTAGTGAACTAATACTGAATTACGTAATCTGCAAAATATTTAATTCTCGTCCTCTGGACGAAAACTGAAAAGTCAGGTGTGATTTTGTGTCAGTCTCAATTTGTAATAACCTATGCCGATTTATATTTGTTTGATGTAAAATGATCTTTGGTGGTTACTCGACTAAACATTCCATTTAAATATATGGACGAAATCTAGAAACGGCTAAACTATTACATTAATTTCCGGCCTTTTACTCTGGAGTGGACGAAAACTAAAATTTACACCTCAGTTTTCGGACAAGGATTAACTAAATTTTATTTATTTTCAAATAATACTTATGTTGTTTGGTAATATGAAAGAAAACTTATATTAAGTACCAATAATAGATATTGTTGGCCAATTCGTTTTTTTTACTATTTCTTAGCTCATCTACAAAATGGTCGAAAACTACCTGACAGACTTTCGGTCGAAAACCAAAATTTGCGGACTAAAACTAGTAAAATCGGTACTTTTATCATTAACATTTTTTATAAAAAACTGTGACAATTATAACTGAATGCTTGATCTAACCTAAAATAAAGCATATTAGCACTAAAGTTATTTTTTTTCTCTATACATTTTATTACTTGACCATATTATTCTAGTCCTCCAAAGCTGGCAACTCAGCTAACTGGACGAAAACCGGCTTTAAATCACCCTACCTAGTTTCATAGTGTACTGGGTGAAAAAAGGCAACTCATAAAATGCTACTTAACAATATAGAAATAAATAAGAGAAAGTTTCGTCTTTCCATTTCCTTTAGCGAAGGTATAACAAAATAACTATTTTCCATTGATATTTATGTATTAATTAAAAACACGCTTTGCAATTTTTTTCAGAAAAGTGATGGGATCGTGGCTCGTGGCCGCGCCGTCAAGGGCACCACGCAACCCCGCACCGCCGGTCGCTCCCACAGCGAGGCGCGCACGCCGCGCGCGCGAGTTTGAATTATACCTACGTATCACGGAGTGCTTTACGTATCAGTATTTAGTGTCCCCATGATTTTATATTTCTAATCTTTTGTTTGGTAACTGAGATCATTGTCATGACTGGTTATAAATTAACTCTACAAACTCTAATTCAATATTGGCTTTACTGCTTCACCAGAAGTTAATATCTAGACAGGCCGATAGTCTACATTTCTAACTTTTTTCCAGTGTATTAAGTTGATCGATTATATCATAATTGTGCGATATCAGCTACTCTAATTCATTATTTACAAAGTAATTAGCATTTTTTTGTTTACCAGAATGCAGGTGTTCCAGGTTTCTAAAATCGGAATATTGTAAAGAAATTAAAGTGATATACGATATGCCACCGTTTTTTTAAACTTTAATTCTATATTTACAAAGTTATTGGCAAAAATTAAAATATGTCAATATGTCCGAAACCCCCGACTATAATTTTCTAACTTTTTAGATTATTGCTATTTAACATGCCTCCAACGACATATCAAAAAATAACAAACTCTAATGTTATCAAAGCCTATTTTTCTCCCACTACAGGTCTATACTCACAACATTCGAAAAAATTATTTCACTTTGTTCTGTCACTTTCACTTCGATAGGAAAAAAGCGAGAGATAGAAACAACTTGATTCGAAGTTCGATTTTCAAATTCCACACATAGTAGGCCCAAAAAGAAACGCACGTTCGGATGCACACATAACCGTAAAATTGCGAATAAAACTATCTGTTAAAGTTTGAAATGTGTTCATTATAACTATTTTATATAGAAGGTAAAATCATTTTTTTTTAACGTTTTGAATACAAAATTAATGAAAAATAAGAAGTTTATCATGTATCTACATAATTTTGTTATCGTTTTAACAATCTTTAATTTCGTGACTCGCTACGCTCGTGATTCTAGGTTAGAATCCTGAGCGTAGCGAGGGATTCAAAGATACGAGACGTAAAAAACTTTGGTCTCGTGTGAGACATACAACTTTTCACCTCAGCAGCGAGAACAACACAGCGTGAAGCTGTACGGCTAACGCAGGTCTTCCTCCCTCCTTCCAATAATAGAATCCTTCGCTTACTCGGGATTCAAAATCATCACTCGCAGCAAAAACCAACTTTGCTCTCTTGTTGAACAAATAACTATTTTTTGCTATGGCAACTCCATGCTAAAAAACTCAATCATGTAATTTCCACTCATCATAATTAAATTCAGGATTTGCTCTAAATCCGAGCTTCAAATCGAAATTGAATTTGGAGCTTATTAGTAATCCCTGGATATGAGGAATAAAGACAAACAGGACGTGTGATTTCGATCATACTGAAATCATACATTTAAATTCTCATAAAAAAAATATATATATCAACCTAATATGTCCCTCTGTTACACAAAAGTCAGTCTTAGGCTAGGGCATCTCGACGACGTCTGCCACGATGCCGGATTATATTTATATCTACGGCAGCATAGTATAGATTATATACAGTGTGTTACCAGCACCCAGGCTTTTTTTAAAGTAGGTTAAAATAACGTATATCTGTAACGTAACTATGACATTAATTTAATTAATAAACAACTTTTCAGGCTTTGTTGACTTTCTAACAAAATGTTAATTGCCAGCAATGTAAAGCACAGCAATTTGACAAGTGTAAATGACAGTCGACGGCTACTTTGATTTTTATCATTTGCCCCCGTACCACGACATGCCCTGTACCAAGCAACAGCGATACTGATAACGACGAACACGCAGCTCATGCACTACATTAAAAATGAACAGTATCTAAGAAAATTAATTGTGAAGTTATTTTAATTATTTTTTAATTGATAATACTTGCAAACAATTGCTAGAGCAACATATTATCGGTAGTTTTAATAAATGCCCGCATGCCGGTAACACACTGTATGTATACTATGCTACCGTCTTAAGACAACGTCTCACGCAGTAACTAACATAAATCTTCTGTAGTAATATCAACCTTATTGCTAGCAAGATAGACTTGAATCTACTTTGGTGATTGAATTTAAAATATTGCTTATTGGCTTAGAAGGCAGTATGTATCTAAACACAAAAAAAACATTAACAATATCATATTTACTGTCTATTATTCATGATTTAAAACTTGATCCTTGTAATTGTAATATATAATATAGAGACATGTTTTGATATTACCCATTATGCGAATGACGTGGGTGGTGTTCGCTGAAAAATCTTGTCTCGGTTAAAAATGAAACACTCTGTAACACAGCTCAAAAACAACTGAGCACCCTCTACCGCCTTTATGAACATAGTTGTAGTTGAGTTCAGATATTTTCGAGGACCTTTCTTGTTACAATTTTCGTTCGAATTCAAGTTCGAGTTTTGCAAAATACGTTCGCTATCAAATAATATTGGACCCGAGGGGCCATTGCTTAACGCACTCGCAATCGCAATTGTTTTCATTTTGAAAATAAAAAAAAAAAAAAAAAAATACAATAAAAATTTATTTATTCAAAGTTAAGAGTAACAAATCGAACAGATTATCCGTTGGTCCCACACTAATTGAGATTGCGAGTGCTTTAGGCAATAGCGACGCCGGTAAGGTTCTCACAAATATGTGATCTTAACGATACCTAGTTCTATTGTTAGTTATTTCTGAGCGGTATATCTGACTCGATATATTCGGTCATGTGCCCAATCTATGATTACTCACAAAAACATACAAAACAATCCAATTTTCTTTTTGCGACGAACGCTTAAGACTTACGCACCTAAAATGTTTCTTTTACATTGTAAAATGAGAGCCAAGTTCTCATTTGGTAATCGGGATAAGTAAAATAAATAAAAATCGATGCCAAATCCAAATAGCACTAAATATTCTGCAGTCTCTAACCCTTCCCTCACACAATAAATAGAAAAAAGGAGGTCTTTCTTTCCGTACCAAAAAGGTAAAATTTATCAATTATTCACCTACCCATTTGTTTATATTAAACTTTTTTAATTTCATTAATAGGAATTAATTAAGAAACGCTATGAAAGTTCACGTAGCTCGTCTGACGCTTGACCATTGCTTGCTTTCTTGTATTAAGTCATCTATACGATATCTACAGTTACCTACATGACACGAGTATAGCATGTAGACGTATTAAAGGTGCATAGCACTGCAATTTTCGTATGTGTGTTACTTGTATTAACTAGTCTATCTTCAACTTTGGGTCTATTGGTAGGTCGTTTCACAACAGCTGTAAAATAAATACAAATAATTAGGTTAAGAATTAGAACTACGTTTATAAGGATGGTACTTACACACTAATAAAGTTAAGTACTACGTACTAAGTACTACTTCGGTACCTACTTATAGTTTGTTAAAACTAATTTGAATAAGTAGGTGAAATTAGGATATAATGTCATTCTACTACTACTTACAACTTAAAAATAATTGAGTTTAGGTATATTGTGGGTGTAACATAAGTACATGTTTATATCACATGGGTCAACGAGTTATTTTTCCTATGAAGCATTGGTTATGCACCTATTACACCTTCCTCAATTAGTCACTAACAAGAGGGACGCAGCAATACGTTGGAACCAGATGGAGATATCTCTATACGTATTTAACATATTGCGGTATCCCTCTTGTTAGTCACTAATTTAGGAAGGTGTAACAAGCCCTTTACTCTCGACTTTTTTTATAGAGCAGGCCAGTAAATTGTACAATTTAGGGCCCATGACATGGCACTAGATAAGTTTCGTCATGGTAAGATAAGTTTCATTCGTTCCGCCCACCTCAGTTGTTGTGAAACGACATACACATGAAATATATCATTCTGCATGAGATTAAATACAATAAAAACAATAATTATCATTTATTACATTAAATGACCTATTATGACCTATTTATTAGATTAAATGACATTTGAAATACAGGGTGGTGTAAATAGCTCGGATGCGTGCATCGTGATTTTTGAACTTGGCCTGCGCACTACTGCAACGAATGCGCGTAACATAAGCCGCCCTTGAATGCCCCCGCCCAGTGTACACAGCCGATGACGCGGAACCAAAAAAAAATAACATCTTAATTTCGCATTGTGTCCCGAATAAAGGCGATTTGCGTTAAAGCCCGAACACAGACAAACAGTCCAATTAATTCCATTGTTCGTAGCGTTCAATTAACAAATATAAATATGCTACCTCAAAACATGAAACCGACCAAACTTAACCCCTATTAATAGCAGAATAAGATACGCCAGGATTCGTTTAAATGTAAAGTAACTTGGTTAACACAGCGATCGCAAACTTACTTATGTTAACACAGATGCATTTGTCTTTTTGTTTACTTAACGTTTGTGTATATATAGTGGTCCTGACGAGTCGGGAGCGTGTATAGTATATACCGTTTGGTCACATATAGACCAGCAAAATGCTGCAATTCGCTTTGGTATTACTTGTCGCATCGGTAAGTTTATTTATATTTTTATATTTTTTCGCTTTTAATTAGGTTTATAATGTCAGTTTTATTTGTAACTTGCCAGTTGTAGGAATTCGTATTCAATAAAATACTCCAAAGAAATCAAATTATGATGTGTGAAATCGAATTAAGTCAAATATTATACAATGTACGCTACAGTAATGATGCCATGATGAAATAATCTATTTGCGTAAATGAATCCAAAACGTCTACACTATTCGTACGAAAGAATAAGGATTAAAAAGTTTGAAGAACATAAATTAAATAAGGTGCTTACTTAAAAGGGGAATGTGGACTAACTAGACCTATGTTTTCTAAATCCTTTTAAAACACATCTACATACAAAAGTTGCCATGTGTGAACGCTAACTTCATTAGCAGAAAACAGTCGAATAGAATTGACTTTAGGCGACTGACTAGACCCAAAAAACACCTTAATTCTATACTTTACATTTTCTATGATTTAGATAGTCGTTAAGAGCCGTCCTTCCAACGCTGCTGTTTTCGCAAAGTCGTTTTTTTTTAAATTCTCTTATAATGTAATGAGATTGGAGTCCTTTCGGATTTTTTTTTAAACCTGTTCTGTGGCAAATGTGCAATAATAGACCACATTGCAAAACAAAACGTTGTAAAAATTCACAACATGTACAGAGTGAAAGATTACATTTATGAATTTCAATCAGTTTCACTTCAATTAACAATGAAAAAAGCAACGTTGCCGCTTAAACTTTTTCTAGAGCACGCACTATGTAAGCACATTTAATCATTATTCCAATTTCAAATCAAAATGCACCAATTACGATTACCCGATCTCCATAAGCCGGCTTGATTGACGCGTAATGCGCCCTATGATTGGCCACTATTGGCCAGCCAATCCGGCGTGAGTTATGAAAACCGCTCGCCGCGTGACAGGAAAGCGTTGTTCGGTTTTCCGGAATTTGGTCGGTTATTCGGTTTATTCCACTATAATTTATAGGTTTATGGAAAGTTTAATGTTGCAGTGCACGGTTGTAGATAAAACAGCTTACATCATTTGGTTGTAGTAAAAAAACCTACTAACAACGAATACATTGTTCTAGATGAAACAAGAAAACAAGAACAGTTTACAATAAATGTAAAGAAAATACGGATCACATGCGTTCTTTGTGCAAATTTATATTTGATTACGATAAAGCAAGAAACTTTGAAACAACATTTTAAAGGTTTTCATTCCCCTTATTCATAAAAACAACATTGTTTTTCTCTAAAGTATTTGTAACTCACCATGTTTTCTTTTCTCTTTGGAAGTTTTGAAATAATAAAGTTCTCAAGTTTATTGATGAACCTTGTTTCATGAATTTCAAAGTATTTTAGTAGCATTATTCTTGTAGGTAGCAATATTATTTACGCATAGACGTTTAAGATGCCGTTTATTTTACGGTGAGCGTAGAAGACGAAGAGCTTCATCCTTTTCTCTCAGCGTAAAATGAATTGCATAGATACGTCATAATAACCCCTCTGTTAGTTCTTAGGACAGGTTTTCGAATTTCGTACGAAATCCAATCAACAACATCGACATTGTACGTAATAGTCTCCTAGCTGTCACTGGCTTATAACAAAGGGTTGCAAGCACCCTGTTACTATATTGCATTTTTCATTTAAAACATAATAACTCTTCGTTTATATTGTAAAAGTTATTTGAAAATGTCACTGGCATAGACAAAGGATTATGAACAAAATAATTGCTATGCAAGTTTTGCGTGTCCTACGAGTATTACATTTTAAATGAAGCGGTGAGTTTTTTACAGAACTGCGCAACCCTGCTGCGGCAACTATTGTAAACTTTTAGTAGTAAATTTTTTTTGTCTTATTAAGGGCTGATTTTTCAATCTCCAGATAACATTATCTGTCAGGTAAATTGTAGCTCTGTCCTTATCTTTCTTATGACAAGGAAAAAGATAGAGCTACAATTTACCTGACAGATTGTGTTATCTGGAGATTAAAAAAGCAGCCCTTATAGCTGAGTGCAAAGCCTTTCAAGTAATAGCAGAGGGTATAAATTTTAATATTTTTCGACCGAACCGAAAAAAATATCGATTATTTTATTTTTAAGATACACTTTAATTTATATAAATATCATCATCAATTTCCAAATAAACATGGTCAAATAGAATACTTCCTTGCCCACATCTGAAAGACCTCGAATCCGACTAACAAACAGCTGGTTTTTTTATTAGTTATCTATTCTAAGTTGTTTTTACTCTTACTGCTATCGTATTATTCTCAAATCAGCCACCTTTACTGTCAAGTCAATAAGAGCAGTCATAATAACATTAATAATACGTTAACAATGGAGAAAAATACAATGTGGAATAAGACCGCTGGTAGTAACAATCAGGGTTATACTCTACTCGGGCTAGATCTCATTTCTTTGGACTTGATATCGTATTGTCAACGTTATAATAGCTCTTATTTACTTGACATTTATACCAGATGTAGAGACCAGTTGAGGTATCTACCGTCTTGTTAGTCTCGTATAAACCGCCTCTATTCTCATGGGTCAAACGATATTGCTTTTGATGTTACGTTAACTTGTTTGTGAATAGAGTTATTTCTGGGTAAGCGCCTTCAACCTCCTCGTTACTTTAAGACTGCGCCGAGCAAACGTCGAGCGTCCAGTGGCGCTCTCATTACTATTATTGAGTTTTCTAATTAACTGAAGAATTTCCTTGCAATCAAATTACACTTTTTGGTAGCGCAAGTAAAAACCAAATAATATGGGATACGTAACAAACTTTAATAACAATTACCCTTTGAGTAGTCAGCTTAATGGGAAAAGGTGGCCAATTTTTTCGGTTAAGTTGATAACTCGAAGTTGAATTGTTATTAAACTATGTGATATACTCTATAAGTTGTGTTTTTATTTGTAAGACAAAAACCTACCGAGCAATTTCAAGAAAATACTTTAATTTATTAGAAAACACAAGCGAAAAAGGTCTAAGTCATAAACTTATTAAACAAGAAAAATTTCGCGTTTTTGTAATAAGGAGTAGGTACTTAATATGATATATCGTGATCATACGCTGTAAGCTGTATCAAAGGTCAAAATTGTATGCACCGTGCTTGACTGAATGCTGTTTGTAGTTAATTCCCCGACCTTGGCGACTTTCGGATAGATTCTCCCTCATTTATTTTTACTTTGGGTTTATAGCACACAAAACCTTAATTAACTTTTAGTTTAAAGTATGCTTGGTACTGTTAGATCAGTTTCACCTTAATTAGATTTTTCTTTATTGTAAATATAATAACGGATCCCTTTGACTGCCATACATATCGTTGGTCATAATGTATTGTTAGTCATAATTTTTTTTGCCATAACTTATTTCAGGGTGAAGTTACAGTTTTTAATAAACGTTTATCGTGTAGATTAGTTAGGTTAGGTTAGGTTAGTTTTATAAAAAATCTGAAGAAATAACCGTGTCCTTAGAAAAATGCATTATGACTTGCGAAAATTATGATTTGAAACAGATTATGACAAAAAAAAAATGGCAGTCAATAGAGACCCATATAATAAATGTATTTTTGTTCACAGAGCGCCTTCGGCGCGCCATCCGTGTCCGTCTCCCAATATGGGATCAACGAGATCGCCCCAGCCCGTGACAGCGGCAGACTAGTCTCCAGGTAACCCTCAAACTGTCCGATATCCTTAAACTTTTTAGAGGTGTGTTATTATCAGTGATCGGAATAGGTAGTGCAATTTCACGGGATTTCGGTGCGTAAGCTTAGTATGGATATAACTTGCAATCCCGGATATTCACTTTGAAAAGTTTTAAAGTTTGTGTTTGAAATTACACAAATCGACCTAGCCCCACAGTAAGGTCAAAAAAGTTATTTATTTATAATTTTGACAAATATTATACTGCTAGTACAAAGTTGGTATAGACGAAATTATGTAGACACTTTAATTTTGACATTCTTGCAAACAAGAAACCTTTTTTAATAATTATCTTATTATTTATAAAAATACAAATCCCGGAATCCCGGGTCTTATCCATATTATTTATAATGTTTGAGGTCATTCACCCGAAATTGCACTACATATTCCGATCACTGGTTATAAGTATGACCGCTATGTGTGTTTGTTTGTGGCCCCGTAGCTCTTAAACGGGAGAACCGATATGGATTTATTTATTTATTTAAAAGCAGGTGTTCTAGCGGTGGTACTTAGCTACGTTTTATGAAAATTGGTTTGGCCGTTTAAGATATCGGCTTTGGACGAAGGGGTCACTATTATATTGGAGGTTTTTAGCTATCTAATAGTTATTTAATCACTAGGAGAATACAAAGACCGAATAGTCCATGGAGCTCTTATGGTACTATTTCCGATGGCCGATCATTCGCTAGTAAACAATAATAAAACTACTTCCAGAACGAAATCGCGGGCAATATCAAGTAGACATTCATAATTATCAACCAGTATTAGTCCACTGTTGGATAAAAGCCAATGCACGGCACTGCTTCCGATCTTCAGCTTCTCTCATTCAGCCTACACCAGCCAATCTGCATATATATCATCGCTCCATCTTGCCACAGAACACCTAATATGGCTGCGTATGCGTATTCACATTTTGTCTCTTTTGTTGTGTGTTCAGACAGATATAGGGTGATGGCAACACTGTTGGACACTTTTAGCTGACATGCACCAGTAATGGACACTTAACTCTTAATTCATATTTCATAAGGTCGTAAATTGATTGTTTCAAAACAAATGATTGTTGCAAGATAAGGATCAAGTGTCCATCATTGGCATTGAGTTACGTCACCCTACTGTAAAAGAGTGACGGATGCTTTATCCACAATTTGTCACGCGATAAACGCAACCATGCTAGGCCCGCAGGGCATCCCACACGATGTTAGTACATATAGATATTAGAGAGTAACAAGTAATTAGTTAGACCTATTTATAATGTTCAATCTCCTCCACAGCTACCTCACCGACCGTTCCTTCGAGCTGGTCGATGGTGGCGACACCAACATTTACATCCTGACCCTCCAACAAGTCCTGAATGACCTGGCCAACCAAGCCGACGCTAACTCTCAAGCTCTGGCCGTGTCCCAAGCCATCGCCGCTCTTGGAGAGCTCGCTACTGGTATCCCAGGAGACGCTTGCGAAGCCGCTGCTGTAAGAATATTTAATAACACAATAGTTCTCGTTTAGTTCCGAATCGGGAAGAACATAGGAGTGTTTCTTCTCATCCACAATAACGTCGCTTCAGATCTCTAAGATTAATCCACTGAATTATGTAGTACAGTCGGCCAAAAATGTGGTCTAACATGTATTTCCTTGCCAAGACACACTAACACCTGACTCTATGTATTTAATCAAGAAAATAAGTCGTTTTGTGGTTAACAATACTGAAATAACTTTTTCATGTAGATTTACACTTCACGGAGGTAATTTTACATTTCGTTGCCACCGTTGTTATGGTTAAATTATTTTGACTTGTTATTTGTAACTGATGTAATTGTTTAACAGGTGGCCAACGCTGTTGCCTCTGGAAACGCCAACGCCATCAGACAAGCCGTCGCCACCTGGATCGGACGCGTCCAAACCAGCATCGACCTCATCGTCAACCTGAGCAACAACCCTGACTCACTCCGCTACTCTGTGAGAAAGCCTCTTAAGTCTTAACCTATTGTCTTGCAATTGTAAAGTAATAATACATTATGTAATGACTCAAGAGACGAGCATACTCTTTCCTAAAAGGCTGAGAATGCATCTGCGGTTGCTATCCTGATGTATCAGGTGTCCAGTGGCAGCGGTAATCTCTTTCCATCAGGTGAACCGCAGGCTCGTTTTCTCAGAAAAATGTCTTTCTTTTTCTGTTTCTTAAGGAATAAACTGGGCTCCCTTATGAGATGAATAATTTCTGGTTTGCCTTTGTAGCCGATTCCAGGAACACTGAGTAACAGGTCATGTTTTTCTTCTAGACTGGCCCACGCGCCAACTGCGCTGGTGCCGGCAGATCATACCAATTCGAAGCCGTCTGGGATGCCGCCCTTAACGCTGCTAGCCCATACACCCTTCCGTGAGTACAATACCAGTTTAGCAGCTTGATGATCATTAAGCTGAAGTACTTAATAGCATTGTTATTTTAAAAATTAATCATTGAACATCGTGCAGCTAACTTGCCTTATTATCCCTGTATTTTGTTTGTATTTTTAGAGACCTACCCTCTACAAATACATACAAAACGAGGATCATTAGAGCCCGGAAACGGGCATAGGTTCATGGAAAATTTAACAGTTCCTGGGCAATCGCAATAAACCACTTCTGCGCAAAAGGAGTTGGAAGCTCAAAAACAAAAAAACATCCGCAGAACGCCTAAAACAAAACAGCATTTCTATGAACTAGAATTTTTGAAAGTAGCTTATTATTTATTCTCAAGAAACAAATGATCCAACTAAATCTCACCAATCCCATCAATACGCGGCTCGACCAGTTAATGATGATCTGGTAAAACTCTACAACTACTGTGCGTACGACGTGAGAGATCAATTTGCCGAACTGACCTTGCCGCTCCGTGTTTTCATAAATACCTTCCTGGGCTCCGTGTAAGCTGTTCCCGTCTTCCAGGCTGGTGAACGAGGAGTACTGCGCTGTCAAGCGCCTGTACAGCGCCTTCAACAGCCGCAGCAACAACGTGGGAGCCGCCGTCAGCGCCGCCTCCGTTCCACAAGTGGTCAACGTCTTCCAAAGGGCTCTGGCTCCAGTTGCCAACGTAAGTGCTTTTGTTGTTTGTTTTGTTTATCCCGTGGAAAAGGCTAAGGGAGCTTTGCCCATACTGCCAGATCAGAATGTTTAATTCACAGTATAAATTGATCAGTTTTAGATTCCGTCAGTAAACGGTTACTATGGTGACCGTTCTTGCAACTATTTTGAGTGCCGTCAGAGTCATGGTCTCCTGATACTTTATGAGGATGACATAATGCAAAGCTCTATGTTATTCTGTATGATGTGAAGTAGTATCGCTCGTTGTAACTGTTTTTTTTCTTCCAGTTCCTGCGCGTTGTTGCTTCCGGTGGAAACGCCGCCCAAGCCGCCGCCTACGCCAAGTCCGCCCTCGTCCAAGCTGCCTCCAGCGCCTAAGTGACATCCCTACCCTGAATTTAACCATACATATCGTATCTATATATCATAAAACGCACCAACCAACGCCAAACAACATCATGGCTATTTAATACATGTATATAATTATAAACACTCATAAGCAAATATTAAGAAGTCGCTAAATAATATTGAAACATTATATTACGCTCAGAATTTCTCAATGGCTGCTACTCGATAAAATAGAAGGGATTATTATTATGTAAATATACGTTCTTACTATAAACCAACAAGATATGGCTTTTCATTTCGGTAAACGATTCGACGATTTTCTGTTCAATAAAGATGTATCCAACTTTCCAGTATAATTGATTTTCTTTTTTTTGGTTTTTTACTTGACGGACAGAGGAGTTACAGTGGCACATAAATGTGTTGTATAATTACCACACATTTTCCTGTGCCACTCTGAAGCTGCGCGACCACTGGGAATCAATAAGGAACGGACGGATTTCCTCTTTGTATTGTATTCTACGGTATATCGTGCACTGGATCGGTATATCTGTATATATAAAAATGAATACAAAGCAACAAATCCATCCGCTCCTTCCGCCTCAATTCCAATACATGGACGCGCAGCTTAAACGTCACTCTCTTTACCTTTCTTTATTTATTTAAGAGAAATAATTTTTGCAGACAGAAATACTTTCGATATATTCTCGTTGCGTTGAAGTTCCGTACTCGTATTACATGTCCCTTTGTTTTTTGATCGAAATTTTCGTTGTACTGATATACGAGAAAAAAATAGAGGAAAGCTTGCGTATTACTAGAAAACCTGCCATGCATGCATGCACCGCTATGGGATTTTACTAGTGCCTCTTTTCTGTGGGTCAAACCCATATCGCTTTTGACTTATTATTCGAGAGGAATATTATATAGCGGCAAGGTTAAAAAGAATAGGATTACATGTCAAACCCAGTAGAATACAGGCCCTGTATCCATCATTGATGCTCCACAAAATAATGCAGCAAAACTAATTTAATACGGCTCAGGCTGAACTTTACACTGAGTAAATAAATAAGCTTAAAAACTAAGAGCTTGGAGCTTATTATCTGAAGTTGAGCAAGTATCAAGTAGTTTAAAGCTCTTAGCATCAAGTGTCGAGGAATTTGTGAAGAAATTTAAATATCGCTTACTAAGATAATTTATTCTAGCAACCTACCCTATTAGGCTGGAATAACTTAACTGGTTTTTAGTCAATTTTTTTATCGTTTGTGTAGTTGTTTTCCCCCAACATTCAAACTAACACGATTTTAGCATAGAAAGGAAGGTACCCAAAAATGCAATTATTTCCGATGCCATTGGGTAACTTTTAAAATATTGCGATTTCCTGTCAAAATGTAAATCAAATTATTTTCATTCCGTCCATACCAAAGAATATGGGTTGTCCCTCAGGATCCGTAACAACGTTTGTCCTAACACATTGCTTGCCCGAATTTTCATTTGCCCTAAACTGGATTTCAAATGAGTCAGGCAATTTTTTAAGTTTACCAATTTTATCTGCGGCTCGGTAAGGTTAGGGTTGTATTATAACAACACTAAAAAGTTTTAAAATTTAAGCGGAAATGGCTTTAGGATAAACAAAAATTCGGACAAATGACGATTAGGGCTTCCATAGAGGAACCAAAGAATATAATTAGGAATATTCATGGATTATTTAAATCGCATTACTTAACAAAATATGAAAAAAACCGTAATAGAGATGACCAAAAGTGAAATTAAAATTAAACTTGGCCAACAAATACGTTTGATACAAACATTTTAAACTGCTAATTAGACAGCAATTAGACAGAGAGATCCGATATGCACTGTGACGTCATATAACAAGTCAGTCATAATTCCTTAATAATGTTTCTTTCACCTTCAACCGTGTACATTTATTCCCGCAGGAATTGTGTTATTTTCTTGAAAAAGTATGCATCTTATCCCATCTTATCTTCTTATGTCGGTATTCACTGCTGGGCAAAGGCTATTTAATATTTTCCTTTAAGAAAAGAGACGTGTTTAATTATTTTAAAAACCGGACAAGAGCGTGTCGGACATGCTCAGTGTAGGGTCCTGACGCCGCGCCGTTACTACAAACACATAAAGCTATCTCTAAGAACAACAGTTATCATTTAAAATATTTTCCAGATGTTTAGTGTTTTGTAGTTTTGGCTGAATGGGGTCCCCGGTAGGGAACACAAAAACTGGTGAAAATCACAAACCGGTTAATAATTCCAAACCGGCTTTTAGCTTTTAGCTTTTTTTTGCAAATTATTTGAACGTCGAAGTAGGTATTAAACGATTATTTTATTTTACCATTCTTGGTTACTATTGGTGCTATTGGTGTTAACGGCGTATTTTTTTACAAGTTAATAGGTATACCCTGTACTAAAAGGGAATAAGTGGAAAAGACAAGTAATCGTTGCTGCGAGATGTCTTACAGACAAGTCAAGTGTAAAACCTGTTTTACCATAGAAACCTATAAAAAATCATAAATAACTAGCGACCCCGCCCCGCTTTGATTCGGTCTATGTGAATTTTCTGTATCACCCATACAGCCAGAACAACGGTGAAAACCGCTTGAAAATCCGTTCAGTATTTTTTGAGATTATCACGAGCATACAGAAGGAGGCGGCGCGGCACGGCACTTTGTTTCATAATTATGTTAGTGATTTTACCTCTTTATTCGCAACCATAGCAGTAGATGAAACAAAACATGACGCAGAAATAAAAATCTCGATGAAATGTGTCAATATCTATCACAACAATGCTTCAACTTTGAAGTAATGTACAATTATTTTAATAAAATTTATATATACGTTAAAATCATGTGATTAGGAGAAATGTGACGAGTAACCGAGCGGGAAAAACCATGGCGTCAAATTTATTCCATTTGTTACTTTGGCTATCATCATTATCTGTAAGTGCTTATGACTATTTAACGCCTGTAACACACAGCACACAGACATGAAAGCGAGATAAGTGAAATTTAAGCAAACCGGAGTATTACTCACGAAATCGTATCGCTTTTGCGTGTTAAACCGTCTCTCGCAACACTCAACAGTCGAGTTTTTTAAAGCTTGCTTTTTGTTAGACTTGTTTATTATACCTAGGGCCGAATCTTAAGTACCCGAAACCGACGTGCGTGCATGACTCGATGTATGAATGTGGAAGAAGCGAAAGAAATTTGTCAAGATCGTAGCAAGTGGAAAGAAGTGGTCTCTGCCTACCCCTCTGGGATACAGGGGGGATGTATGTATGATGTATTATAGTACCTACTTACAAATCTGTCCTTCCAGTGGTCATTATGTTCGAACGTAGACGATGTGGGCATGGAGCACGTCCTCGCCGAAGACCACTGGGTGTTCCGCGAGGAACACGAGCTCAAACAAGACGCCCAATGCGCAGCCGTGAAGCCGCCGGGGAAGGACATCGTTAAGAGGTTCTACGCCATATTGCCTTAGTGAGTATTGCATTTATTACTAGTAGAATATACCAGGTGGCACAGTTAGAGGTTTAGTTTTTTGACGATGCGCTGGCCTAGTTGCTAGTGACCCTGCCTACGAAACTAGCGACCCTGGGTTCATATCCCGGTAAGGGCAGATATTATTGTGATGACCGCGAATATTTGTTCCGGAGTCATGGGTGTTTTCTATATGTATATTTATGTATTTATTTCTTTGTAAGTAGTTATATCGTTGTCTAGTACCCATAATACAAGGCTAGAGCTTAGTTTGGGATTAGGTCACTTGGTGTGACATTGCCCCTTGATATTTATTTATTTAGATCGGTCACGTGCCTTTTCGTATCACGTCATCTACCTGTAACACGATTGGTTAAAAACGGAACGAATAGAAACGTTAGTTAGCGTAGTGCATCTTGGCAATGGCCTCTGATAAGTTGATGGAATGGATGCCGGTAACCAGAGGGCTACGACGGTAGCCGCTTTCTGGGCAAGTAAGATTTAGCCCGAGTTCTTGCCGACACGAAAAAAGAAGAAGACAGAGGGTTATCCAACAAAAGGTTTCTCAATCAACACCTAAGGCTGCGTTTCCACCAGAGATGTGCGAGGATGCGTTTCGAGGGATGTGTTTGTCATGAACTAATAAAAACACTTAATTTACCTCTCCTCGCTTAGCTCTGATGCAGACAGCTCAGCAAAGCGAGGTTTTTGTACTTACAAAAGAAGGGAAATATGCGGTTAAGGAATGTGTTGCGAGGCGGCGTTTGTCTCCGCTCCCGCCTCACCGCACCCCGCCCACTTATTTAAACAGAGCCCGCTACACATCCTCGCTACGCATCCTCGCACCGCTCAGCTACCTCGCACATCTTTGGTGGAAACATTCACACCGTTACACCTCCTCTTTACCCAGCCTCGCACCGCTTAGCTTCCTCGCACATCTCTGGTGAAAACGCAGCCTAATCCCTCGTCGTATAACACCTTATTTTTGCGACGGGACTTTAAAGCCGGCGTTGACGATTTCAATGCTTAATTATAATAAAATTGTATGATTATACAACTACCGGCTTTAATCATAAAGCGATAGTTGATTGCACTAATTACGACGCGGTAAACACTGCGCCTCGTGATTTTGCCGTCGGCTATTTACGTTTCATTAAATTGCAACACAAAATTCGATGCCAAAATTGCGTTTTAATGGCTTCGTTATAATTATCAATAGCTTCAATGTTTTGATATTTTAGTTTATACTTTGTGGAAGCAGCTCTACAATACTAATTATGAAGAGCTTATATTAAATTATGATAGTGATTTTGAATGTTGTGAATTTTTTGAACACTGAAAGGAATGTTCAATGAATAATATTATGTTAAATCAAAATGAAAATATTTATTCAGTAAATTGGCCACATACGGGCTCTTTTAAACGTCGGTGATGAGTGAATTTACTAGCGCTTCGGACAAGACCATCATTGCAGAGTAAAAGCGCGCCGCAAGTAACTCCAGCAGAAGGTCATTTTTTAAAACACAATAATACGTAAAAGTAAGTGACATTACAAGGTAATAAAGTAACGAATGTTAATTATTAGGACTAGCATAAATATAAACGTTGCAAATGTACGGTCAAATACATTAAACTAAAAATAATCACTAGGACAACAACACGACGAGGTCTCTACGTCAAAATCCATAACTGAAATAATTAACTGAACAATAAGTCCTAGTAGACGTGAATAGACCGGACCCCACAAACAGCACCCGTTCACGAGTATGACGCGTATCTCAGCCATCGCCTCCCTCAACCATGTGTTCGGGAAGGTGGCGACCCGATCAACGATGCCGCCGTACTCAAAGACCTTTGAACAAGCATGACATGATTATGCTGCCGGACCACTTAAAAGTAATATTGTGTGATATAGCTGTCCGGCGTAAATATCCGTCTTTTTTCGTTGTAACACTCTTTCTGTAAACAACCGGCTTTCTGTAAGCAACCAGGTACCTACGGCAGACGGATCGATGGACAGCGTATGCCTAGTAATAGGGTATGGTACCGTTTGAGTACGGACTTCTACCAACTTCTTCTTCTTTTGTGGGTGGCAGGACCTTGTGCAGGGTCCGTCCGGATCGCTACCACCATCTTATCCATTAACTTACCGCCAAACAGCAGTGTTCGCATTGTTGTGTTCCGGTTTGGGGATAAGACAGCCGGTGAAATTACTAGCATAGAGGCATTCCATCTTAGCCTCAGGGTTTGCAACGTATTTGCAGTCTTAGGATTGCATTGCAGTCTTGTGATTGCGAATATCTATGGGTCACAGTTTCCACTTACCATCAGGTGGCCTGTGTGCTCGTTTGTCTACTCGATGCCATAAAAAGATTTCAGTCTCGACAAGGATCACGCGAACTCCCACTTCCTGCACAAGTTCCGTGCCACCGTGAACGTGATGGCGGAGGCAGAGGACAGCCTGGACCGCGAAGCCGCCTTCTACGCTGCCGTGCTCACTCCTGTCGTATTCCTGCAGCAGTACCGGGACACTTGGTGCCTGCTTGAACGGGTAAATATTTAGAAAATACGCACCTACTTTCACAGGGCTTAGTAGAAGAATAAGTCGCAAGCTTAGGGTTAGTATCAAATAGTCTAAAACGCAAATGGTCACGGTATCAACTCGCCTAAAAATCATCTGGCTAAATTCGCAGGTAGTCGCATACACAATCGGTCCATGAAGTAACTTATAAACGTTTCTCGATACGAGTGTCACTTCTGTTATTGCCTATTTGTCATAATCTTTCAATACTGGCAAATCGTTTTTGCTCCTGCGATAACAAAGTTTGCTAAGTACACGGATACCCTGCAGGCGTGTAACACGTGTATCGGTAATGTGATATTCAATAAATGCTTTGAATTTGCTCTAGGCAGGACCTGGTGCCGTGTTCTCTGGATTGTTAGAACAATCTTGTCCTAACCTGGCGTTAACCAAGCAGTATTCTGCACTCCTAAGCCAATAAGCAGTATCTTAAATTCAATCACCACAGCAGTTTTTTTTTATTGCATACGAGTAGATAAGACAAACGAGTACACAGGTCACTTGATGGTAAGTGGAAACTGTAACCCATAGACATTCGCATTCACAAGACTGCAATGCAATCCTAAGACTGCAAATGTGTTGCCAACCCTGAGGACTAAGATGGAATGCCTCTATGCTAGTCATTTCACCGGCTGTCTTATCCCCAAACCAGAACACAACTCCCAGATTCAATTCAATATCGTTAATAATAAGATTGATATTACTACATGAGGTTTATCATAGTTACTGCGTTTTTGCTTACGACGGCAGTATTATGGTCTGTGTGCTCGCCATCTCCTCGCCGATGGACCTCACCAAGACATTTTATAACCTTGGCTTGTTTTTTTTTTTTTTGTAATTTTATCTACTTTTTTTTGATTATTTATAATCTATATTTTCAGTTTCAACGCGCAATACGGCTATTCCAGGTATCGCACCCCACAGAAAAGCGGTCTGCTTTAAAAATTCTCCAAAATCTCCGAGACATTAATTCTAAGGTAAACAAAAAGCATGTCACACTATCATACTGTCTCGTTCTCGTACAGTACTACCATCTAATAGCTTTCGGCAATCTTCGTTTTTTTATGACACAATGACAAATACAGTGTGTTACCGGCATGCGGGCGTTTATTATAACTACCGATAATATGCTGTGTCAGCAATTGTTTGCAAGTATTATCAATTGAAAATTAATTAAAATAACTTCACAATAGATTTTCTTAGATACTGTCCATTTTTAATGTAGTGCATGTGCTGCGTGTTCATCGTTATCAGTATCGCCGTTGCTTAGTACAAGGCATGTCGAGGTACGGGGGCAAATCATAACAATCAAAGTATCCGTCGACTGTCATTTACACTTGTCGAATTGCTGTGGTTTACATTGCTTGCAATTAAAATTTTGTTAGAAAGTTAACAAAGCCTGAAAATTGGTTTATTAATTAAATTAATGTTACAGTTACGTTACATACGTTATTTTAACCTACTTTAATAAAAGCCTGGGTGCTGGTAACACACTGTATACTGTCAGGTGCGAGTGCGAGCGTGATAGCGATAGCCAGCCAAAAACTATTAAGCTGGGAATACTGTACATCAGGGGTCGCCAAATGGTAGACCGCGAGAACACAGCAACAGCAGAGGGCCCGGACAAGATGCATTATATTCGTTTAGTTTTTTAAACCAATCGCGTTACTGGCACATCACGTGACTTTTCGTATCACATCATTATACCAGCACAGACCACTTACCCTATAGACTCCGCATACAAAGGCGCCCCCGTAAGCCATGCTTATGCTCACAGAACACTAATTGGTTGCCATGGTTCTATTGGCGCGCACCACGACGCGCACACTTGATTATTCGTTGACTTTGAACTAGCCAATCACGGTGCACTTTCCGCCCCCCGCGCCCCGCCATTTTGGCTTAATGAGATACTAGACAAACTGTTCCGAAGCGGAGTCTATAGGGTAAGTGGTCTGTGTATACCAGTGACGCGATTGGTTTAAAAACTAAACAAAGAGAAACGCTAGCTAGCGTAGTGTATCTTGTCTGGGCCTTCTAAGTACATCTCTAGGATTTAATGTCAATAACTTCCACTAATTTTACTCCAAACTTCAGACAGATAGTCCGCAACAAAAAAAATATTTTTTCTCATTTACTTATATGTACAAAAAAAGCTTTGTTATTTCCGTAATTACATTTGATTATTATTTTTTTTTCAATAAAATGTTGTGCGAACCGCGATGATCATCTCATTTCTTAAAACGTCCAGTGGCGCCCTCATTAATATTATTGCGTTTTCTAATTAACTAAAGAATTTTCTACGTTTTTGTAGAGCAAGTAAAAACACAATTTATGGGATAGGTACGTAACAAACTTTAATAACCCTTTGAGTTGTCAGCTTAACGGGAAAAAGGTGGCCACTTTTTTCCATTAAGTTGATAACTCGAAGGTGAATTTTGTTATTAAATTATGTGATGTATCCTTTAAGTTGTGTTTTCATTTGTAGTACCTAAACCTACCGACTAATTTCAAGAAAATACTTTAGTTTATTAGAAAACACAATAAAAGTAAGGGCGCCACTGTACATCCGGTGTACGCTCGGCAAAGTCTTAAAACCGACCCAGAACAAAACTAATTAGTGACCCCTACTGTACAGTCACGTCTAATAATATGGACACAGTTAAACTTTCATAAATATGTAAACACGACTCTACTGCAAGGGAAAAAAGTTGTTTATATATTTCTGAAAGCTTGTTAATGTATACATATTTATGATGCTGACTGTACATGGAGTACGGCAAACTCCATGTTCTTAAATTTGTACTATCAGCTCGTAAGGCTTTCGTTGATCTTTGGCCAAATCCTTGAGAGTGACGGATGCTTTATCCACATTTTGTCACGTGATAAACGCAACAATACTAGAACCGCTGTTGATTAGGGCTTTACATCTTCAGCTACGGACTTTTATCAGCAACTTACCCGGGCCCACGACTCCTGGCCGCCCCAGGACTGGCCAGGATCTGGAAGAGGAGGAGGTCCGAGAGAAAAAGGATATCCGGTACCTAAAGGAGTTGATCAAGAACCTTGGCTGACCAACGTTCTTTACAGCGCGAGAGATTTAAGCTGACAGGGTTTTAGGAAGATGAGATGTTTGTATCATTGTGAATATTACTCGTTTTTATTTATTGATATTTTAGATAATTATACAAATATTAATAAATGTTATAGTGGTAGCATTTCGCTGAATTAAATCTCTTGAATTTTGATATGGCCATTAAATCAAACGTGAAGAGTTTTTGCTGCGTATTTAACGATGTAAAATTGTAAACTGTTGTGCCATTGTTATCTATCTCTTTCATGAAGTTTTCCTCGCTTTTTATCAGACTTACTGTATAAATAAATGTCTTCATTTTGTGGTGTCTTTATTAAAAGTTTTTTTACTTACATAAATGTTTTATTAATTTTATTATGCCCCCAATTATATCCATTTCGTTATTACTTTAGAAAAAGACTCGGTATCTGATATTTCGAGATGTATGAATTTGAACTTAATCGACGTTTGAGTTTAAAATCGTACGTTTCGGCATACCGAGTTTTTATTCAAAGTAATCATACTTACTTACTTACAAGTTACAACAATTACGCCTAAAATATTTATTTAGAAAAAAATACATAAATAATTGTAATTAACAGTAAAATATAATTTAACTTGAGTTCTACGTCCACACAAGGTATCGGTTGAAGAAATATACGAGAAGAAACATCATAACAATAAACGTACAGCCGACGAAGACAAAAAGAATGATTTGGACATCGTAGCAGGGCGAGAGGAACTGCCCACTCCTGGCGAGGGAGCAGTCAGGGAGATCGTAGACCTTGCGGAACGGCTGGTTGGAGGAGTAGTCGACGACAGCTGAGCGGTCACTGAGGTTTAGGACCTTAATGAGGGTCATGGAATTCTTGATAAACAGTTGAATATACGCCTGGGTCTTGCATGTGTTCATGACTTCGTTCAGGCGTGTAGCGATTCTCCTAAAAAATATTATTTGTTAGAAGAAAACTGGATATTATATGCCATATACAAACGATATCCTATTTTAGTCTGACATAACCAAATCTATCCTGTCTTTTAACTTTTTTATCTTATATCTTTTTACCTTTTTAAGAAAAGGGTGAATTTTCAAACAGGTATTTTTGGGTGTCACACGGCTGTAATACGGAAAATAATTAATAAAATAATATTAAAAAAAAGGTTTTTCATCATATACACTGTCATATTAAGAGGCCATACATAATCATCACGCAAATGTAAGCCAAATCTCTGAAAAAAAATATTGAACTTTAAAAATAGCGCGAATATGACCACTCTGAGGCATGTCACACTTCCAGTTTTGTCCAAACAAGCTCGCGTAACTTTGTGTGTACGCAATATCTTAATTAGGTATTATACATCATTAGAAAGAATATTAGATGACGCTTCTTAATAATTATCCAATTATGCAAAAATATTAATACCTAAAAGTAGGCAGACCACTTTGTCTTTGTCCCGCGCCGACCACTCACGAAACGACTCGCAAATACCTGCTGATAACTGGTTCGTCTAGCGACTTACCGCCATGTTTACGTTTTTATTTAAAGAGACCATTAGTTGTGCTTTCGCGACCGAATGGAGTGGACATGTATCTGTGCGCCATTAGAGCTAGCGAGGTTAGTCTTTTTCGCGATGTATTTTGGTACCTTGTGAAGTAATTTCAGTGGCGCGTAATTTCTGTACGTTAAATAAGTATATTTTAGTTATTTTTTTGATATTTATAATATACCTTTATAGACTAAATTAAACCCGTAATGCATCTTTTAATAAAGTATATAGTGCAACCGATATCTTTGAAAAACTGTTATGCCGTAATTTCTGTGGCGTAATTTCAGTGGCGTTTTTGTCCACCGAAATTACAAATTCCCACCGATATTACAAGTCAAGTCAATTTTGTACAGGATTTTGTTAAAAACAGTCATAGATTTAGCATAAATGCGTAGCTAAAATTACATTTTATATAACGATGCTAATATTTATTTATTAATGATATTAAAAAATTTAATGATGTCTATAATCAGAACTATTTAAATTGACTAAAATAAAAACCAATTGCCCTATTCTTGAGTGGACTAATCAATCATTTTTTGATATTTTTTTAGGAGAAATAATGACAAAAACAAAACAGAGTAAAGAAGAGCGACTGGAAAAAAATAAGCTAGCCGAAAGGTTACGAAAAGCTAAAATTAAAAATGATACTCTAAAGTACGAAGCACGTATATTCATCATTAATTTCAAAGTAAATTTACGATGTAATTTCGGTGGCACCGTTGTAATTTTCGGTGGCGCAAAAGAAATAAAAATAGTTTTTAACTAAAATAATAACTTCAGAATGGTGCCTCATATAGCATTTCGATTAGAAATTTAATCTCTTTCTAGTCATTATATAAATTATCACCAAACGATGAAAAAAAAATGCGCCACCGAAATTACGAAAAAACGTCCATCTCAAAAATTCACCCAAAAATATGAAACTCCGGTTTTTGGGCAGTCGTGTAATAAATTTTCCGTTTTGTTACCAAAAAAACGTATTAGATTTTGATAACAAAACGGAACAATTCCATACATATTTTTGGGGACATATCGGGAGTACTACTTTTTCTTGTTCAGAATGATGATCCCAACTAACGTGCATTTTTTTCCCAAATCTGAAGAAAAGTCAAGGGCAAGGGTGTGCTATTTTTTTTAATCTCCCCAAATACGAAATTTTGCGATGTAATACGATATTGTTTGAATATTCAATAAATATGAAGCTCTATTTTTCTCCGTAAAACCATATTGCTTTTAACATGATATCGTATTGTTTTCAACGCGGCTGCCATTACTTTCAAGTAAATAAGAGCTATCAAAACGTTGACAATACAATAGTGCCAAAGGCAATAAGGTTTTACCGTGAATAGTCAAGAGTAAAACTATGCATGGAAAAAATCCTCTCCTAAATACGACACGAAGTTCATATTACCCTAGGGTGCATTGGGACATATTTTTGAGATGATACGTTATCTAATATTTTTAAACTTGACTGTATATTGTCAGCCCCGTACAGATGTAGTGAATAATCCTTTCCCATCGTTTTTTGTCGGATTAGTTCGTATTTATCTAGCTTAGATTCGTGAACATATCAAATTTGCGTACTTATAGAAGAGATCAGTTCTCTCGAACTTATCCGGTGCAGCATCAGCGATGACAGACAGCCCTTGACCAATACTGCTGAAGTGAGGGCCTCTCAACTCAGGGCGAAAGTTCGGCCTCGTCGGAGCTAAGCTGAACGAAAACACGAAAGGGACCACCTGAAATGATATTTAAAAAACACCGTACAATATTATGATCAGGCAAAATAAACGCGTAACTTTTTTGTATGGACCCATTTAATTGTATTATTTGAATCCTTAAAAAAGTTCGATACATACATACATACATACCTATCGTCACGCCTTCATCCCAGAGTGGGGTAGGCAGAGCTACAGAATTACCAACAACTTTAACAGCCAGTTGTTAATTCTGTAACCACATTTTGCACAAACAGGCTAAGATGTATATCATGTGTATATTAGTGACAGGTTGCAAGCCCATCGCCTAAAAATACTACAAGCCTTTAATCCCTTAGTCGTCTCTTACGACTTCCACAGGAAGGTATGGAGTGGTACTATTTTATTCTGCCGGCAACCACACGGCCAATGCATTGAAATTTGTCCCTGGGAAATGTGACAGAGTAGTTGTTTTGGCAGGACTTTACTGATTCAAATAAAGTAAACATTTATTTAGATTAAAAAAACATTACTACTTAAAGAGAACAATTTACTATTGTGACAGACTGGAGAATTTCAATTGCATCGAAAAATATTTTGACCCAGTCCTAGTACCTTAACAACTGCCTGAGTAGCTTCCCAATCCCTGGTCAGCCACGCGAACTGGTCCCAGTTCCATCTGATACGTCGAATCCCCTCCTCCAAGGAACCCGCGTTTGCAGCGTCAACATTTGCAACCACGACAAAAGCTTCATATACTCGTATGAAATGCAAAGCCTGAAAGGAAGCAAAATCTACCACTAAATGAATATATAAGACACTGTTAAGTAATAACCACAGACAATACAAAAATCATTCATTTTAAATTTTTGAGTTACAATATTGTTACGTACAACACACGCTTCTTGAAGGTTCTCAGTAAGTATATCTTTTTGTATATTTTTAGCGGAAAACTGCCGTATACTGAAATTTAAGTAGTTTAAAGGCCCATATGGGGTCCTGAAAACGCCTGGGGTTTCGTATTATGGCGTAATCTGATAGTGTCCTGAAACGTACTGAAAACATGTCATGCGCCTGATAACAACAGTAAGTTGGTCGAAATTTTGATATTATTTCGGCCCGATGAAAACTCATCAAAAACACCAAAACCACGATTGAAATGACGCTTTAATCCATCGGTATAACAATACAATACAATTCAATAAAAAAAAACTTTGTTGAACACCGCATACAAAATAACAACATGGAATGTAAATACATAGGAAATGTTACAAAGTCAGTCAACAGTAGAAGTACGTAAGGTAGTAAGTGAGTGTTAGTAGTGAAATCTCAAAAAGTAGTTTTAGCTAATCAAAGTAGTAGTATGTAGTTTTAGTAGTTTTACCTTGAAGCAAAAAAAACAAGTAGGTAGGCACTGGACCTGTTTTGTACCGCTCATTCCCAAAATACCAGTATTTCAAAATACCAAACTATTATTTTTACCAGGTTCTCAAAAAACCAGATTCGAAATGTTGGGTAAAGATAGTGAATAATACCCTAATTTGTATGTTTAGTTTTGGGATTCCGATATGTTGAGAATCAGGTATTTTAAAATACTGGTATTTCGGGAATGAGCGTTTTGTACTTACGTCGGTAAAGTCACATTTCCGCCAGAGACTTTGGTAACATCGCTGAACATTATACACAAATCCCTCTTCACGCAAGTGCTCGACAAGTTCAAGCTCAAACGCAGCACTGAACGGTGTATCATCAGATATAATCGCTATTCTTTCCCAGTTCTGACTCCTAAAAAAATGGGAGAAAGCGTACTTCAAAGGCCGCCAGTTCCTAACTTGTGATACAGCGTTAGGGAAAACGTCCTCATATTCTTCCGAGATGTTATATGATACATCGTAGAAATACATGGTAATTTCCGATTCCGAGATTTGCTCAAAGGGTTTCGGAGCAAACACTGCTAGAATTGTTTCGTCTTTATTTTTGATCTGTTCCTCACATTCCGGGACTTTTACATACTCGATATTAGTGGTGGGGAATAGTTTAAGGAGTGTGACGAAGTGTTCGAGTGGGAGTTGGTTTGGAGTAGAGTCGCTGTCGACACATATTAGAATTCTGGTTGTATGGTGGTGAGGCTCTTCTGATTCTGCAAACAAAGTGTAGGTACATTTTTCAGATCGTTAGCATGAACACCTAGTATCGCACTGCTGCTTGAACGGAACGGTAGGCTAAAGTCATCAGTGGTCAGCCAGAGACCAGTAGTTGACCTTATATGAGTGCGAAGAGTGGGAAATATATCTTTCGTACTCTTCCATTTGATTGAAAAAATGACCTTCTGCTGGAGTTTCTTGCGGCGCTTCTTCTCCGCAATGATGGTCTTGTCCGAAGCGCTGGTAGACTCACCCTACATTACCGACGTGTAAAAGAGCCCTCATGTGGCCTATTTAATGAATAAATATTAGGGTTTTTTTTTTTTTTTTTTCATACAAAATATTTCCAGAGGCCGACTACAAGTCTCTGGCTGACGACTGGTGACTTTACCCTATACCTAATACTGCCTTTTTAGGTTTCCGAAGTCAAACTAATACCCCCATGATTCGGTAAGTCACACTCACTTTTTCGAAATTAATAGTTACAAACCTTAAACTTTGTACACATTATGTCCGCCTTTATCGCGTTGGATAAACGATCCGTCACTTTCGCACATCTACATCGATAAACACGATCATAAGAGGCCAGCAGGGAAAAAAACCTCAGGTACGTTAATCTTTTATCCCTCGTTGCGTAAAACTTCCACATCATTAGTTTCCAAAGGATTAAATTAAATAAAACGTAATATTCCCACTAGAGGCCACTTTAAATACAAATTCAATAACATCATCATAATTTTTACTAATTACCAACGTTTCATTTGAACTTTTCATGACTCCCCAGTAAAAAGAAATATATTCCTTGTTATACCTAAAAAGTTTTAGAAAAAATACCATAGCTATAATAAAGAATACTTACCGAAACCTGCACTTTTTTGTAGCGAAACCAGTATCGCTATAGTAAAAAGTAAAAGCTTCATGTTTTCATTTAAATACACTGTTATTTACTTTTGTAGCACTGACTTCGTCCAACATGCATCACGAATTATGAGTACGAGGTACCACCGCGACGAAGAGGATAATTAACGAGTATAGATTATTAATTGTACTTTGTTTTCCTCTTTCGTTAGCTGTCAATTTATTTAACTTCTGATAGGTTACCAATATGTATAGTAATGATGCATTAGTGAGTCATTATTATAATTTAGTAATAAACGAATGTATTAAAACATTATCATTACTATTTTATATCTAAAACGATACTTAATCGCGTATAAATATGCTCGTGACGATTAAGTCCCTTTATAGATTTGTAACACTTACTGCTGCACTCAGAGACGTCAATTAAATTTAATGCTTGTTTAGTGATGTGTTGTCTTATTCTATTGCTATAGCGTAGAATGTGTCAGTAGCAACTTTAATCAGGCATTAAATTTAATTAACGTCTCCGAGTACGGCAGGCGAACGTAGTGAAAGTTTATCCTCCAAAGGCAAAAAAGGCAAAAAAAGAAATTCCACTTTAATTCTTTGGCACTAGATCTTCATTTCAATGGCCGTATAATGTACTACTATTAGTACCTACAAGGAACCTCAGGAGGTTAAAACAAACTATTTTCAACACTATAGACCTACGTACTGTTGTTTTCTCACGAAAGCGGGTTAGGCATAGGCATACTTGTGTGTGTAGATGCTCGTGCACGTTGTCTCTGAGTGGGTAGCTGTCATCGCTAAGCAATGCCGTAGTGTGCGTGTCATACGTGTTACAACTACAAGTACGGCAAACCCGCATTCGTGAGATAAAACCACTGTAGTGCATAGTGTAACGTCGAAGCTGTACATTGAATGAAGATGTAGCTGTACATTTTAGTACCATGTTGAAGTCGCTCCACCACAGGCATCATCATCATCATCATCAGCATCATCATCATAATCACCATCATCGTCATCATCGTTATCCTCATTATCAATCAGCCAGTATTAGTCCACTGGACAAAGGCCTCACTGCTCCCGATCTTCAGCTTCTCTCATCTAACCGCCAACTACCACAATAGTGTTTTGAACGAATCATTTAGCTGGTTAAGCTAAACACCAAACAGAGATCAATGTTATAATACTTTCAAATTTAATGTCACAAAACATCACATGACAAATTACAAAACTAAAATCATAAAGATGATTAAGATTAGACACAATTTAGAAACTCTTGCGGGCTGTACATCATTACTACCAGTCGCAAAATTGCCGGGTGGCTCTAATGTGAACGGAGGAGATGTCTTCAGGGGTTCCTTCAAGTCACTTTGTGGAGGAGCCCGTGATTCTGACTGGTACTCTACCAGGGCTATGCCAGGGCGCTGTGGAAAACATTTAGGCACGTATTAATAAACTGTTCTCAACTCTAATGCTCATCTTGGGATGTGTCAAATGTGTTCTATGGTTTGACGTTTACTTTGACGTATCTTGTGACGTGCATCTCAGCCAAGATGAGTTTATTAATACGGGCCTTAATAACCACGCTATCAAAAAAAATTGGCGGAATATTCGACGGATGGATTTGACACAAGCAGTGTTGCCAAAGAAAGTGTGAAATTTACTAGTGATGGAGGGATGTTGATGTTTTGGTAGGTATTGACTTGATCTATGTATATGGTGCGTCAAGTCTGAGTCGTATTGTAACTGTAGGCACGTACAATCCTATGTATGCTACAAATGAAATTGGTCAACCTTTTTGAATATCTACATGAACAGTACTACTGGCTCAGTCGTCGTCTGTTCGTCTCATTTCGTCGAATTATGCCTTCAACTTGGAAAAGTTTGTAAATTGACTTTTTTTGACCATTTTTTATTTTATTGTACCGTATATAAAATACTTTGTAGTGGTATGGTTAATTTGGGACCCATTTCAAGAAAAATATGCTTGAAGTCGTCAATATCATTAGAGATGTCAAGTCATTTGTAACTTTTAGGAAACTCAACCTTATTGTTGTACCGTGGCTTTACTGTAACAACATTTTTCTGAACCATATATTGAGTTAAGTCCATAATTTATATTAATGAGCTTGAGGCAAGGCCATGCTGAAAATATGGGTTGCGGCAGACATCTTATAATATAAGCAAGCGATGACAATATACTTATTTTTATATTTTTTCTTAGCCTGTAAGCCTGTGGACTGTAAGTTCACTGTTCGTCGGTAATTACTTGTCCTTCGTCTGTGATACTGTATGTATATGTTAAATTTACACTTAGAAGCAAATTATTCGGGTCGCTACACGGACCTAAATAAAATACGGACGTAACGTTGCACTAAACAGGTGTGAAGCATGCAAAGTCGGCAATTTCGTTCGTGCTTTGCTCTTGAGTGTATATTTAATATACAAATTAATGTTAGTCAAGACCGTTACTTTATCCTATTAAATTTAAATTCTCAAAAGGTACCTCTGACCGAATGTTCGGTGGTCTATTTAACCTCCTTGGTGGCTTTGAAGTTCTCTGTAATATAATAATATCGAATTAAGGGGCACAAATGCACGTAACATCGTAATGTGTACGACGCTTGCCTGGGGGCCCATACACGATGCATTACGCTAACTATCGTTTCTATTCGTTTAGTTTTTAAACCAATCGCGTCACTGGCACATCACGTGACTTTTCGTATCACGTCATCTACCATTTCATATCTGGCTACGAAACGGGAAAATGCATTTCCCAATTTGAAGCTGTCTACCAAACCTGGCTACGAGACGGGAAAAGCATTCCCATTTCATACCTGGCTACGAGACGGGACTAAAGGGTTTGAGCAGTTACCCTCTTACACAGTCAGCTGTTCAAATGTGCAGGTTTCCAGACGACGTTTTTCCTTCACCGTAAGAGCATCGGGTAATGTCAATACTTGGGTTATAAAAACTCTTGTACAGTCGACGTCAAATATATCTTTTCATTTTTCGCCTTATTACAATGCAAAAGTGTAAACATATCTTTGGCATCGACTGTAGGTGACCGCGGGGGTTCAAACAAGGTATCCCATCTTAGTTCTCAGGGGTTGCAAACGCATTAGCATTCTTAGGATTACAGTATTGAGATTGTACTCTTGAGAATGCAGATTTCTAAGGGTCTAAAATCTAAGAATTAACTTACCAACAGGCGGCCTGTGTTGACCAGTGGAGGCTGTCCGTTTGCCTTTTTCTGCAAAATAAAAAATAAACAGCATAGACTTTAACTTCATGCGAGAGTGGTGAAAGGTGGTGAAGGAGATGATAGTGCTGGTGTTTATGGGCGGTGGTGATTATCCCAACTGGTAACCGCATGCTTGTTTGCCTCCCTCTCTTATAAATAAAACCTAATGCACGAACGTCCAGCGGGATAAGTAGCGATAAGTTTACATACATACATTAAATCACGCCTGTTTCCCAGAGGGGTAGGCCAGAGACCACTTCTTTCCACTTGCTACGATCTTGACAAATTTCTTTCGCTTCTTCCATATTCATACATCTAGTCATGCACGCACGTCGGTTTCGGGTAAGGCGATAAGTTAATAGACAACCTTTTCGCGAGCTACAGATACGTGTGTGGTATAATATTTGAGGAGTTCCCTTGTAGACATGTGTAAGTAATGCGCGTAATATTATAAATGTCATATCACTCGAACGCGTGATATTTCAGTACACATCACTCCGAGAAATCAAGCATCACTCGAAACATTACAGAAAGCTAGAAAATTTTTCCTCCAATAATGTATCAAGTGAATTATAACCAAATTAGTACTACTTATATTATTTATTTTTATTACTAGACAAAATTGTTTTGTTAGCAAATTTAAAGTTTCACATTACATTATTGTGATAAAACAACGCGTAATAGATCGATGCACCGGTATGAGATGGCCAAGTCCAAAGACACGCGCTGCGTATTGTAGTTGATATCTGTGATGTTGTCATCTCGCGCGCGCTGCGTGTTGTGGCGCATTGTGGCGTATATTCACGGACAATATTCGGGTGATGTTTCGAGTGATGTGATAATTATCTCAGTGTAATATTACGTTGTGGAAAAAATGATGTGATATAGGTACCATTACTTTCCGAAGCACTGTTTCGCGCATGTCTATTCCCTTGATTTCTCCAAGATCCAATCGTCAGATCCGGATATGTTGACGCTATCACGCTTAGATAAAAACAAAGAGAGGAAGACCAGTGATCTGACGCGAGGGCTTGAACTTAATATACTCGTACTTAATCCGAATCAGTTGTCCCGCCGGTAGCGAATTGACAACACTACAGTGTGATCGAAAGTGAATAAAGCTAAAAACACGCGTGTTGCGCGTTTTTGAAGTGCTTTTATAGTTCAAATCACGTTTCATTCCTAATTTCAAATAAACATAAATAAATTATTTCAGCGAGCGAGCGTAATATGAAGTTTCAAGTCATCGTTTCGCCGTTATTGCGAGTTATATAGGCATCTCACTTACGGAATGATGTTTGTCCATCAATTTATCTCTATTCTATAGCTCCTTATTGCATGTACTATCAGACCATTGGAACCTTGACCCACCATAGAACTGTGTCACAGAGACGTTATGATTCAAGTCATAAGAAGTGTCCAACAAATTGTTTTATAATGTCACTGTGACACCGTTCTATGGTGGGTCTGGGTTCCATTGGGCTGATAGTATATGCTCTTCCTTCATAGCTGCGTGGAGTGTTTGCAAATGTAGGTGTGCAGCGGCACACATTCGACGACGCGCTGGCCTAGTGGGTAGTGACCCTGCCTACGAAGCTAGCGGTCCTGGGTTCGAATCCCGGTAAGGGCAGATATTTGTGTGATGATCGCGAATATTTGTTCCTGAGTCATGGATGTTTTCTAATGTATTTAAGTATATATTTCTCTATATAAGTATTTATATCGTTGTCTAGTACCCATAGTTGTAGTAAGAGCTTAGTTTGGGACTAGGTCAATTGGTGTGAGATTGTCCCCTTATATATTTTTTTTTTTTTTTTTTTATATTACATTATTCTAATGTGTTGTATGGCGACACATGTCTTCCCCTTTTGCTTTAGTCTAAGCTGTCAAGCAAATTTATAGCCAGACCACAAGTGATAAAAGTTCTTCAAATCCCTACCTGCTGGTTGGGTGTGGCGTCCGGGTATATGTTGAGCGGTGAAACATTCTGAATGAATTCCTCCATGACGTACCGGGCGCGGGCGATGACCGGGTCCAGAGAGCGCATATGTTTCGCGATGTCCGGCGTCCGGGAAACGGACAAGAACTGGTTCAACTGTGAACGAAAACACATGAGTGCTTTTTCTATCTAACTATTCGATCATATACGAGGTAGAGAAAGTAAAGGGACGTTATAGTAAAACTGTACACGTCTAATCCCTTTCTAATCGCGGCTACATAATACAACGTTGTGTAACCATTAATTAGCACAAATAAACAGATTTCAGTCTCAGTTAGACTGTGTATGCTGTGTACGTAATATAACAGCTGAAAACATTTCTTGTACAAATTTGGTTTTAATTTCAATACAATGAAAGTTCACACGCTAGTATTATACTTACCGACACAAATATATTTTAATAGGGAACAGATTTACAGGACCACTATTCTACCTTACGCGGTAAAAACCATATCGACTTTGACCTGTTATAGTACTTATTGTTGCGAACTTCAAGTAAATAAGAGCTATCAAAACGATAATAGTACCATGTCATGAGTCACAATTACCGTACTCGCTAGCGAGTTGAATGCTCTGTCCCTCGCACTCCATAAAAATACTGCAAGGTCTGCGAGGGTCAGAGAATTCGACTTGATAGCGAGTACGGTAATTGTAATTGTAAGATTTGTAACTCATGGTAAGGGTACAGGTCAAAGACGATATTCTTTTTACTGCCCAGTCTCGGCCCAGTTAGAAGCATAATATGACCTTTTTAATAGGACACCATCCATTCTTCTTAGTTGTGATCGGATCAACCGCCACCACCCAGGCCGTGGCCAGGATCCTGGGGAAGGTGGTGTGGGGCTCCCCCATCATGACGCCTGGCGTGAGCACCAGCGACTCCAGGTCCGGCTCGGCGTCCAGCATCGAAGTTTCCACCAGCAACTTGGTTCGGATCAGAGTTTGCATTAGGTCTGGGATGATTGTGCCCTCGTCGCCTTCTAGATTCCTGTTTAGAATTATAGGTTATGCATGTATTTTGTAAGACATATGGATAATAAATCGTGTCATAATAATCATGATGCATGTATGTATGTATGTAAACTCATTATTGCACGTACATACATACATACATTAAATCACGCCTGTTTCCCATAGGGGTAGGCAAAGTCAACTTCTTTCCATTTGCTACGATCTTGACAAATTTCTTTCGCTTCTTCTTTATTCATACATCGAGTCATGCACGCACGTCGGTTTCGGGTACTTAAGATTCGGCCCTTTTCCAGTATTTCTTGCCTTCTCTATACCACAAAACTAAACTTTCCTCGAACATACCTCAATAGCTCCAGCATAAGCCTCGCAACTTTCCCTGCAGCTGGCCTCGAGTACGAGATGCAGTCGGTGTTCCGTGCTCTTGGTTTAGGGGTCCCCTCGGTCTCGAAGGCGTTCACCAGCTCCCGCTGCCTCAAATCCTCTCCAGCCAGCCAGTCCAAGGTCAGGGCTGAACGGTAAGCGGCAATCCCGGAGATCGTACTCCTGGTCGCGTTGTACGGAAGGTGGTAAACTTGACCAGCAGAACACTGGAATATTTTTTTTTACTTTATTTTTTTGTGTGCTGTTAAGGGTGCCTGTACCCTATTACTGAGGTTTCATGTGCGTTTGTCTGTCCGTCCTAACATTACAGTGTATATTTTGACCCGTAATAGTCGTTTTTTTTTACAAAGCACGTGTGGTGTTATACGTAATTATATTGCCAGATTTCCTAACAAATAACAAAAAAACTAGGAGTATTAGGGGTCGATTTATTTATTTATTTATTTATTTATGGAGTGAAGATCTTTTTAAATCGTGTTAGTTTAATTACTTTACGATATTACTAATTTATTATATGTATTAAGTAAATGTAATGATCAAAAAAACAAAAACATAACAACACATTTCATTCATTGACGCGCTGGCCTAGATGGTAGTGACCCTGCCTACGATGCTAGCGGTCCTGGGTTCAAATCCCGGTAAGGGCAGATATTAGTGTGATGAGCGCGAATATTTGTTCCTGAGTCATGGAAGTTTTCTTTATATTTAAGTATAATATTTCTCTATATAAGTATTTATATCGTTGTCTAGTACCCATAATACAAGCCTTGAGCTTATTTTGGGACTAGGTCAATTGGTGTGACATTGTCCCCTGATATTTATTTATTTATTATTTATTATCCCAAAAAAAACCTACACGAAGAAATACGCGGGCAGTGGGTATATTTCATAATAATAAACTGCAAACAAGTCGAAAGTCGTTTTAAGCAATCTTATCCGGGAAGCTACAGTGGGCAGATAGAGCCGAGGGGGCTCCGCGAATTACATTACAAGTAATACAGCAAACTTTTTCAATTCCTTCTTTGTAAAGTGAAATGACGGTATAAATGAGTTTATGAAAATACACACGGGCACCTGGTATATTGGAGTTTCGTTGATCGTCATCTAATAATGTATACGTTGTACGGTATCGATGGATCTACAGAACCTATTTTGAAAATAATTTTACCAACAGAAAGCCACGTTATTTGTGAGTGTCATGCGTATATATTAACCCAAAACGGGAACCGGTAGTTATATTATAAAGAAGAAAGATTTTTGTATGTTTATAACGAATAAACTCAAAAACTATTGGACCGATTTCAAAAAATATTTCACCATTAGAATCCTACATTATCCCTGAGTAACATAGGCAATGTTTTATTTTTCCGATATATAGGTACCTAGTTATAACGTTGACTGTACCACAGGCCCTTAAAATTAGCAAGTTGGGAAATTCACAAAAAAAAGCTGGTAAAAAGTTTAGGCTTCCCTGAGAACGGCATGACTGAGCACCCGCATTACCCAGGTCAAGAATGTAAATGGGGTGCTTCTCCATTTAATGTCCGCTGTATATCCATCCATTGTGTTTTCAGAGACTTTATTTACCTGCCTAAACAATTTTGAGGCCTATTTATTCGTGTAATAGACGAAAAGAATTATGTAGAATTTGTTAATTACTTACTTACCCTTAGGTACAGTGCCATGTTTACATTGTATAAAACAAAGCCGCTTCCCGCCGTCTGTCTCTCTGTATATAGTACAGTCACCAGATTTAATTTGATACCCACCTTAGGTCCAAAGTCAATCTGACATTCTACAACATTAAGGTTGAGTTTCCTAAAAGTTACAAATGACTTGACATCTAATGACATTGACGACTTCAAGCATATTTTTCTTGAAATGGGTCCCAAATTAACGCTCGTGACTGTACATCTTTCAAACAACGAACGCGACGGACTTTAATGCGGTTTTCATGAATTAATAAGTGAATCATGAGAAAGGTTTTTATGTATATTTTTACACATACATTCATTAAATCACGCCTGTTTCCCAGAGGGGTAGGCAGAGACCAATTCTTTCCATTTGCTACGATCTTGACAAATTTATTTCGCTTCTTCCACATTCATACATCGAGTCATGCATACATACACGCATACATAGAGTTATGTATATTTTTTTTAGTTTATTTGCGGTTTGTTACAGAAAACTCACGTTAACCCGAGCGAAGCGAGGGCGGATCGCTAGTTATAATATTAAGGTAACCGCTACATTTAAAACTTACCTACCCCTTACTTTATTATAAAACAGCGAGAGAATTGTACCTCTAGCACTACAATTTATTAATGTCATTATATTACGCTAATTTCGGGTAAACTGAATTCCTTAAACATCAATTTAAAATATTGGGTAGCCATGAAAAAAAAAACATGTTATATTTACTTATAGTAAGTACATTAGGACTCTGCTATTTTTAAACTCTGGTATGTACGAGTATATCGGGATTGACCGTATGTTTATGCAACATCTTACCGTAATGATCTTTTTCAGAAGTCACGAGAAATATCAAATTCATTTCTGCATTATAAAGTTCCGAAAATCTCCCGATTTTCGAGTCACCTATTTCAGTGCCCGGCGCCTCGATTTCTATTAAAACAGCCCCAATACGGATTTCATGGTTCTAAAATGCCAACGCTATTCACTTTGCGTCAACTTCAGGACAAAAGACTCGGTAATTAAACTCTTATCCCGTATCTTAATTACATTCACATATTAACGTAATCTTTCTAACAACGGCCTAACCCAAGCATTCGTTAGTATAAAATTGCTAAGGGTGGCAGCTCCGTGATTTCCACATAACCTTAAAACATTGCTACTTTATCGTTAAATTACTGGGTGACAATATAACCTAGTCGTATTTGGAGGCTGGTATAGTATAGTGTAACCAGGAAAAAGTGGAAAAAATATGTAATTATCGTGTCTGGCCGATAAGAAGCCAATCCTGACACAGTTTATAACTTATTACTATTCCTTCACCTTAGCATTGTTTTGTTTTACTGATGTTCAATAATGTCAAAAGTCAGAAACTTCATGATCGTGCAATGTGTCAGGATTGACTTCTTATCTGCCTAGTACTGTAATTCTAATTACATACTTGTATTATGTACCAGACAGTGACGCAAAAACGTAAAGATAGTGCACAATAACGACCTACACCTTTTGTTAATAAGACTAAGTTGATGACAGTATTTAACCATAACGAAAAGCACAAAATCCGAGGGACTAACGTGGACCTTATTCAAAATAAGAAGGTAATATTATGACGGTGAAAAAAAAACAGAGGGCTCTGTAGTAAACAACCTCTTTCCACTATCTGACTTCTTACTTCAGTGCAAATAATCCCGAAATGGCAATATATTGAAAAATAAAAATACAATTCGAAGGCATTACTTGCCAGTCCATCAACAGACCGAACAGAATCGTCAAAGTTGGTGCTAGTTTAAAGAAATATTAATAAATATGACATACTGATGAGCAGCCACACAACACAACCTTTTTTGGGGGGAACAAGGGGCAGAGTAACCCAAGGGCCCCAGTAATATACGCGAGATAATAGCGGACCAAGGTTAAGGGGTTGAGGTCTAAACAAATTTACATCGTAAAAATGCTTAATGGCCCATCGCGCCGAAATAGGGTGTTAGCGGGAAACGACTTTATTACGCGAATAAATTCACCCCGCATCTTCTTTTTTAGTGTAGGCCGTGAATTTTCCAGAAAATTAATTAAAGTTGATCAAATTTTTGTTGTTCTTAATCCTTACCAGCCTGGCTGGCGGGGAAACCTTCTAAACATAGGCACACAGCGTTTTGGGAAGACAGGTTATGTGGACTTTTTACCGGCTCAAACCTGCCCAGAGACCGGATTCAGCGCTTCTTAGAGGTTCTGGGATCTCCATAGGCTCGACACAGCTTACTGAACACTTTCCGGATCATTTTACATTGCGTACTAACAACGCCGGGTCGATATACCTACAGGTTCGGCGTGAGTCCCTACTCAATACCACCCACGACCCCAACTTCTTCCTTCGCTTCCTTTCAGCGGCCTCTTACGACGGGCAGGACCCGAAAAGAGTATTCTGGTCCTGTGCTGGAGTGACCTTATAAAAAAAGCCTATCAACGTCTTTCCAAGACGGCCGGCGACAAAGTGGCGAAGACGTATGGTGAGCGGCAGCAAACAAATGCACAGAGATATAAGGTATACCACGAGGGCCAAGAGTTTTCGTTGTAGTGTGATAAGCAGGTTAGTCAGAACTGTCATTCTGTGTCTGCAAGTCTTTTTTTAAGAGGCCCATAGGGCGAGAGTAGGTACTGCACATACGTAAGTATGACGGCATCGTTAAAAACTCAGCACCTTTCGCGTAACTTTGAGATGGGAACTACAACTACTATTACAAGTGTTAAATTTAATTGACGTCTTTGAGTGCAGCAGTTACTGCCCCACATTTAATTGTCAGATTATCTGAATATGGATTTTTAGATCAGTTCTTGACCTTAGGGTTATTACGAAAATCATCAACGCGTTTAAACTTTCAATTATAATTTCGTAGGGCAAAATTCAATGGAATACAAAAAGAATGAAATATGTTCTAAAGGACTGGACAATTTTAAATATTACAACTGAGGCTATATTTTTAAGGTTCATTTAAATTAAAAGCGCACCACACACTCAAATTAACATTGCATAGTTACGTCAATGTGCGAACCTTAAGTACCTAGTGGCGCAATTATTTGAATTGAATACAATATACCAGGTAGTTCCTTTATAAAAACAAAAAAGGATCACGAAGTCATCGAACTCAATGCAAAACACATAAAGGTATGGTAATAGAAAAACTCAATTACCATTTAACAGGCGGGCAGGTGCGGAGTAAGCCATAAACTGTTTTCCCGAACAAACCTATTTTCCACCGCGAGCGATGATGCGATAGGCGATGACGATTTTGTTAAATTTACATTGTATCGATTTAAACGATTAATAACACGACCGCACTTTTCGAATGCCCAACAGGCCAGGGTTCTGTCACCACCAGATTTTAGATGCAACAAAATTCAAATTCGATTCAAATTGCATAGAATTGCTAGTTGACAGCGAAGAATGTGCGTGGGAAAGTCTTTTCGATGCAAGTCTTTTCGTATATAAGTATAGGTATTTCGACCCTGCGAAGAACCCTCGTAAATATATTTCGGCTGACATAATTATTTGATCGTGATCTCGCTAAAGAAATGGCGTATTGGCGTAGGTAGCCTATCTTATAACCACCTCTGCAAACATGACATAGATAAATCATGGTAAACTTAGAGAAAAAGACAGTAAGACAGCCGGTGAAATAACTAGCATAGAGGCATTCTATCTTAGTCCTCAGGGTTGGCAACGCATTTGCAGTCTCAGGATTGCATTGCAGTCTTGTGAGTGCGAATGTCTATGGATCACAGTTTCCACTTACCATCAGGTGGCCTGTGTGTTCGTTTGCTTTCTCTATGCCATAAAAAAAAAAAAAAAAAAAAAAAAAGAAAAATGAGGCTGCTTTCGGTAATCCTAAGCTTAGTTTCAATGGTCAAGAAGAAGCTCTCCACATGATCGTATAAAATGGAATTCCCTCCTATGAGCTTTATGTCCCTGATTATAGAGATGATGATGATGATGCTATCCAGCCGATTTCGACCCAGGTGACTACTTTAACTCGGTGAAAAGTATCGATGGTGTGCTCGCATGTGGCTGACGTAGCCATCCTTTTTGAAAAAAAAACTCACAAAGTAAGCACGTGAGCACACCATCAAAATCGTTATAATTGATTGCCGCGGATGGTCGGGCTTTCTATTGGTCCCTTCTGGCGTCCAGTTCGGAACACCGAAGGGACTCAATTCAAGGTCACTTCAGGTTTTAACTAGAGCTCTCTACTCTGACCGTTTTGAAGCCTGCTACTCCTATTGCTATGACTCCAGGCAGCACTTTTTCATGTGTATGCAACAACGTTTCTATCTGGCTAAAAGTATTTAGCGCACCACGCTGTGCCCTATGTGTATTAAAATAGCTTCTATTGGAACTCAGGCTTAAAGCAGCACGCCACGGAAAATGATTTTAACGGCCCATCTATCAAGATACAGTTTACGATGACCATTAAGGCGCGAGATGGGCATTTTTCATCCTTTCGGCCGGCTTTATGTGAGGTTTGCAAAGGGTTAGGGAATTAGGCAAATAACTTATGTTATGGGAAAACAATACTATCGATCGTTATCGACGTTTGTTAGATGTATTGGTAGCGAAACGGACCGCGATAGGGGTGGAATGTATCGGTTTTGTAAAAACTGAACCGAAAGGTCCAGCGCACGCCGCACTTTTAACGTAAGGTAATTGACAAGAAAGAGGTTTTTTTTAAAAGGTTTGGATAAAAAACATACATAAAAAGGTTTATCTCAAAGGCATTGTAATTTTTTTCTGTAGAACTGCTGTTGACCCACATGAATTAATTTCCTAAATCGATTCATTTTATTAGGAAATTATATTATTAATCACAGATTAGCCTTGTACACTACTTATTATGACATAAATTATGTATCTGATTCAGATATATAATCAAATCCTACTTTTTCTCTTTCTCTAGTCCGACGTCGTATAAATTCTAGAATTAAATAAAATTGGGGCAGTCGGCAAAGATATATCTAGTCAAATCAATTGTGCCCACAACTTCAGCCAGGCTCTTTTACCGTTTTCCCCCCGTGAAATCAAATATTTCAGGATAAACAGTACCTACTTATCATGATCCGTTCCCTTGGGCTGAAGCTAATCAAACCAAATTTTGTCAAAATCGATAACAAACCGACCAAATAACTTTCTGATAGGCTGTTTGGGTGGATGGATGAAATATTGTTATGCATACATCCAATCAGCTTGTATCTACCCACAGTTAGGTATAGGCCTCTTTTTCAACCAGCCACTATCCTCGGTCCGGCGCTAATCGAAAAGAATTCCTTGGCTAGCATTCAGAGGCGCTTTTGCATTACGCTAACTAGCGTTTCTATTCGTTTCGTTTTGAAACCAATCGCGTGACTTTTCGTTTCACGTCATCTAACAGTGACGCGATTGGTCGCGAATGCTAGTAAGCGTAGTACATCTTGGCAATGGCCTCAGTTACCAACTTCGTCCACTTGCCATCATTCCGCTTCATCAACAACACAACCTTCACACTTGTCTCCTAATGGGGTAGGTAGAGACGATATAGACTTGTGCACCCGGTCCAAACATATCCTCTTTCGCTCCCTTTAGGTACATTCAACCGCGCATGAAGAACACGTACCTACGTCAGTTTCATGTTCTTTTTATTTGGCCCTTATTCAGTGTATACTTTCCTAATAATGACTATGCAAGGAAAAATGCGAAGGCCAGTAAACTATGCGGTTAATAACCGGGGAAGCGAAAGTTAAGCGATTCACCCGTATCAAACTTCCTTCCCGGCCGGATCGCCAGGCTTACTTTATGAGGCGAAAAATTAAACGACCTACGTGAGAGATTCCGGGCACTAGTGCGGCGCGTACCGTAGTTTACTTAGCCTTAGATTGAGAAAAATGATTGCGTTGGGATGTAACACATTGTTATTTAAAAAGAACTCCTTTTGGAATAATAAAATCGGTAAAGTCAAACCTTTTAATTGACAGTACAACACTGACATTGTTTTCCATGTGCAGGCGGAATTAAATCTTACAGTGGCATAGCATATTATTTGGCCGGCCATGCCTAGTAGGTATGTTTTCTTTGTGTTTTAATCAAATCGTGCGTCAAAGCCTACGTACTATGCTCCCTTCTATCCTGTAGATACTCCGACATACATTTTATAGCTTCGATGCTATTATAGATATCGGTTTGTATTCTGAACACAGAGACCCCCGTTGGATTTGGGTCGATCCAACTTATGATAAGTATTAATCTTCTTGTTCTATACAGAAACCGATTAAGCGACTGCCTTGTTACTTCTTCATACAAATTTGTACTAACTATGTACATGCTTATTCCCTTGTTTTACTGACACATAGAACGTTATCACTTCGCAGAATTTTCAAAGCTATTTTCCGCAGAACCTGTGTTTATTTCAGATTATCTTCAATTCACGTAGGTTAGGTTAGGTTAGACTTGTAACCATCACAAGATAACCTGAAATCAACATGGGTTTAGCAGAGAATTGCTTTCTACGAAGCGAACATTCTGCGAAGTGACACGTTCTATGAAACGGGTGTCGGTGCAACAAGGGTAAACCATTTCAAAATAAAGAGGCAGTTTAACAGACTAACACCATACATTCGAGCTTAGCTCAGCTTAGAGTAAGGTACTTACAGAGACCCAGAGAACTGCTAGGACGACTAATTGAAGCATTTTTGCTTCATTTAATCATTGGGCTATTGAGGCGAAATATCTTGATATGCTGGGTATTTTCAACATTTTAACAATATTGTTATGCACATGTCAACAACTGCTGAATGAAATGTCATTTTGATGTTTTCACAATGTAGCTATCTTAGGTAGCAATATTCAAGATGTGAAGAGGTTCCTACCTGGATGGTACCAAATAGTTTTCTGCCGAGATAAATAAATATAAATGTTGCCATATTGACTCTAAGTAGCGCCCTAATTGTGGCCCTAATTTTAAGTTAATACATGCGTAAAAGAATAATGTAATGGCCAATATACTTCGAACAGCTCCTCCAATTTTCCAAGGACCTGTTTCACAATCGACGAGTAAATTTATCTGTCATTTGAAGTTGGCTCTCTCCTTGTCTAATTTGAAGTGTAAGAAAGAGAAAGGGCTGAATTGATTTGCCAAATATGCTTTACTTGTTGATTGTGAAACAGGCGGTAAATATTTTTTGTCAAGTGGGGAAACTAGCGGGGTTATTATGGCTGCGTCTATATCGCGTGTCAACTGTGGATAAAGCATCCGTCACTTTTTGACACGTGTACTTATTTACCTGTCAGAAGGTGACGGATGCCTTATCCAAAATTTATCACGCGATAAACGCACCCATATTAGGCCTCCTGCCCTATTGTTAGTACCCTCCCATTTCTGTCGTCATTATGAATCAAACAAAAGTTCATTATCTAAAATATAATTTATTAATGAAAACATTGTATAAAATAACGCTTAGGCTAAAATTGGATCTCTAATACACAATTCTTTAGCAGAATAAATAAATTTATCAAAATTTAACATACACAGCAGTTTCGTGAGATAGGTTGTATTTTGTTACATGATTGTTGATTTGTTTAAAACTGTTCGAAAAATATTCTACTTTAGTTGAAGATTGTTACTTCATAATAACATAGTTCTAACTGGATAACACGAGAGTATTGTGGCAGTTATTATATTCGATAAAAATCGAATTTCATGAGGCAGTCATGCAAAAACTTGCTAAAAATCAAATAATAATATTATTAAATTGATGAATAACATCGCAAAAGTTTGGCAACATCAGTACCGAAAGTAACATCAACTCAAAATAAATAAAGAATTTAGTCTCGTTTAATTACAAGGATCTCATTTTAAGAAACTACTTATTTGTACCAAAGAAACTAATTTCAAATAGGACGTACAAAATACCCCATTCAAGGGATTTGAGCTTTAGTTGCCATTTGAAAAACATCCCAAAATATCAATGAAACCCAGTTTGTCTCGAGTTAAATATGATTGGACCCTAATTTGAACGAACCGATACTTTCTCGGGACAAGTATATGTGTTCTTGTCACTAAATTAAAGAATCGACTTCTAGCTAGAAGTTAACTGACAATATGTTGTCTTTGGTCATATTATCAGCTCAAAAAAAAAGTGTCTGAGTCAAAAAAGGCAAGGGCATAAGAGGTACCACTCTTGTAATACTTCATAGAAACATTTTGCTATCAAAGCCGATATAAAACAATCTGACCTTACAGGTCCATATTGAGTTGAACACTTTACGCTTATGACTAAAGGATGATAGCACCGCGGTGCGAACAATCTAGGACGAGTTAAGTTTACATGCCGTTGTAGGCCGGGCCGCCGCCGCCCTCGGGGACCACCCAGTTGATGTTCTGCGAGGGGTCCTTGATGTCACAAGTCTTACCTACAAACAAGTTATGTCAATTAAAGTACGAAAATGTTAAAAACTTCGCGTGGAATTAAGACTGCACCGAGCAAACGTCGAGCGTCCAGTGGCGCCCTCATTACTATGATTGTGATTTCTAATTAACTAAAGAATTTCCTTGCAATCAGACGATACGTTTTTATAGCGCAAGTAAATCACTATGTATGGGATACGTAACAAACTTTAATAACAATTACCCTTTGAGTAGTCAGTTAAATGGGAAAAGGTAGCCACTTTTTTCCGTTAAGTTGATAACTCGAAGGTGAATTGTTATTAAACTATGTGATGTTGTGTTTTCATTTGTAGTAACTACAAAAACCTACCGACCAATTTCAAAACTTAGTTTATTAGAAAACACAATAATAGTAATGAGGGCGCCACTGTACATCCGGCGTACGCTCGGCGCAGTCTTAAAAACAAGCGAATCGCTATAAAAAGCACGCACGTCTTTTTGAATGCTTACGATCGAATGCATTACGGTTTCCCAACCAAGGTGGCGCGGGGGGCAAAAAATCTTGACAACTCGTTTATTCGTAACAAGTTTAGTGTCGGAAAATAATACCTTTAGTACCATGCGTGACTTCAATGTTTTATCTACATCTTAATTGCATTCTGCAATATTCTACTATACTTACAATGGATGCAGTTCTGTGCGTTGATTTGCAATCTCTGGCCATCCCCAGTCTCTAATGGTACATATTCGTATACACCTGAAAGGCAAGGATTAATATTTATATGGAATCCAAAGACCCGTTCTTGCTTCGCTTTGATTTATGAGTTTATCTGCTACACATAACCTAGAATGTATATCTTTTAAACGCCTTGCGTTAAATACAAAATGTGTCACTTACACGCCTAAGCTATTTGCTACGCTATGCAAATTAGAACTTAATTCATACGAAAGAAAGTCTCTTTTAATCTTCATTTCGGGTCGGCTGTGGCCGACGGTGGCGTCAGTGGCACGAATTTCAGTTGTCGGCCAGAGCCGACTGCGGCATTCAAAAAGTTTAAATAAAGTAGGGCATCTGAAGTTGTTAGCTAATTTTGTATTTTTTCTGATGTTATACTTTGCTTGATTGACAGACAGACTTTGTTTCGTACTATTTGGAGAAGTTTCTTTTATTTTAGAGTTTCAACCTGATTATGGCAACTAAATACCAAAAGCGTGAAACGAAGTTGTCAGCATACTAATGCAAATTTCAGTCATCCATCACGAGTATATTTTTAGAGCGAAAACTGCAACTGCACTGCATGTAACTAAATTAGAAATGAAACTTTTCCAGTTCAATATTTCCTAAACGGTTAAATCTATAAATTGATAAATTATACGTTCATAGTACTTTTTAAGATCTATCCAATGTTATAATTTACTCGATGTTCTCATGTAAAAAAATACATTAGCTTTACGTGAATGAAAGACACCCGAAAAAAAACGGTTTTTTCAACAATTTATTTAACTACCTACTTTTCTATTTTACTACTACAGCTGTCTAGTACAAAGAGTCCCTAACTGCGGATAGACGGACATGACGAAACTATAAGGGATTGTTGACTACGAAAACTTAAAATGCATCTAAATCAGTTCACACACATACACACGTCAAAATTATAACAACCCTCTTTTTTATCTGGGGGGTTAAAACTAGAAAGGTTACACAATTAACAATAAGATTGAACCTTACCAGCAGGACAGAACCTGGCTTCAGGCCCGTCATAGATTGCTAGGTTGTTCTTGACCGGCACCGAGTCATCCTTCAAGGTCAGGTGAGGGGGCTGGTCGGACTCGTGGTTGGTCCCTGCGGAACAATCGATAGATTAGATTGATGGTAATAAAACAAAGATGGACTAAACAGAAGCACATGGAGTTAGCTTCTCGCGCTTCTCTGAAGTCATGGTCGCCTTTATCGCGGCGACCAACATACAGTCACAACCCGTGAACGTTACGCCACTTGCCACTCTTCTTAATTTAGCCGTGTACTACACTCGGGTAATATGTCAAGTCTGCTGTCAACCCAAAATGCATTACAGATGTAGTGAATAATCCTTTCCCATCGTTTCTTGTCGGATTACTTCATATTTATCTAGCTTTCTCAATAAGCTTCAGTACCCATCATGGTTGCGTTTATTGCGTGACAAAATGTGGATAAAGCATCCGTCACTCTTGTACTTACATACGTGTCAAAAAGTGACGGATGCTTTATCCACATTTTGTCATGCTATAAACGCAGCCATATTAGGCCCGCAGGCTCCTTAGATCGCGGTGGATAAAGCATCTGTCACTCTCGCACTTGCGTACTGGTCAGAAAGTGACAGATGTTTTATCCACTATGATAAAGACGGCGATAAAGAGTATGAAATAAGTACCTACAGATGTAGAGAATAATCCTTTCCCATCGTTTTTTGTCGGATTACTTCGTATTTATCTAGCTTTCTCAATAAGCTTCAGTACCCATCAATAAGCCTACTGAGAAAGTAAGATAAATACGAAGTTATCCGGCCAAAAAAGATGGGAAATTCACTACATCTGTACACATTTAAATTAGGAAGAGTGGCAAACGGCTTAACATTCCTGTGTTGTGACTGTACAAAAATCTTTCCTCCTTATAATATTAGTGTAGATAAGTTACTTGGTTTTTTGAAATTAAAAAAAAAAACCTGTGAGTGCCACCGATGAGAGAAGGTCGAAGGTGATGACGCCGTCGGGCTTGGGGTACTCGATCGGCTCGCATTCCTTCGCTGGCTTCAACTTCGCGTGGTCAGCGCCTAAGGACAAGATATCGTGTAACGTGAGAAACCAAATATATTATTATATTACAAAGGTAAACAAATGTAATCAGGAATCAAATGACATCGTATACTGTCACAAACTTAATACTGTCTTTCCCATAAGAGCTCATGGGCCCTATCCCCAGGACCCCCCTTTGTTTAAATAAGATTTTTTTTTATGACAAACGAGCACACAGGCCACCTGATGGTAAGTGGAAACTATGACCCATAGACTAGACATTCGCATTCACAAGACTGCAGAGCAATCCTAAGACTGCAAATGCGTTGCCAACCCTGAGGACTAAGATGGAATGCCTCTACCCATGCTAGTCATTTCACCGGCTAAAAAGAAAGCTAGGCTAGGCTAGGCGGTTTTTTTTTTTTTTTATGGCATAGAGAAGACAAACGAGCACACAGGCCGCCTGATGGTAAGTGGAAACTGTGACCCATAGACATTCGCATTCACAAGACTGCAATGCAATCCTAAGACTGCAAATGCGTTGCCAACCCTGAGGACTAAGATGGAATGCCTCTATGCTAGTCATTTCACCGGCTGTCTTATCCCCAAACCGGAACACAACAATGCGAACACTGCTGTTTGGCGGTAGGTTAATGGATAAGATGGTGGTAGCGATCCGAACGGACCCTGCCACCAGAAATATAGAAAGAATATTTTGCAAAAACTATTATAGCAATCGACTTGCGTTCTTACCACCATGGCTTAGGGTCCAAGGTTCGGCGCCGCGCAGGATCGTGGACATGCCGGAGTAGATCAAGCCGCCGTACAAGCCGAGCTTGCTGTGGAACGACGGACGCACGTTGCGTACTTGCTGGAATTAGGTAATAATTAATTAACCCCTCGTATGTCAAAGGTACAAAAATATACAAGAGACTACAATCTCTTCTAGGCTTATGATATACAGGGTTACTGGTTAAGTCGACCTAGATCCTTTAAGGGGTTATGGTTTCCATAATTTCTGACCACTTTTACTTGAAACACCCTATTCCAAACTTAACCGTTTTCAAGATATTTAACTTTTAAGATAACTATTCTTAAATACCATTTTTTTCCATATTGCATCATTTGTTTTAGAATCCTTGCATTTCATTTGTTTTTTTTTACAACAATTATGTAGTAGATAAGTGTCTTCAACATTCTGGGTACCTAAATTACCGTTAAGTGTGCTAACCGAGTCGTATTAGATGAATGATTGCAAAAGAAGGAAAGAAATTTCCACGAAATATTTTTTTCTAATAGGAATATTTCTAAAAAACTCTATGGCAGTAATACTGCAGATAATCTAAAAAACATCTACATTTCTTCAGCTATATAAATTATGGAAACTATAACCCCTTAAAGGATCTAGGTCGACTTATCCAGTAACCCTGTAGATGGTCCAAAAAAAGGAGTTAAAAAAGTACAAAAAGATATTTGAGCATAGATCTGTGACAAGACATAGGAGGGATTTCAAAGGCGCGGCTGCAATGTTCGTGCATGACGTTATCATTTTATATTCAATTTATTTATTTCAAATTGTAATAGTATATATTTAATAAAAAAAGACATTGATTTTTTAAAATGATTGATTGCATACAAACACTATTAACTTTTTAATAACGGTTCACTGTTGATCGACATTTTTTTTACGCATAATGTATCTTTACGCAAAAAATCGTTTGCCCGAAAACGGTTTTTACAATAGAAATTGTTTTATTTTAATCATTATAAAAACTAACCTAACCTAACCTAATCTACAAAATAAACGATTGTTACAATTCTGCAATATCAGCCTAAGGGTGCGGCTCCACTGAGGCGGAGATGAGCGGAGCGGAGCGGAGCTGTGCTAATAATTATATTACCTAATAGAAGGCGCATGCGGTCACATCGAGCGTGCGTTGCTCACGTTAGTTTAGATTCTATTGGTTAATATTGGCACAGCTCCGCTCATCTCCGCCTTAGTGGAGCCGCAGCCTAAAAGGGTGTTATGCGAAAAGATTAATTTTTCGTTCCAAGGAACCCTTTATTAACTGATACCTTAAGCTCCTTGTACACGAAGGACTGCTTGAGCTTGTCCTCGTAGCCGGTCGGCACGGCGCCCTTGTCGTGGGTCGCCTCGCCAGAGATTACGAGATCCATGGCCGCTTCCGCCGCTAGCATGCCTGTCAGTTAAAATAAGTAGGTATTTTATCTCGTATATACAATTCGTTCGCTCAAATAGTGAGCATGCTTTAATGTGCCGCTGCAATTGGTACAATGAAGTGTCCTCCCACAAAGCGGTGTTGATTGTTGATATGAATTTGCAGGGTACCTACACTACATAATTGATTGTTGGAGATAATCTCGAACAAATGATTTAAATTTTGATCCTTGATGTTTTTCAATTTATGTTATTTTGCGTTTTTCACTTTATGTTATTTTGTGTTAAGTGTCTCACTTTCTGTTTCTTCACCAAATGGTTCCGACGGAAGACCAGTGCTGGCTTTACGGCTAGCGAATGCTGAGTTGGGACCGTTTCGCAACTGTTTCTGTGTCTTATTTTTTGTATTTATGTACCTAATGTTCTTTTGTATTGTTGCGAATAAATGTCTCTTTATCTTTATAATTCCGAAAAGTCATAATTTTGAAATGATTAAAATGAATTTTCATGATCCCGAAAGCAATATTTGATATAAAACGTATTTGTTTGACATCGAATAAATTAAACCTGACCCAACCTTATAACAATTTCGGAAAAATAAAAATTCGAAAGTGAAAAAACTAGAATTTTAACGCGTTTCCGAATTTGCACGTCTACGGGTAGTTTACAGTGGGACATATTTGTATCATGATCATGTATCACCTGCTCTTTAAGCGACCTGTTAACACAAATGTAATAGTAGATTGATAACCAAGGGTTAAAAGTAACCCATTTCACCCGAGATATTTCTGGCGCTTGAACGAAGTGAGAGCGCCAATAGCTCTAGGGGAAATGGATAATTTCACCCGAGTTAGACACTCTACTTTACATTTCAACTGTGAGGAAAGAGATGGAATATATTCGTGACGTAATAACGGTCAAACTTCTTGTTTCGAACGGATGTTCAACCTCCAGTGTTGTATTTTTATACTCGGATAAAAGGTCGTGACCAACTCGATTAAACTTTTCTAATGTTGGTATGTGTATTTTCTAGATGGCCATGCCGAAAGGTGAAAAAAAAGTGTCATGCTATGCTATCATCGCATTATGGCGGGCAGCAGAATAGAGAAATAATTAAAGATTTTCTGTAATTGCGAAAAATAGACCTTTCGAAAAATTCTTTTAATATGAACCTATAGATCGTAATAAATACGTCGTTTAACGTACAGCCGAGTTTAGATATATAAAAAGCTTTTATTGTAATAATATGACGTAGCTCAATTATCTAGACTCCGGGCCAATCGTAAATAATAATTTTAAAAAAAACACCCTAGGGGTGAAAACGCAATCCACCCGGCTATCTACCCATTAAATTAAACTTTCCGAACAGGAGATATGAAAAGAGATTATATTAGATTAGGCAGGTGTACTGACCGCTCTTCATGGCGTTGTGGGTGCCCTTGATGCGCGGCATGTTGAGGTAGCCGGCCGTGTCGCCGACCAGGCAGCCGCCCGGGAAGAACGGCACCGGCATGCACTGCCAGCCGCCTTCTACCAGGGCGCGCGCTCCGTACGCTATCCTCGAACCACCTGGAAACCATATAGGTTAGGTTAGGCCTGGTGTATGTTCTACTCTTTTTACTAGGGTATCCAACCATACGTTATAATAACGTACCCTTAGTTAGTTTTTGTTTTTGAAATAAAAAAAGTATCGATAATACTTTATTTGTAACTTATGCGTGGAATGGATTGAAATTGATGACTGGAACGCAGAATCAAGAACGAACGAAATTTCTGAGCGTGCGTGAAGTGTCTTTACAGTGCTAAGAGCACAAAAAAATATGTTTTCAAACAAATCAATAAACTCTTTTATTTTCTACTCGTCAGATAGTTATATAGGTTATTTTCCTAAAAAAAGTTGGTAACCCTACTTTATCCAGATCTTTTTTGTATATTAATTATTAAGCCTCCGCTGTCCATCTGTCCGTCCGTCCATCATACATTTTCAGTGTATTTCTATTGCCGTTATAACAACAATGAAAACAAAAACTAAATAAAAGAAAAGGGAACTTCCATACAACCGTGAAATCCTTCGTTTGCGAGTCCGTAGCGCACTTGACCACCATTTTTACTTCGCATATCTCAACTCTTGTTTTTAAGTTGAGTAAGTAAACTCCAAGACAATTAAATCTATTTTAAAAGTATGTAAGAACTGATTTGACAATCGAATCAAAAAAAAATGGAGTACGGGTAAATTTAAAATACATACGCGGACATATGTACCTTCACGCCTGTAATTTCAAAGTGGGGTAGGCAGAGCTACAGAATTACAACTTTAAAAACTCGTTGATAATTCAGAAACAAAAGGCAATAATTTTCTACGAACGGATAATTTGCGGTATGGATCTTTTAGGTTCCTTCGGAAAGAGTTACCACGTTTAAAAATATTATTTGATGGCCATTTTAATACTAATTTAACTAACAGGAAAACACAAAAACTACAGAAATTATATAATTTGTAAACAGACGAGTGGGTGAGTATTTTTGCAGGTAAGTGTAGCAATTGAATACAATGACAATGAAAGACAAAAAGATTATTACTTCAACGTATACCACTAAATAAAACAGTTGAATCAATGTTTAAATACATATTAATGTTACATAAAAATAACCTTTGCAGATGATATAAAAATGATACAATTTTGATTGAAACCCATGGCATTATTTCCCAATATTTAAACACCTGTTTTAAACTTTTACTTCTCAGTGAAGCGTATTGTGGCAAAGTATTTTATAAGCAAGGTATAGATGAATAAATCCAAAACACAAAATTCAAAACTTTTGAGATTAAAATTAACAAACACATAAACAACGTATTTGCTGCTCTTAAGTGACCATTAATAGATGACTTACCTTCGAACAGAGGCTTGACATAAGGGTGCAGCTTGAACCGCTGGAACTCCTTGAAGGGGCTTATGTACGGGTTGGCGTAGTCGAGCCCGAGCACGAAGCCCGCGGCCACCAGCGGAGCCTCCCCTTCCGGCACGCTGAGGTGGTAGATGAAGGAGCCGCCGTACGTGTTCTTGTCTAGCGGCCAGCCTATCGTGTGCTCCACGAGACCGGGCTTGTGGTTCTAATAAAAAAGAAATAAAACATCCGGTTATTAGCATCCAGCAGCATTAGTGGCGGAAGTATAAGGTGGCAGAGCCCAGGCACAAGAAGAACCTAATATTTATTTCATTTTTAACAAAAGTGAAAGGTTACGCCAGTATTCGCATTCAGAATTAGGGTGCGAACAATAGAGTTGATAACTTACCTACGGTTCACTCAGAGTCATTAACGACGACAAAGTCGTTCCATAATGACGATTTTTCATACACAAGATTGAAAAAGGTTAATTTTTTCCCTCTCAAAAAAGTATTTTATTACTTATTCCAAACAACAGTGAATGACCTCAAGTTTTAATTTCACTGAATGCCTTATTCCATACCGGGCCGTAATAATACGAACACTGCTGCATGGCGGCAGGTCAACTGTTGAGATCTATTCGGGTATAATCGCATTTGGTCCTACTACTTAGGTAATAAAAACAAAATTTTAGGGAACTAACCTTTTTGTGAAAAATATGGTTACTAAATTGTCATCAAGTTTTTAAAGTTGAAGGTAATTCTGTAGCTCTGCCTACCCCACTCTGGGATAACAGGCGTAAAGTTATGTATGTAAGTTAAACGAACTTACTTCGGGTTTCACTTCCCACAGCTCTTTTAGTCCAATGCCGTAGGACTGCGGTTCGCTTTTCTCTCTCAGATTGTACTTGTTAGAGACCATTTTCGTTAGGTGTCCGTGACAACCTATCAATGAAAGAATAACAATTTAGAACACAATAATACCTAGTAAAGGAACGATAGGCCAATCTTGTTACCGAATAAACCCCGGTAAATGGCCAACGGACCAGAGGCAGACCAGAGAGGAGATGGTGGGATGACTTGAACGCCTTTTGAAGAGAGTGGGAGCATGCTCTTAATAGGGAAATATGGCAGAAAAAAGAAACCTTTGGCCAGCATTGGGACAATAATAAGGCCGCAAAAAGCATTAAGAATATCGCTGTGGCTGGTCTAACTATACCTGCAATCCAGTTTTAATTGAACCGTAAGAATCAAATTAACATAGGTTTATATTTCGGAAAAATTGACATTTTCTAACAGAACTGCAGTAAATTTCTTCTACCTACACGAACGGAGCCGAAATCTTAAACTAGTATATACAAAAAACAAGCGACATGATGACATTTGGCAGACAGTTAGGAAAAGATGGCCATAGCACGACCGGACAAAGAGGCGTGTAAAAAAAGAAGCCAGTACCCTGCAATTGGTGAATGTGGGTTGAACTGATGATGATGTCATACACGAAACGTACCTTCGGCAAATATGGTGATTTTAGCATGGAACTCCATGCCTCGTTCGAACATCTCCTTAGGGCTCCCGTCCTTCGCGATCCCGACGTCGCCGGTCGCCACGCCCTTGAGCGAGCCGTCGTCGCGGTACAGCGGCTCGGCGCCCGCGCACCCGGGCCACACCTGCACGGGTACCACAACTTGTATTTTCTCGTAAGTAAATAAATAAAATAAATAAATAAATGAAATTTTTATTTACCCACACAAAACAGTACATTAGGTTAAACAAGATAAAAATTTAGTTAGGTATACAAAATATTCTTACGTACATAATAAGTGCGGTAAAATGGACATGAGACTCAGCAACACTGCTGGTTTTCAGTCTCCAACCAGGAATTAGAACTTAAACTTAAACTAACTTGACAAAGGTAGGTTCGCTACCACGACGGCGACAAAACAGCAGAAATACAACATAATATATTGCAAAGCAGATGACAATTTTAGAGAGAGCAAAGGAGAAAATCGGGAGTGTACATTTTTATAATCGAACATTTAATTGATTAAGCAATTTAAAAAAGAAAAAGTTAAAAAAGTACGTATTGTTACTGACTAGAGAAAAATGGAGATCCGAGCGACAACGACGACATTGACGACCAGGAGACAATGTCGGACTATCAGTGCATGGTTCCGATGCCATTACAACAAACACAAAGAATATATTGAAAAACAATAAGAAGGTATGATCGAATTTTCTACTTAAGGTTGAACACATAACCACTCGTCTCCGAATCATCGGCACCACCTCAACTCCAGCCATTCAGTATTCTTTGTATGAAACTGCATACTGCAATTCCGGCTCGACACACTTGCAGTGTTTGCCAAACAATGCAGGACGCAATTATATGTTAGAGTGAGCACGATGTATTTCCATCACACTCCAACGTATGGTTGCGTCCTGCAATGTTTGACAAACACCGCAAGCGTGTGGAGCCGGCATAACGCACACTTATCGGCATCGAAACGGCCACGCCTCCCCTTGGAATAAGCCAGCAGTCGTCCACTGAAAACTGTATTGTACTAACACAAATCAAAGGACACTTTTCAATGTCTCACTTTGAGCTGATCCCGTGTCAAGCGGTTATGTCCTTTACCTTTAGTGGTTTCAGATGATTTTTAATAGATATAAACACTTTAGTCGCCTGTATCTCAACCAATCAAGTCTACTTAGTCGTGATAGTTTTACATTTCCTGATTTTAAGTAAGATATTTTACAGATATTTTATTATTCGTAGTTTCGGCTTTACACATGCAATTCTATCGAAACATACTTTTCCATTTCTATATTTCCTTAACTGTCCCCCAAATCTAAACATTGACCAAACAATTTTTTTTAGAGCTATCCAACGATATCTCATTCGATGTCATAGTGTTAATGTCTCCTTCTTCTCTTCCTTGTTGACTACGGAACTCTAAAAAGGTAGTTCTCTTACCTCCGCGCCGGCAGCCTCGGCCTGCTCGGACATCCAGCGCACGAGGTGCCCCAGCCGCACCACGTAGTTGCCGTGGTTGTAGATCGGCATGCCTGCGGAGCACCACCATAGTAGTCTATGCAGTAGTCTATGCGAGTCACGTAATAAAAGGTTGCGGGTGGTAGGACCTTGTTCAGGGTCCGTCCGGATCGCTACCACCATCTTATCCATTAACCTACCGCCAAACAGCAGTGTTCGCATTGTTGTGTTCCGGTTTGGGGGTAAGACAGCCGGTGAAATAACTAGCATAGAGGCATTCTATCTTAGTCCTCAGGGTTGGCAACGCATTTGCAGTCTTAGGATTGCATTGCAGTCTTGTGAGTGCGAATGTCTATGGATCACAGTTTCCACTTACCATCAGGTGGGCTGTGTGTTCGTTTGCCTTCTCAATGCCATAAAAAAAAGGTCTTGTGAAACAAGTGCTGTACCAACTTTTAGCAGGTATACACCCACCGTGTAATAATGGGTCATAGAGCATACTATATGCGGATTTTAACAATGAGAATGATATTTCCTAAACATAGTCCAAAATAAGTACTTACTTATAATTATGGACCGCAGTTATTACAAAATATAATTAGGTAAGGTTTGTTTCAATAGAACTTGCCAACAATGTAAACAAACCTTGTATTCAAAATGTCTTTAATTTCCATTCTATATCATCAAATACTGCTAAATTCATGTGTTATTTAATCAATTCTTTCCACATCATTATCCTAAACCATTAAAAGAATAAAATTGTGCTAGAATATGGATATCTCATTGAATGTTTTGTTTACATTGTTGGCAAGTTCTATTGAAACAAACCTTAGGTACTTATTTTATACTCTTTATCGCCGTCTTTATCATAGTGGATAAAACATATGTCACTTTCTGACCAGTACGCTAGTGCGAGAGTGACAGATTATCCCACATTATCCACCGCGATCTAAGGAGCCTGCAGGCCTAATATGGCTGTGTTTATAGCGTGACAAAATGTGGATAAAGCAACTGTCACTTTTTGACACGTATGTAAGTACAAGAGTGACGGACGCTTTATCTTTTGTCACGCGATAAACGCAACCATATTAAGCCCGCTGCAGTAGTTAAAAAGACAACTGTCGCAGCTAGTACCCCTTGGGATACATTTGTTTATGTCTAATTAAAAGCAGAATGTAGGTAAAACTAAGTAACGTAATTGAAGGACTGACATCAGAGGACAAGTAACAAACTACCTATTCTTAATAAAATATATGTATAAAGTGACTAAAGTCTGTGTCAATTGAAACTGGCAAAGATGTAAACAAAACCAAATGAAGCAATTTACCATTAGGATAATCACATACTTGTGTCACAACAAATCGTAACAATAGTCTTTACCAAATTCTCACCTGGTAATACAGGAATAGGGATCCTGCCCCCTTTAGTGAGGAAGCCAAACTTGTCAGCATTGACCACTGTGTCCATGGGAGCTCCCTTCTCCTTCCAGTCAGGGATCAGCTCATTCAGGGCAATAGGATCCACACAGGCTCCTGATAGGATGTGACCACCAGCCTCTGCTGCCTTTTCTAGAAGGGTTACCCGTACTTCCTGTGAAAGTGAAAATTAGATATATTAGGACTAAAGTACAACCAAGTTTGATGGATACTGCATCAGTAGCAAGGTGTTAGAACAGAATACTTCACAGTGAAGCATATAAGGTAATTCACAAAGACCGGGATTCTTACGCCTTCCATATTTTTGCTGTTCTACTAGATTTAACGTTAAATAACATTGACAATTGCAATTTACGTGCCCCAGATGCCAGTGCTACACTGATGCATAATGCATGAAATCAATATTTCGTTCAGACAGCCGCGCTGGCGCTGCTGCTATCGGGGCTGTATCACCTGGACTACCCAAGGAACTTCCTGACTCTGATGAAACACCCGCTGTACCGCACTTCCATTCCACTCACATTTTGCTAATAGCATTCAAAGGGTAAAAGGGTGACTATTCGGCATTATTATCTTTGCATATCATTAGAGATAAACTTAATAACCTTCTTGTTATTTTAATGGAAAGAATACTAACCCCCATTCCGGTGATTTTGACATCAATAGTTACTGGTAGTTATCATTATTTTCGTTAATATATTGAAAATAACAATGATGGCGGTTGAAACGTCAGAATATCCACCAAAGCATTGTGGTGTTAGAGCAATCAATATAGGTACTCCTGTTTTAGTGATACTTCTCTACTGCCTTTTTCTTTATCGATTTTAGTCCGCAGTTTACAAAAAGGGCCAGCAACAGATCTTTTTTTTTGTAAAGTGTTTGTACTCACAGCTCCCTTCTCCTCTGCAATCTGCCGAGCTCTGATAGCCGCTGCCATACCAGCCGGACCTCCACCAATAATTAGGATGTCCGTCTCCTCTGCTATCCGCTCCATGTTTATTTCTAAAATTAGAGAAAACAAAACGGTCTATATTTTTTGAAACATACATGCCTAACATTTTCCAAACAAAATACCAGGTAATTTTGCAATGAAATGATGAAACCATAGATTCTGCAGGAAATCCATATTTATATTTATATTTGATTTATTTATACAGTCACACAAAATGAACTTATTCCTACAAAATTAAGAGCCTAAGGTTCAGTTTCATTCTGTACGCTTTGGAATTGGAATACATTTTAAAATTGCCATAATTAGGTACCTGATGCTGAAGGGTACTAAAAAAATGTTTAAAAACCATGCAAACTATTTAGGCAGACCTACAGAATTACCTGCAACTCTAAAAATTTGTTTATAGTTCCGTAACCATATTTTGCACAATTAGGCTAAGATCCAGCATATTAGTTACAGGTTGTAACCCCATCACTAGGGTTACGAGTTTTGGTATAATAAATAAGAAAATAGTGACTCCATGGATTCTAGAACAACAATATGCCACCAAAAGTCCTAACTATACCCATCAATCTAACAGTACTAGTCACGAGATTTAATTTGGTAGGTACCCACCTTAGGTCCAAAGTCAATCTGACATTCTAAAACAATAAGGTTGAGTTTCCTAAAAGTTACAAATGACTTGACATATCTAATGACATTGACGACTTTAAGCATATTTTTCTTGAAATGGGTCCCAAATTAACGCTCGTGACCGTACAAGAATTTATTCCCTTAGTCGCCTCTTACGACATCCAAGGGAAACATGGAGAGGCACTACTCTAACCTGGCAACCACCAAGAACCAATATTAATATTACTTAATTGTTTATAAAAAGATATGGATACATTTGATAACAATATTTACAAGGTTATCAACAGGGCTATCAACATAACAAAAGATATTGTTAATTTCCGTTGAAAGTTTTGCCGTGTTCATAATTTTGGGTACATGGAAGGCAGTTTAATAGAAATAAAATTGAAATGAATCTCAATAGCAGGTGTAAATTACTCAGGCAAAATGGCACTTAGCCAGGTGCATTTCATTTGTTTGGTTGTAGTTATACATTTTGTTTTATATTTTGTTTGTTCCCGTGACATTGCACATTGTTCTTCTACAACTAGTCAAGCTATTATTAAGGGTTTTTCAATAAGTAGGTACTAGAAGTTTTATTGTACTCCGTTTTTCAGGAGCAACCCTAGCGGCTTAGTAACATACCTTTCCATCTTGGATCCTTATCTCTTGGATGTATAGTATAATGTGTAGTTATTTTCGGCGAAACATCAGAATAAAGCCTCCTGGCAGCGTTTGTTAGCCTCCCCACTGAAAATTACAAACAAAATTCAACGAAAACAAGTGAACATCGATCAAAACAAATTAACTGAACTTTGAACTTTAGTGCGTGTCACCACATTGCATAACAGAACATTGTAAATATTTGATGCAACCACTTTAAGACTACAATTTCTATATTTTAAAACTTCATTCAAATAATAATACATAAATATTAGACGAAATACGTAAACTTCACTAACAGCTGATAAGCTACGTCACTCATAACCAACTTAATAACTACAGTAAGAATAACTAAATCACTGAAAACTTGTCAAATACATTCAAATTACGTGTTTTACACAGTTTTTATTGGGATATAATGGTTAATTTAATTAAAAAACGCATTTATTTACCCTGACGAGCCGAACTAACAATTGCCGCCGCCATGTTTTTATAGCGTGCGTTTTGTTACTGCACTGCTGCGCGCGGAATATCACATCCGCAAATTTGCTGCTGATTGCCCAAATGGCTTACCTAGGCAAAAAAAAAATCTACTGATGTAAATAAATTGAAAATCTTTGACCAAGCTAAGTATATACCAGACCAAGATAAACTAAGTAATTTAAAAATTTTTACTTAAAGAGGAAACATTTATTAAAAGTTAAGTTACTGAACAAAATATGTGGTATCTTTTCAACTTGTTCAGATGTTGAACGAAACGAATGAATAAAATATCGAAAAGTTAGTTTTAAGAGTTTAGCCAGTCAGAGGGAGGGAATGGCGGGAACCATTGAAAAGAAACCAGGTATGCTCTGCTGTTCATGGCATGCTTTTTACCGACTGCGACGAAGCCCAGAAGGGTTTTGTGTTTAGCCCGACTGTATACATATACGTCCGCTCGTAACCTCAAAACGATTTTAATAAAATTATCACGTCATAATTTCGTCTTGATAGTGGGTACTTGATGTAATGGGTACTTAAATAAAATGTGAATTAATGAAAATGCCGGATTTAATGCGCTATAATGTGTTTAAGCCTACGACAACATCAAAAAATGCAGTTGGGTTTTTAAAGGTTTGCTTTTTAATACTACTCGGATAGTTCGATAGCACTTATTTCAACCGTAGAATCCACCTACACTTAAGACTGCGCCGAGCGTACACCGTATGTACAGTGGCGCCCTCATTACTATTATTGTGTTTTCTAATAAACTAAAGTATTTTCTTGAAATTGATCGGTAGGTTTTTGTACTACAAATGAAAACACACCTTATAGGGTATATCACATAGTTTAAAATAATTCACCTTCGAGTTATCAACTTAACGGAAAAAAGTGGCCACCTTTTCCCGTTAAGCTGACTACTCAAAGGGTAATTATTATTAAAGTTTTTTACGTACTTATCCCATAAATTGTGTTTTTACTTGCGCTACAAACACCTATCGTCTGATTGCAAGGAAATTCTTTAGTTAATTAGAAAACACAATAATAGTCATGAGGGCGCCACTGGACGCTCGTTTGCTCGGTGCAGTCTTACATATTGAATAAACAAGTACTTGCACGGAAGTGCAACCGCCAAGTTCTTTTTTAGTACCTACCAAACAAATGCATGCCCTAGCCAGTGATTGCTTAATGTTATTTTCACCCAAGAAGGGACACAAGCAATTTAAATGAAAATACATACTATATACACTAAGAAATATTTAATAAAAAAAAAACTTAATTAATTCATACATAAATTAGTATAAGTAGGACAATGTGGTATTTAATTCACTTCACTTCACAGGTTTCATCTGCCACAGACCGTCGTTGAGATAGTGGCAGTTCTCGATACCAACGCCTTTGTTCACCTTAGCTCTGAAAAAAAAAATTAATAACGATTAACAATAAGTTGTGTTCAATTTTTGCATCAGCCAGGGCTAAACAGTATCTCTATTACTTGTTTGTTTAATTCCGTTATTTTTTGTATGTATGCACACACTTTATTGTACAAAACACAGAAATTCAAATACAATGTTTACAAAATAGGAATGTACAAAGGCGAACGTATCCCTTTAACCCTATGGCAAATAAATAACTTTGAATCAGTAAAATTAAAACGCAAACCTAACGAAAAAAGTGTACATCGTGAACATGTTAAGTATACTTAACCGTGCCAAATTAAGGGTTAAGGGGATCTCTTCCAGCTAACGTTCTCTTCTTTTTTATCGGTCTGATATAAGGACACTTACAACAATTTATTACAATCAAGGGTCCGACTCTATTTTGTAATTTGTATTTTATATTTCAATTACACGTAAGTCGTGACTTAATCTAGGTATAAGACCTTATTCCAGATTGATCGAATCTAACTTTACAAATATTTTGTGTTTCGTATTTTAATTACATGCTATTCAATATTTCTCACAGCCCTAACGTCAGCCCACCTTACTATGAAGCACGTAATTGCAAACCGATTTCATAATTTTATATTCAACGTTCACTTTCTTGTCAATTATAAACCATTTCACTATGTATTACAGAAGTGAATCTCACATGTCATCAGTAGACAGTGACGTCATGCCAACAGCGAGCGCGTGTTGTTTCCCCTCGGCCATCACCGCCACGACTTGGCCCTTGGCCACAGAGGACATGCGAGCCCCAGGAGACGTCAGCCCGGGACACATGATGTTAGCACCGCTGAGGACGAAGCGGATGGCGCCCTTGTCAACCTGCTGCATAGGGAGGAAGAAGGGATCTGAAAAAAAAACATGATATTGTAGGTAATTTGTCATTTGTTTCAACTGGAACCGGATTAAAAGATTAAGGTTAACAACACGTACATTTGTGCAGAAGCCGCAGAGTCGGCATCCACGATCCCTCGCGATGCCTGAAGAACAGCAACTCCCCGGCGCTGTTCACCATAATCTCGATGTGATCGTGACTGAAAATTAAAAAAATATGTATATTTACTTCTATTTCAATTAACAACACTAGTAAGTCTAATTGAGTTGATGAATATCCTCTAATATGTCCTTGAACTTTTGTATATGAATATAAAACTTAATTAGAACAAGTTTTAAATTCGTGTAGGTAACTAATTTCAAGGATAAATGGAGGTTGATATTTATCAACTCAATTGCACTTGACCGGCGCTCTCCCGTGGTGCCTGATAACGAATAAATTTTGATCAAGAATCCTTGGCTTGGAGTATGAGTAGGTAGGTAACTAAAATTATTACAATGAGAATAATTGATGTTCTAGCCATTGTTCTGCCGCTTGTGTCCTATAATTAACAAAGCAAATCAGTTTAAACTAAATCTACGTATTGACGAGTGCAAGTGAAGTGGCTAATATAATTTAGAAATTGTTTTATCTGTCCCGCCGGTGCTGCCATCTACAGTAAGTTTGAAAAGAATACATATCTGCATCATTACTGGTTTCATATTGAATACACTAAGACATAGATGGCGCTAGTAGCTAGAAAATGCAATATAATTGAAGGATCAAGGTTCTCACTCTCCCCGTAATTAATCACAACTACGTATGTAATGAAAGTGACCTTTAACAGTCTATACTTTATAGCACACGTGCCAAAGGTTGTTTGATTGCCACCATTACGAGTACGTCTCGCTGACACAGTATAGATATAGCTAAAGCAGTAAAGAAGCTCGGCCTAATTTTCAAGATAAATGCCTACTCTCCAATTGAGCGTCAGGGCTGTCCCCTAAAATTTTGTAAAATTGAAAAAAGTTTTTGTTTAGTAGTAGTAGTAGTTAGTGCAAAATCGATGTCTGCGACAGCGAATCCCTTGACAGATTGACGAAATGTAGCCGCCATCTTGAACTTTTTAGTTATTGGACTGATTGCTTCCAAAATTGATATTAGGGAATCTGTGTGGTCTCCGACAAGGAATCCGTTGACAGAATGGGAAAAAGTAGCCGCCATCTTGAATTTTGTAGTTATTTAACTGATTGCTTCCAAAATTGATATTTGGGAATCTGTGTGGTCCCCGACTAGGAATCCGTTGACAGAATGGGAAAAAGTAGCCGCCATCTTGAACTTTTTAGTTATTGGACTGATTGCTTCCAAAATTTATATTTGGAAATCTGTGTGGTCCCCGACTAGGAATCCGTTGACAGAATGGGAAAAAGTAGCCGCTATCTTGAATTTTTCAATTATTATTTGGGAATCTGAACCACACAGATTCCCAAATATCAATTTTGGAAGCAATCAGTCCAATAATTTAAAAGTTCAAGATGGCGGCTATTTTTTCCCATTCTGTCAACGGATTCCTTGTCGGACACCACACAGATTCCCAAATATCAATTTTGGAAGCAATCAGTCCAATAATTAAAAAATTCAAGATGGCGGCTACTTTTTCCCATTCTGTCAACGGATTCCTACTTAGTCGGGGACCACACAGATTCCCAAATATCAATTTTGGAAGCAATCAGTCCAATAACTAAAAAGTTCAAGATGGCGGCTACTTTTTCCCATTCTGTCAACGGATTCCTAGTCGGGGACCACACAGATTCCCAAATATCAATTTTGGAAGCAATCAGTTAAATAACTAAAAAATTCAAGATGGCGGCTTTTTTTCCCATTCTGTCAACGGATTCCTTGTCGGAGACCACACAAATTCCCAAATATCAATTTTGGAAGCAATCAGTCCAATAATTAAAAAGTTTAAGATGGCGGCTACTTTTTCCTATTCTGTTAACGGATTCCTTGTAGTGGTCTGTGGAGGCAATAGGTAGAATAACTAAAAAGTTTAACATGGTGGCGGCTTCTTTTTTTCTCAACTCGGGAGGAGTATGTTTGAGTATGCTTATTTGACATAATATTATGTAGGTATCTCATAACCTAATAAACAAATGTCATCCTAAAAAAAGCATTTTATTAAAAATACGTTGCTTATATTATATAATAATAAGATTTAAAAATATATTTTATTTATAAAAAAAAAAAAGCCATTTATTTCAGGCGTTGCCCATATAGTGTTAGTAACATTGGTCTTATAATTATATTAGTTAGTTAAAATTAAAAAAATTTCTACTCCTGTACTTTTATTAGTCTTTTACATAGTCACGAACACTATTATAAGAACATAGATAATATGACTTCAGAAAAGTCTATAACTCTATTCCCCATAACAGCTCTCGGTGTCGTAAAGTCGCCCTAACGATACGCCACAGATTACTAAGTGTAGCCTGTTATAGTACATTGTGTGTTAAGGGTGGTAAAGAAAGAATTACAAACGAGAGTCTGTTAGAAGCCCGAAGCCGAAGGCTGAGGGCTTTAATGACTCGAGATTTGTATTTATTTTACCACCCGTGTAACATACAATGTTTTTCATCACAATTGCGAGGAAATGAAATAAAATCAGACAAAAGATCATATTTTTAACTTATTAGCGGCAGACCACAGATTATAGGATATGTCTCGGCAGACTACATCATGTCTGTGGCTTACCACAGCTAATGTCAAACGGGTTCGGAGTCCGATTCTAGTGACAGTCGAGATCAATAGTTTATATGCGAGATTTTTAGGAAATTGTATGCTACTGACATTTCATCTCGAATGAAACTTCATATCGAATGGCACAAGAATTGGGGTCCTGACGTATTGTGATAGTTTGAGTCCACGTGTAATATTTAAAAAAAAAGCTATTACGTACGTTAGAAGCGTAATGGTAAAAAAAGGCCCGCGGGTATTATTTGGGATTTACGGTCGATTTTTCTAGCATGTTAGGACACTATTTACGAGCAAGTGTGATGAAATAGTACATTACTTAACAAGGGCTGTAAAAGAAAGAAAGCCCGAAATCGCAGGTATTTGAGACCCGAGCCGTAGGCGAGGGTTGTAAATATGCGATAGAGGGCTTTCTTTTTTACTGCCCGTGATGAGTACACAATTTTACGTCTTCACCTGGCCACAATGCGAGTTTTACCGTACGCGCAGCGTGCGATAAAACTCACATTATGGCCAGGTGTTACGTAAATCATATTTCCATTCCGTCAATTTAAAAACAAAGTAAACCATAGACACATATTTTGTCATTTTCTTGTTTCCCGCTCGTTTGTTGTTCTTTACTTCGTTTGTTCGTTTGTAAGTTTTTTCGCTTAATTTTGCATTTCATTTGAAACCTAGTCGTAGAAAAAGTATTGTATGCAACGGTGTATAACTAAGTCAAAAAACACTCGTGGCGCTTTCCTTTACGATGTTCGCCTTCGGCTCACATCGTAACACACGCCACTCATATATTTTGACCTCTCTTATACAACTATTGCATAAACTACTATAATTAAATGTACGTTAGACAGTTGCGTATCTTTTGAGAGTTGGACGCGCGTCCAGTGCTGCATAATAGCACTGTCCACGTCCAGTCTCCCCGCAACCGTCTGCATGAGGCAATTACAATGCTATTATGCTTTTACAATGTTAGCGAATTTTTCAATGAAATGTAGTACCTTCAAATACGAGTAATAATTTTAATTGTCAAATAATTTTATAAATTCAGAAATATATGTAATTTAATTTAATGTAATTAGTTATATAATATGTATAGTCGTCTTCTCGCATTTTTGCTGTGCCCTTCCAGGGCGTCACATGTATACCTCTGTATTTTGTTCCATCTGTTGTTTTGTGTAATGTGACATGCAATAAATATTTTGACTTTGACTTTGACTTTTGGGGCTGCCCCGCACTCGATGGAGAAGAGAGGCAATGCGCCCTCTGACAATACTGGAGAAGCTCCCCACCCCTGCCTTCGCTAGCATCCCCGAAGCACTACATTACACATTTATTTATACCTATACCTTATACATTTATTTATACCTATACCTTTCAACTCAAGTAGGGAGTTTAAAAAAATGAAATCTCCGTGTTTGAGGTAGCCGAATTGAAACAACCTTATACCACGCAATACACTCGCGGCATCTTTTTAAAGAATATAAAATGCGAAAGAAACCATTCATCTCGACGCGGCACTCGCGCCTGACAGCACTGCGATGTCCGCTTGCAGGTCTCGTAGAGGCGTGGTGCGTCTGTGTGAGTGCGTCGTTTCGAGCGTTTGTTCGGAGCTTCTTTACTGCTTTAGCTATATCTATACTGTGTCGCTGACGTTATACCTACGTGTAATAAGCCCCAGCGCAATCAAAAGGCTATAAAGTTAGACGCACGATAAACAAGTTCATATAGTCATTTTCCCATAATGGTGCTAGTATACTGTGCAAGTAGCTTGCGCAAATAAAGGCACTTGTGCAAGTTATTTATATGCATCGGTATAAAGAAGTGTGAGCTTGAGCAAAGCATGCTTACTTGGTCAGTTTAGGTTGACCAAAAGGGACAGAGCTATATCAGTTAAACGGCTCTGTCCCTTTGGTCAGTTTTACCGCGTCAAAGTACAGTCACGATATTAAATTTGGTACCCACCTTAGATCCAAAGTCAATCTGACATTCTACAACAATAAGGTTGAGTTTCCTAAAAGTTACAAATCACTCGACATCTCTAATGACATTGACAACTTCAACTATATTTTTCTTGAAATGGGTCCCAAATTAACGCCCGTGACCGTACCTTTGTCATACGAATGATCAGATCAATGAAGACAATGAAGACAAATGATCGCGTGCCGGAAGATGCAGCGTGAGAACTGAGAAGGCCCCCCACAAAGTGGACCAACATGCTAAAGGTCGATGGATTTCGTTAGAAGGATCGAGGAGGAAGGAAGGGGGAAGGAGGAAGGAAGGATTATGGGCTCCTAAAATAAGGCCAGCAGTAGAAGTGTTTCGGCTGATATAATAATGGTAATTGGAACGGAAAGGGTCATGGCATGTTCTGAGACTATGGCTAGTTCCAAATTCAACTTCTATTTAGGCGAGTAATTTAATGTATTTATGTGAAGTGTAGATATGTTTGTCGTTGTCTAGTAGCCATAATACAAGCCTAAGGCGTAGATGGGATTAAGCCAATTTAAGTGCGATGGCCTCCTGATATTTATTTATTACTACCTGTGCCCGGCACCGCCCAAATGTTATTTTTTTAATATTTTTTTTTGTCTTTTGTTATTTTCAAGTTATACCGTGACCAAGGGAAACAGGGATTAATTTTAAATATGTCACATCACACAGAGGACGCCCTTTATAAATCCTTTCTTAGTGCTCACTAACATCATGAACCCCCAGTACTAAATTTCAAGTTTCTAGGTTTCAGTAGTGTCGGCTGTGCGTTGATATATGTATAAGTCAGTGACTCAGGTTTGCCTTTTATAAATATAGATAGATAGATATAGATTAGCACCTAAATACTCTGGTGTGGTTGAGCAATTTAACACGATGCGAAAGATCGTTTAGAAAATGTTACAGAGAACACTGACTAATGTCAGAATTATGACTTCTAACAACGGAGGTAGCATTTTTATGGCATGCTAGTGGCCTTTGAAACCCATCTATAGACATTACCAATCTTAGACTGAAGAAGCATTTGCATGAAGAATTACCATTTGACGATCCTGAAGGTGTCCTTCTTGGGCAACACCTGGTCGATGTAGCTCTCCAACTGAGGATACAGCTCCAGCAGGCGCGCGCGGATCCCCTTCTGCACCGAGGACTTCAGCTGCTGAGTCCCTGAGATGCTCTCCTTCTCGTCGAACCTGGAATAAGACATAGATTTAGTTGTCATACATTCTTTATGTAAGAGGGAAACTAGCCAGCAGGTCTGGTGGAAAGTGTTCAACGCGCCAAAATGGGTACCACAGGCTGCGGCTCTACTGAGGTGGACACGAGCGGAGCGGAGCTGTGCCACTATTAACCAATAAAAGGCGCCTTGCACACGTTAGTTTAGATTCTATTGGTTAAAATTGGCACAGCTCCACTCCGCTCCGCTCAACTCCGCCTTATAGAGAAGGCAAACGAGTAGAGGCACCTGATGGTAGTTCGTCCTATTTCAAAGTCCTCTTTCTTAATAGCATCCGAGAGCCGGACGTAAACCCGCATTTAAAAACAAAAAACGTTATGAAACTACCACATTGGGAGACAGGCATGAAGGTATGTATATAAGTAAAGTGGTGGTCACATAATTAGGGACAGGCAGTTGTATGGGAAAAACCAGTGACCATGTGACCAGCACTCTATGTAGGTAAAACCGCAACCATTGTTATAATTTTGCTTGAATCTAGAAAATGAATCTAAGTAGGTAGGTATATTGTAACTAATACGGGGAGGTAATTGCGTGTTTGTTCATAAAAATACTGAGTTAACTTTTGCTAATTTCAACGTACAAAGACCAAAGTCTGCTCGAAAACTAAACGGCTTATGAGCGAAGTAATTATTAAAAGCAATTTGCATACTTATCAATATTCATTACCGCAAACCTAGGGTCATCGATACTTTGAAGCACGTACGTATTCAGTGCTAAACTTCCAACAGCTAGTCATATTGAGTCTATTTTGTTTAGGAACTTTGGATTCTGGGCATTCGTACATATTAGGTACATAACTAAACTGGTTTCAGGGCAATTTCAGGGTGCATTGCGACAGATGGCGACACAGATAGGGCTTGCACACTATCTCTGTGCAAGTATTTCTTTTTTTTTTGTATTGGTAGACAGCTTTATAGAAATAAAAGCAGCTAATGACACTGCATATTATAAAACCAAGTCCCGCGTCGCGTCCGTCTGTCTGTATGTTCGCGATGATCTCAAAAACGACTGGAGAGATTTTTATGCAATTTTAGTTAGTAAGATGGTTTTTCACGGAAGGTTTCTATTGCGACAGACGGCGACACAGATAGGGCTTGCACACTATCTCTGTGCAAGTATTTCTTTTTTTTTTGTATTGGTAGACAGCTTTATAGAAATAAAAGCAGCTAATGACACTGCATATTATAAAACCAAGTCCCGCGTCGCGTCCGTCTGTCTGTATGTTCGCGATGATCTCAAAAACGACTGGAGAGATTTTTATGCAATTTTAGTTAGTAAGATGGTTTTTCACGGAAGGTTTCTATTGCGACAGACGGCGACACAGATAGGGCTTGCACACTATCTCTGTGCAAGTATTTCTTTTTTTTTTGTATTGGTAGACAGCTTTATAGAAATAAAAGCAGCTAATGACACTGCATATTATAAAACCAAGTCCCGCGTCGCGTCCGTCTGTCTGTATGTTCGCGATGATCTCAAAAACGACTGGAGAGATTTTTATGCAATTTTAGTTAGTAAGATGGTTTTTCACGGAAGGTTTCTATGTAAACCAAAGCGAAGCGGGGCGGGTCGTAAGTAGTAGTTAAAATGAAGTAAACAGATTGCATGTTTACAAAACACATTGCTAATGTAGTTTCTAACGTGACCTTTGAACTTGAATGACTATACAATACTACTGCATGAAAGACTAGCTACTTATACAATTTGTCTTTATATAAAGATTTTTGTTTGCTGTCGCATTTTAGAACACAGGGCGACGAAAACACGATCTAGCCAGCTTTTCCACATCTTCAAGCGAACTGGTTTTAAGAAGAGGAAAAAAGAAGACTTGGTCAAAGGAGAGCATATTTTCATACTCATTCAATGCCAAGTAATATTAGTAGAGAGAGTTCATAAAGATCCGTTAGACAATTTCTAATCAATGGTGATAAAGATACCTCTACAAAATATAAACTATCACGGCTATTACAAAGCCTTTTATAAGCCTTATAGGTATCCCGAGGGCTTATGATTTGCCGTAGTAAATAATATACTAAGCAAACTCGCAACACCATATAACAATCCTATTAGCTATTTAACTCAAAGGTCAACTTCACTAGTATATCTATTCACCTAGTAGTTTTCTTGAATACCTGCGCTTAAAGGCGATATGTAATAGAGGGTTTGTAGTGTTATAAGATAGCCACCCGCCCTCACTTTGCTTCGGTTTATTTGAGTTTTCTGTAACACCCGTAAATATACATTAAAAAAACCCCATCCCACTCTATCTATTAAAAAAAACCTCGTCAAAATCCGTTGCATAGTTTTAGACTTTATTTTATACTAAGTATGTAGACTATGTAGTGAAGAACATTATCGACTCGCTTGTAATGCCAGCTCCACATGCTTGGTGTTTGCCGCTAACACTGCAGGACGCAACTATACGTTAGAGTGAGATGGAAATACATCGTAGCCACTCTAACACATAGTTGCGTCCCGCAGTGTTTGTGGCAAACACCAAGCGTGTGGAGCCGGCAATCATCGCGGTTACGACGTCAGAAACAAAATGGAAACGTAAGCAAGACAGCGCCAACGCTCAATGTCATGAAACACCACGCGCCTGGCTTGGTCACGTTTTCACATTATCTTTGCCTTATCGTGAACAATATTCACACGATGGCACAATAGGTATACATTGCCGCTTTAAAACCGTGCTAATTTCAACGTGCTTAAGTAATCCATCGTTGTATGTAAGGTTGATGGATAAAGTCGTTATTGGTTAAGTATGTCGGAACGTGTGAGGCAATTCGTAATTGGAACATTAAAGTCGAGCAAGCGAAGCGTTACGTTTTGTTTCAACTACATATATGGTTATTTGGAGTAGAAAATGTGGTCAGAGGCGCTATTCTACTCGATACAACCATATTGCTTTCGACATGTATGTATGTAAGTATGTAAACTCTTTATGGCACATAAACAATTACAAAACATTTTTGCATCACTACACTATAGATAATGTACATATGCCTACTTATCCCATATGGGATCTGTTCCAGTTAACGTTACCATGTTTATTTTTTTAAATGTGAACGTATTATTTAACTAGGCTACAACTAATGTATTTTTTTTTAAGAACATTTGATGTAAAATCAAGCTAAGTAAATAGAATCTAGTCAAGTTGTAAGTTTTAGTATTAATTATTTACCTATTTACGGGGTCCATTCGAAAGGTTTTTTTTTACATAAATATTGTCTTTTAATGAACTCGGAATTTTCATTTTTATTTTGTGATAGGAAAAAATATAATCATACGTCACTTTTTTATAGGTACATTACATGTACGAACTTGGCCCAGTTCTTCGTGCACCTTATACTCGTATTGTTTGTTGACCGATGATTATTCAACAACATAAACATCACATCGCGTAACCTGTTACGTGTAAACAATAAATACTGGTAAACACTATTGTTTTTAATAGATGACGTACCTAATGCCTTTATCTGAATCAAGGGTTCATTTAGTTCCGTTTGTGAAATATTGCGGTATAAGACGATTCAACATAATCAAATGTCTTTAAGTGACAAATACAATTGTAGAATACCAAATTATTTGAATACAAAATGGTTGCTCAGGAGTTGTATAATAACATTGATGAATAAACAACGTGTATGTTGATCGTATAGACCGTTTTCTTACCGTTTTTATCGCCGATCGGTACCTATCATATTGACCTTCAAGGCTTATATAGGTCGACATTTCTGAGTGAAACATGGCTCGCCCCTCGTCTCTAATGGTCGCAAAAGGGCGAACACATTACACTGCATTATGAAAAGTTTAACTGATAGTCATTTCTTTGATCTACAGCGGTTATCGGTAAATTTTGAGTCACACAAAAAAGCATGATTGCTCACTACGTCACTTACAATCATTTGACTTCGGCCTGGCGCATTTTTATTTTTTGACGACCGCTTTTTTTTTTAATTGGTACGTCATGCTATTCTATTACAGAGGCCCGATGGTCATCTGACTGTTACTTTTCTGATAAGAGGAAAATAAAGATGCCGTCAATTTTAAAAATCCGTTTTTTAAGAACTTGGCTTGCATCAGACATAACATCATTCATATAAAAATATATTTAATCAACATTAATACCAGTAACACATATTTCAGATTTCCGACTGATTGATTGTAGAAGCATTGATAAAAAGATAAGATAATGTTGATAAATGTTTTGTCCTTGAACTAAATCGATTTTCAGTTGTCACATACACAATAAACTATTATTTATCAGGTATCTATGCATGCATAGGTACTTAACTACAGTTTTATAAAACTATTGTTGGGACAAGTAAGCAAATAATATAGAACAGGGCTGAAAGTCAACACGGTAAAACCTCATTGCTTTTGTTATTGTTAACGTTTTTCGATAGCTTACTTACTTGGCGGTCCGTGCCGTAAGCGTCACGATTTTATCGTATATGCTCAAAATGCGGTGACGGTACGTCACATTTAGGTACGGCACGTCACTGCGATTCCGTACCGTCACCGTATTTTGAGCAGCGGGCCGGTGTGGTGACCCTTAACCTCGTAGAATCTCTATTGGCCCTCTGGCCAGGTTTTATCGATTAGGCACACATAACCTTGTACGCTGGACAACTGTTTTTAAATGCTTTCACATCTAGCCTATAGATGAGCCACCATAGAAATTCGTTATAATGACAGAGCGTCATGTCACGAAAAAGAAAGCTATTGCAGTAAGGTCGGGGAATTTCAACGTTTTATTCGTGGAGACTTTAAGAGCAAGTTGTTGTCCTAGATCCGTTATTTTAGACTGTCAAGTGTCAATACTGTTGGATTAGACGCGGTGTGAAAACACTTAGAGTGTGTCAGACTCCGATACAAATGGCCTACTTGATACCAACGTCAAATGGTTCGTGAAGAAAACCTGAACTATTAGATGTATTTGTTACAAAGAAGAGGGCCTGTTTCACAATCGACAAGTAAATATATCTGTCCTTTAAAGTTGGCTCTCTCCTTGTGTACCTACTGTCAAGTGTAAGAAAGAGAAAGGGCAAAAATTATCTGTCAAATATGCTTCACTTGTCGATTGTGAAACAGGCGGTAAGACCTTTGAATAACTCGTTGCATTACAAATACGAATAGGTACCTATGATGGAAGGAAATTATTTTCGTCGACTAAGACTCGTTCGCTAATATAAAGTTAATGACGTTTATTAAATTACACGTAATATATCGGACGCCGTCTAGTAATAAACATAGAATCGTCTGTGAGTATAACCATAGAATCACACGGTAAAAACATTGCAGAATAGGGTTCGGTCCCCGCCCGGATTATAAAGATCACAAAGCTGCACGAGAAGGTTAATTAAGTCTTATTAAGACACTATCTGGATGCGAGTAGCACAAAATCGGCCGTCCTGGAGATCCTTCGGGAAGGCCTATGCCCAGCAGTGAAGGTCTTTCGGCTGATACGATGATGATGAAGACACTATCTTAACTGTGGGGACAGTTGGACGAAAATGTCGAAAAATGTATTGAAAGTGCGTAAGTGTCTTTGTAGTACGAACCTATACTATAACATTTCTATTGAAATAAGCCAAATACCTACTTTAACCGTTATGTTTTGTAATATGGCAGTGTGTAACATATTAGATAAGCGACAACTCTGGCGGCATCCGCCAAGCAAGGCACAAAGGACTTTCTCTTCTATAAATAAATATAGTACTTTATACTCTTCGATACACATCTTTGGGGGCCCTCGTCCTGTCCTGACACCTTCCTCGGTATATATCAGGACACAATTCATATTGCATGCGTCAAAGCGTCCAAACCATTGACTTAAAGTCTATTATTGCTTAATCCGTACGCCTCCGCCATATTGTATCCTGACTCCTGCTATAACTGTGTACGCATTTACGAATAGATTACGATTGCATCAGACACGCCATGCGCCACCTTACATATTATAATTATTATATAATCTAATCATATTTAACTGTCACTGGCCTATGTCGATGAGGTATAGTCGCCATTAAATATAATAAACTAGCGACCCGCCCTCGCTTCGCTTCGGTTTATGCGAGTTTACTGTAACAGCCGTACATAAAACAGAGTTTATTATTACATAAAAACCTTCCTCTTGAATCACTCTATCTATTAAAAAAAACCGCATCAAAATCCGTGGCGTAGTTTTAAAGATCTAAGCATAGGTACATAGATTAGGGACAGACAGCGGGAAGCGACTTTGTTTTATACTATGTAGTGATAATACTAGCTGACTAGCTGCTCGTGCCCGATATCACCCAGGTAGTTTATTTTTGTCAGTACAAATCTTTGTCTCGAAAATAACGAACACAACAAAAAAAGATTCATACAAATCAATAGAGCCGTTCTCAAGTGATGTTCCGTCATTCTTGACATCTGGCAATTGTTTTTTATGTAGGTAAAGACAGAAGATTAGATAAATCAAATTTTTCAAAATGTTTTAACACGCCCTAACATGGTGTTCAAGGGTCAGTCTCCACCTGAGCTGTGCGAGAGGATACAAAACCACCAATAGGATAAATTCATTTCGCTAGCCTCGCTCAGTGCAGCTCCCTTATTGGTGGAATAGGGAATATTTATGAAATTATGACTTTTCTCACAGCTTCAATAAAAGCTAATTCATGTATCCAACAGTAAAGATATATTTATTTTAATAGCTATAAAAATAACTAAGATATACCGATATATCAGACCTAGGAATATTCGGAGCAAAATTAAATGACAGCTAGGGATTGCCTATATCGATAAACTCAATTATCGATGCTTTTCCCATATATTAGTGATCGCTCCAATTTTTGTTTGTAAAAATAAAATTTGATTGAAAGTATGCAATGAAACATAATAGCAAAAAAAAATACTGTTATTCTTTATTTTAAAAGGATTTTTTAACCTTCACTCATCATCATCATATATTTTTTCCGTATTGTGAATTTCAGAATGACTGTCCCATTTACTATTGTTAAAATAAACGACTAGAATTTGTTAGGAGTAAAAACAATATGACGATGATGAGTGAAGGTTATAAATCCTTTTAAAATAAAGAATGACCAGAATTATGTAGGTAGCTGTTTTGTATAATTTGCATACTTTAAAAAATAAACTATTTTTACAGTCAAAACTTGGAGCGATCACTAGTATATGGGAAAAGCATCGATAATTAAGTTTGTCGATATAGGCAATCCCTAGCTGTCATTTAGTTTTGCCCCGTATATTCCTAGGTCTGCACATTACCCTACTCCTTCGGCAGTCGGGAAAAAAACAGATCAATGTTGGCGTTAAAAAGCATGAGACAGCCGAATTCCAAACTACTGTAGTTCAAGGTTGGTATGACTAATGCCTAGGCAGTCTAGGCACGTCTGGGTCAGGGTGATTTTCCACTTTGTAAAAATATTAGCCCATCTTACTTCGTTTTTGGGGTCATATCGTTGACTATAAGACAGCTTTTCTTATTCATAAAGGGCCATGAGTACATATGAAAGACAAGACATTTTATTAAAGGTAATAGGTATAGAGCAAGATTAGTTGGATGGCAAAAAAACTATTTTTTCTTAAATGTTTTTAGTCTCTTATCATAATATAATAATAGTACTTAATTCAAAAACAAAAACATGAAATTTGGATCGAATGAGAGCTTGACGTTGAAGCTTCATCATAACATGCAAATATAAATATATTTTTTAGGTTTTCAAAGAGCAAAAGATATATTTATTAAGTAATCTCGATTCAAGAATGGATACATCTCTTTGTAGTCGACCTAATATGTAGTGTAGTTTATAAGTTTACCTCCAGTAGTTTGTTTATGTTAGATGATTATGCAGTCGGACACCGCTGGGCAAAGGCAATTGACGTTAAGATCGTTCCTAAAAAACTGGGGCTCTATTCTATTCTGCAAAAGCGTATTGCTTTTGACATGTTATGGTATTGTTTTTAACTCGGCCGACCTTACTGTCAAGTAAATAAGAGCTATCGTAACGTTGACAATACGATAACATAGCGACATAGTTTTACCAAGTAATATAGAGCTCCAGTATGTTTGAGTACTCTAGTCCGTATAAACATAAATACCTCTACACTGTTGTGGGCGGTCAGTGCAAATGTTCAATTTCCTACATTCCTACAGGCACTATATTTTCCACGGATATTAAATTGATAAGATAAGCTTGAGTCACCGTTAGCTAAGGATCGGTTAAGCGCTGTTTATATATTATACAGTTTTATATTTATATACTCGGTACGTTGGAAACTTGGAAGAAACAAGAATACATAATGTTGATTACAGACTGACTGATACTGTCCCCAAAACTAAATAATATCTTAAATTTAAGTACATATATACAACGAACTTAAAAGACCTACTAATTAAAAACCGGCCAAGTGCGAGTCAGACTCGCGCCCCGAGGGTTCCGTACAAAACTTTATATGAATTTAATACCTGAGAAATTTAATGAGGAAAGGGTTAGTAACTTTAAAATTATTAAAAATATTTTTATTATAATATGATGTATGGAACTAAAAATAATACGGTTTTCGCAATAGTTCCTTTATCTGTGCTATGAAACGTTACTTCGTACCAAAGATTCTGAGTTAACGGAAAGTACCCTGTAGGTTTGATGCCTTGCGAGTTTCGAAAATTTGCGGCATACACGGCTGTATCTTTTGAATGTGTTGGCTTAGAAGTTTGATTTTTTCACAGCTTCAAGGGACAGTAAACCTGAGTATTTGATATAAATTTCAGCTTGATACCTCCACGCATTCCTGAGAAAAATGGAACCCTAAAAGAATCTAAATCAGCACCAAGTAACTTTACATACTTACAAAATTTATTCGTAGGCGCATGATTTTTTGAGTTCAATTGTGCATGGCGTGACATGCTCTTGCCCAGGTTGCATAAATATGCCCACAGAGGCACAGATTAAAAAAGCAAGATCAATGACCGTCAATAAGAACGTCTTGAACCAGTTCGGACGTTACTTGCAGTTCTGTTGCCATGACGACAGTAACGGTGTCACGCGAGATACAAGAACGTGAGAGAGAAAGCCACCGATATCACGATTTTAGCGATTTTACCTGCGATTTGCCGCACTGAACGTCAAGTAACTAGTAGGTACAGTACAGTACAATACAATAATTTCACTTCCAGGCTTTGTGTTCAAAGTTAAATTGGATCGCCTAAAAAAAGTTTTCATTGCGAAACATTTATTTTAAATTAAACCGTTTTAAGAAAGTAATATTATTCACTATGTCTTGTCCCTAGTAAACTCAACGCAGGCTTCGGACGCGTTGATGGTTGGATGGATACATACCTACTTAAAGAAAAACTACAAGGTCAATTAAATGTCAAAATCGAAAATTAAGTACTTGTCAAGAATTAAAATTGCTATCACAATTTGGTCATGATGATTTTTCCAAGAAGTCGGGAATGCGATAAATAGTTAGATAGGTACCGATTGTACCTATCATATTGAGCTTACTTACTTATAATAAAAATTTGAAAAATAAAGAAGGGTTGTTTATATCGTGAAAAATAAAAACATACATACTTACCTATAACATAGATTGACGATGATGATGATGATGGTGTAGCTAGGAAAAGAGTTTGACGAGAGTTTGACGGTGGAATGTAAAAATTACAACCTTTCAAATGGCAACTCTTATACTATGTTAGTTAAAAGACTTTGGGTTAAAATTGCATTTTATTTCAAACAGCGCCTTCGCTGTTTCAGATGTAGTGAATAATCCTTTCCCATCGTTTTTGGTCGGATAACTTCGTATTTATCTTGTTTTCTTAGTTGGCTTATTGATGGGTACTGAAGTTAATTGAGAAAGCTAGATAAATACGACTAAAGCTAAAACTAAAACTAAACTAAACCGACAAAAAACGATGGGAAAGGATTATTCACTACATACCGTACTGTACCAAACCTTTTTTTGTCACCTATAGGTAGGTATATATTATGCAGCGAATTCCATTTACAAAATGTTCGATTTACCGCAATATAATGATAATGACATACTTAGACTAGTTTTCCCGGTTAGCCGCTGCGCAACAATACATAAGGCACGTGACTTTGTAATAATGTTATTCACGTGATGGAAATGTATAGGTTATGTACGGACATTCAGTGCCAGAACACTAGATTTACGTACAAAACTGACCAAACATCCAAACAGGTTGGTTGCGTGGGCACCGAAAATATTGTATAAAGATCTTATGTCGTTGCTTCAGAGTATGGTCGGTCAGATCAGGTCAGACACATTCTGCCCTACTAACAAAAGGCGTATCTCAGACAGAACCTCTGTAGCAAATGCAACCATATTACTAATGGGAGAGCATTGAATCTGCTTTGGCTACTGAATTTGAGATAACGCCTATGGGCTCATGGGGGCAGCTTTGATGTGTGAGTTACGTGTATCATTCAATACACAAAACTACTACATACCTATAAAAAAGATTGTGTTGGTCGTGTAGGTTATCAAATGTAATCAACACTGTCACTGTGTGCGGTTAATGTAATGAAGTTCGTTTGTTAATACTTATTACTTATTTTATTACCATCAATTTTGTAAGTAATTAGACTAATTAGGTATTTAATAGCATGTTTTGTTAAGTACATTCCTAAAAGACATTACAGCCATAATTAATCGATATATTTGGATGATATACCTACTTAAAAAGGTATTGGGTAAATTTGTTTGATGAACATTGTAATTTATTTTTTCCGCGGCCTCGGATTACTTTAATGTATTTATTTAGAGGACCTCGAAATACACATACATTATATATAATTTATGGCGTTTAATAGTATCACGGGACACCCCAATAGGCAAAAAAAAATTGGAGCCGAGATATTTAAGATTTAAGTGTTCAGTTTTTGAAACAGTATTACATTACATAACAAAACATGTTTTTTTTGAATGACTTTTACAAATGACAACACTTTTACCCAAACGTGTTTAAATCTGTACGCCGCGTTTTCCTACTCAATTACGCATGATATTTTTATTTTATATTCATTGTTTTATATATCTAATACTAGATTAAATATTATCATTGCCATAAGCAATATTAAATGACTGACTGTTGAGTTTGTTGCGGTGTTTCTTCTCAGCGGTGGTCTCTTTTTGGGAAGCGCTGTTAGATATTTGACGTGTAAAAGTGTCCGTGGGGCCAACTTGCTGAATAAACATCTTTTAACTTATTACACGACTGCCCAAAAAAAGGAGTGTAATGTTTTCGGGGTTCATGTATGTACAGTCAACCAATTTGATTCCTAGGCCACTATGGACTTTGTCAACGTGACGTTGTAAACCAAATCATAGGGAGTCTCTTACGTTTTGGTTGACAACGTCACTTTAACATAGTCCAAAGTGGCCTAGAAATCAATTTGGTTAACTGTATGTAACATGGACGACTCATTATTCCATCATAACTTCTTAACGCCTGAGCCGATTTAGATATGTGTGGTAGTTGAAATAACAACAATGGGAAAATGACAATTATTAACATAGGTATATCGACGACCATATAAACAAATGCAGTCGGGTTTATAAAGCTTGCTTTTCATTCCCGATACAATTACAACGGCTACTTTCAGAGTTAATAACTCTTAAATGACTAAGCCGATTTTAACCAAACCTAGCTAGGAACCATCCTAGTTAAACTAGCTTTCTATTTAAAAAAACCGCGTCCTAATCGGTTTATCCGTTTGGGAGCTACGATGCCATACACAGATACACTGGTACACACGTTAAACACCCCCTCTGATTGCACCGGGGGTTAAAAAGGGCCATTCCATTCCAGCCAAGAGGCTTTCTGGCCCCTATTTCACCATCCTGAAGATGACAAGTGGCAGGTGACAATTCGGTATATACATTGCAAAGTTAAAAAGTTTCTGCATCAATGGGATTTATATAAACCGCGCAATAAACACTAAAATGTCACCTGTCACGGTCACAGGATGATGAAATAAGAGTCTGGAAGCCATTTGTTGAGTAACTGTCCCAATCCCAACTCGTCACGTTCCGTCAGTGCAAGGAATATAGTAGAGGCGTAATGTCCCTTGTTCATTTCGCTGCCTGGAACTTGTCAGGATTACGCAGTTCATTTGTAAGGCCTCAGGTTGATGAAACCTTAGATACGAGGGTCATGCCAAAATAAATTAGATACTCCATGCTCATTTGTTTGATACTGGCCAGTTATACACCATAGTGAAGACTGATTATATAGCTATAAATTTAAAAATGGAATACTCCGGAAATCTGCGTAATTATTTTTTAAATATTTTTTTTCTGATTGAATCTGACGGGAATTTGCGGTTACAATGGAACTTAGTCGACGAGATTTTCGTGTTATGATTTACTATGACTTTAAAAAAGGTTTAAAGCCCCAAGAATGTTTTGAACTTTTAACCACGACTTTTGGTGAGTCTGCTTGTTCTCGTGCAACTGTTTTTAACTGGTTTGCTGAATTCAAAAGAGGGCGGGAGAGCTTTGAAGATGAGGCGAAGTCGGGGCGACCGCCAACCGCAGTTATTCAAGAAAATGTGCAAGCCGTGGAAAAAAATATCCGTGAGAACCGACGAATTACATACGTAGAGCTTGAACGAGATCTAGGCATTGGATCAGCAGCACTGCAAACCATAATTCATGGACAACTGTCCCTCCATAAGCGTTGTTCGAGATGGGTGCCGCATAAACTCAACGATTTGCAGAAAGAACGCCGCGTGGATTGGTATAAATTTATGATAAATAAATTCGACGCTGGCGAGAAGAAAACTGTGTATGATATACTGACAGGTGACGAAACATGGCTGTATAACTACGATCCTGAAACAAAGCGGCAGTCAACGGTATGGTGCTTCGAAGATGAACCGACTCCAACATAATGTCGCCGAGCACGAAGCACACAGAAACAAATGGTTGCCTCATTTTTCTGCAAGACAGGGCATATTGCGACTGTGGTGCTAGAGGATCAAAGAACTGTCAACTCAGAATGGTATGTGACAGTTTGTGCTCCACAAGTGTTGTCAGCTTGGTGTGACAAGCGGCCAAAGTCAGGAACCCAGCACCTGCTCTGGCACCACGACAACGCCGCCCCGCACACTTCTGCCCGAACACTCGACTATTTTAGTTCGAAAAATATCACTATACTCCCTCACCCACCATATTCTCCTGACCTGGCACCCTGTGACTTTTACCTGTTTCCGAAAATTAAAGAAAAATTAAAAGGAAGGCGATTTGAAACCAAAGAAGATGCCCTGGCTGCCTATAATTATGAAGTTTCTGAGGTACCCAAAGAAGAATGGTCATTGACATTTTCCAAGTGGTTTAGCCGAATGAAAAAGTGTATACGTGCTCACGGTGAATACTTCGAGAAAATAGATAGCAATAATAAAGAATAAACTTTGTAGTTTTTGAATATCTAATTTCTTTTGGCATGACCCTCGTATACAATTAACTGCTTCTGCCCGCGACTTCATTCGCGTAGATTTCGATTATCGTTAATCCCTCGGAAACTTTATAATCATCAAAAGCGCTCACTCCCAAAATACCACAATTTCAAAATACCAGACTATTCTCTTTACCAGATTCCTTAATTACCAGCTTCGAAATATTAGGTAAGCATAATCAACGATACCGAAATTTAAATGTTATTTTTTGAGATTCAAGTGTATTGAGAATCTGGTAAGTATGTAAATTCTGGTATTTTGGGTATGAGCGATCAAAAGTAGCCTACGTGTTAATCCAGAGTGTAAGCTATCCAGATTCTAAATTTCATCCACATCCGTCCAGGAGTTACAATTTAACACACACACAAACATTCGGATTTATAATATTAATAGAATAAAGCATATGACAAAAAATAACTTTACTGTCGTTGGACACCTTTGTTCACTGTATAAACTTATCAAAGGATACCGATGTTGATGTCAAAACATACATCCCACCTCTAGCTATAGTTAAGTTATTTTCGAACCGGTAAATAGTAAATAACAGTTTCCTGCGTCGACAGAGCACGCTTCCCGAAATAGATTCCACTAGACATCCTGAATTCCTAACGATGCCGAGCTCCCGCGGATTCCTGAACAAAATAAACACCATTTGGAGTTGTTGAAAATTCTTATTTTTCCCGTTTAAAATACCCGTACGTCGTTTACATACCTACATCACTATAAAACCGCTACAGTCTGAAATGCTCCGACCTTGGCTAACAGTGATAAGATTCGTAACATATTGTTTATGTTTACTGAAATCAACTAATTACGACGTTATATTTCTGACTCGTATGTGCTTTTGGAATTACTTCCTTGACTTTAATTCCGCGAGTTAAGCAACGCACTTAGGTCGGCAAATAATTTTCGATGGATATTTAATTTATTGCATGCAAAATGTAACTAATGTAATGGCACATACCCAATACCCACTGGGGCCCGTGTCTCAAAAAGTATTATTCTAATAATATTAGTGTTTCGTCTCATTTTGTACTTTTCTTTACGAGACAAAACGGTCCCAGTCATATTATTGGACTACTTAATACTTTTTAAGAAACGGGCCCTTAGTGAGTTTCTAGTTATTTTGTCCTTAAGACTGCATCGAGCAAACGTCGAGCGTCCAGTGGCGCCCTCATTAATATTATTGTGTTTTCTAATTAACTAAAGAATTTTCTTAAAATCAGACGATACGTTTTTTAGCGCAAGTAAAAACACAATTTATGGGATACGTAACAAACTTTAATAACAATTACCCTTTGAGTAGTCAGCTTAACGGGAAAAGGTGGCCACTTTTTCCGTTAAGTTGATAACTCGAAGGTGAATTGTTATTAAACTATGTGATATACCCTATAAGTTGTGTTTTCGATTTTAGTACAAAAACCTACCAACCAATTTCAAGAAAACACTTTAGTTTATTAGAAAACACAATAAAAGTAATGAGGGACGCCACTGTACATCCGGCGTTTGCTCGGCGCAGTCCTAAGATATTATGGTGCGACATATTTATATTAACGTTGCGCGAAAACCGAGAAGAAAACTTCCACTTACAACAATTAGAAGTCTAAATTACAGTGTTTATTTTTTTAATGTGCCTAAGGTCAGATATCAAGTAGTGTTCAATATTTATCTATAGATAGGGACTGCGCAATAATACATTTGAAAATAATAATCATGTTATTGCCAAGATAAAAACATTGTTACACAATGTATGTACCTACATTTAAAGAATAACATATAAATAGATATCATGCACAGTTCAATGTTTCACCTTAGGCAATTGTCCCACCGCCGAAGATGAGCGGAAAGCGAGTAGAGCGAGCGATCAACTATTAATATATATGTCTCTTTTATTGACACAGGATCTACATCTTTTGTTTCGACAAACTAGTAGAAAGAGTTCTAACCGGCAGTGTGAACAGCCAGCGATCAACTATTAATATATTTGTCTCTTTTATTGACACGGGATCTATATCTATTGTTCGTTTCTTGAGCGAGTGAATAGTCGACAGGTAATCGCTTCCTCGCCGGCAGTGGGACAAGTGCCTCAAACTCAAGGCATGAATTGAAAGATTGATCAATTTTAATATTTTCAATTGGAATATTTTACTGTTTAGGATCCAATTTGGATATTTATTTGACCTTTATATGTTTATATAGAAAATACATCAATGCGTCCCGAATTCCCAAATACTTACTAGGAAAATAAATAAATAAATAGTTGGAATGCAGTTCCTAAAATGGTATTTTTTAAGGTATATGGACTATTACAATTAACTACTTTTTTAATATAGGTACTTCTTCAAAATGTGTTACTTTTTGTCACTGTAAGTACGAGTATATCGTGCGGAGAGTTGGATGCTTCGCACTAGCTTTTTTTTACATTTCCATCTTCTACACTTAATTGTTTAAATTCTACTATGATTTTTTATCAGACTATGAATTAAGTACCGAAGTAAAATCTTTTAATTAGGTAAGTACTACTTTATTTTTGTTTCATTGTATTCTTTTCGCAATTGTATTAAAAACGTCGTTTGTTTCACGTGCGGAACTGTCATTTTCACTCGTCCTGAGACTTGCAGCTCGGGCCAAGACACCTCGTGTAAAATGACATACTTTCCGCACTTGAATCAAAATGTACTATTTTATATGTAGATAGCACAACATGAAACATAATTGGCATTTTTCATTTAGTTTATGTATATAAGTCGCAACACTCGCAACGCATCATTAAAAGAACTGCGCACGAGTAGAAATTTTAAACGTCAGTGAGACGTACGCGCAAGCGTGACCGCGAGTGATGAATCTCGCCGGGCACCGTCACGTCACAAAAGATGGAAGATTTAACGATAAAATGCATCTTCAAGATTCCTTACATCCGACGAAAAAACGGAATCCTTACACTTATAGCGCATCTTTAGAATGATAGTGACCTAATTAATAAATTTTGAATTTCGGGTTAGGTCTCTATAGTAATAAATTTATGACTCGAAGTTGAAAGAAATAAATTTTGAATTAGGTCACCATAATTCTAAAGGTGCGATTATTAGGATCACTTGCGTAATAGACGGACAAAAATTGTACTACATCATTAGTTTCATTGCAAATATGTATAAGAAAACAACCGAAATTCAAGCGTTTTATTTTTTTAAACAAATAGGACTTACACGTTCTAAAATGAACTGAATAGAAGGTTTTACTCTTATACATATTGCACAGGAAACCTTTATAAAAGAAAAACCCAATGCTTATTCACTGCAGACGGACTCATGCACTACATGAATTTGCCTAAAAGTCGATCAATTTTTTTGTCCGTAAGTATACCTACCTATGTACAGTCACGAGATTTAATTTGATACCCACGTTAGGTTCAAACTCAATCTGACATTCTACAACAATAAGGTTGAATTTCCCTAAAGTTACAAATGACTTGACATCTCTAATGTAATGAGATTGACGACTTCAAGCATATTTTTCTTGAAATGGGTCCCAAATTAACGCTCGTGACCGTACCTATATTTCTAAAATATTGTTTTTTTTTTTACATTATCCTCACGTGATTCAGACTCGCACTTGGCCTGTATTTTATCTGTGAAAGGGACAAACACCAAAGCGGGTCACATGATGGTATGGTAAGCAAAAACAGCTGCTTACTGCATCAAAGGAATAGCAGGTGCGTTGTACAATTTGTACCTGCGTTCCAGGAATGAGCAGGTAGGAACAGACAGTAAGAGAGGGAAGGCAGGAACGGGAGAGAATGCGGGCCATCAGCACTTAATTGGAGCGAGCAAAAGAAATGAAATAGCAATACTATTTATTGTCTTTACCATACATAGGGTTATGATTCCATTTAACAATTTCGGCGTGCTCGTATGGACATACCTAGTAGCTAGCAAGTGAGATGGAAATAGTATTATAGTGCGCTTATGAATAAGGGGGTATAGTACCTACTATATCTCTGACGGCAACCCATAATCCATAATTTTATCGAATTAACGTTTTTCTGCTTAATCCAAGATGTTCTGCTTAATCCAGCCCTTTCGAGGTTAACCTCGAAGAGATGCTTCCACCTCAGCTCTCACAGGAGACTGAGGTAGTTAAGAGTACGTCATACTCCCCCCCCCTCCTCATTAGGCTACCCTAGCCGGGGGGGACGATGGGTAAATGCATTTCCTCTCCGTAAAAAAAAAAGGTTAGCGCAGGGCCCGTAGAAAATTGTATAAAATAGATATATTGCAGGGAGACGTAGGTGTACGGTCCCTCACAATGCGCGGGGCCCGTAGCATAGCATTTGCTACTCTTACTACGTGGTTAATACGCCACTGAGGTTAAATTAGACTTACGAGTAGGTACCAAAAAAAAACTTATGCAGCAAGAAATGCCTTTCGATGAAATGAATTCAGTCGTTCAATGAAAGGTGTTTCAATAAATTTATAGATATCCAAGTAAGATACATTTCGATTTTGGTTGAGTAGTTTCAACAGAAAGTATCGAAAAAATGCAACCAAACAATCGGAAAAGTCGACGGTTAAAATGCGCACATGAGTTCGTCAGTACTGAAACATTACACTCACAAATGTTTAAGAGACTCAACGCTTAGGTTTCACCGTGATCTTACACTCGCACTACGTCAACATTTATCTTAACAATGAACAAGCTCTCCTTATTGGAATCTTGTCTGTCTTAGCGGACAAACAATAGAAACCAGTTAGGTAAGGAGTAGTAAAGGCTTCAGTGCTAGGAGATCATCAAGCAATCATATTATATCATCATTCATCATAGACCACAAATGAAATAAAATAACGAATACCTAAGTACATTCTGTTTTATCCAGACATATACTCGGCGTCAAAAAAATATCAAACTTTCCTAAGATTCGTTTCAAACGAATTTTAGACAAGTTGCAATTTTTGACGCCGAGTGTATTTAGGAGCCGTTTTTGTGTTTTAGGTCAGATCTAATAAGATAGTCGAAATACTTTTTTCAGCTCAAGGTAAAAATGCGAACAGTTTGGATTTTAGCAGTTGGCACAATGCCTTGACTCAATTACGGATGCTTGAAAACATTCAATTGTCAAAAGTATTGTCATAGATTCATTATTATGTACCTACCTAGTTTTTCCATTTGTATATAAAGGCTGTTATTTTAATAACTGGAATTGTTAATTGTTAGTAGGTAGGTAGGTAAACCTGCTTTTAATTCAGCGGTTAATAGCATTAAATAGGTACAATACGCAGACACTAAACTATTTTAATCTTCGTTTCTAATCATTTGCTCACGGGCCCATATTATAGACGCCTTTATCGCGGTGGATAAAGCTTCCATCACTCTCGCACTTACGAACTGGTCAGAAGGTGACAGATGTTTTATCCACGCTTATCCACGTTGATAAACACCATAATAGGCCAGCAGACTATGGAATTAAAGGCAAGGTCGAAGTAATAACGAATGCAAGGCACGCACTATCCACGACCTAGCCAAGATGCAAACGTTTATAACGTTTCTATTTTCTATCGACTTGAAATGTTAGTAGGTGTGGAGTTGACGTAAGTGTTCGACGCGATCCCTCATCGACGAGGCTAGACAATACGTAAACGATGATTGAAAATCGACTAATTGTATGGAATTAACATGCGCTCGATCGTCCGTCAGGTAAATTACAGACAAAGCTGTACATTTTTGGAGAACACCTTGAACATTCGGAATAACAATTCGGAATTTCGATAAATTCGGAATTATGTAAGGTACGGTGTACCCACATTTTCGATAGCGATAACGTTCTCGCAATGCATCTTGTCTACAGATTACGTCAATCTTATAGGTACTGTGGGGTGCCTGCAGTGCGGGCTTCCCTTTTTCTTACTTCGCTACACAAAAAGGAACACCAAATATAATGTTGAATTACAATTATTATCTTTTACAAAGATATACACTTTCTTAAGGGGTACATGAATTTAATCCGCGTAAACGACTGAAACGGCTATAGCAAAAACTCATCGAACCGATTTTTAAATCATTTGATTAATATATTACTGATTGTTAACGTAACAGCCAGCCAGTACTACTTAGATGTAGACAGCCATTGTAGCCAGCACTTGTACCAGCACGCTACAAGCAGCGAATCCTCATATCTTCCCGCCTGGCTACAGGAAGGCTAGGACCCTATCGCTAACCTGGCTGCAGCTCCCCCGTAATCAGTACACCTACCTAAGTTTAAAAAGCTAACTAAGTAGCAAAACAACAAACGATCGATTCTCCTAGCTGGTCTACCGACCCCGTTCACACGGAGACATCCGATTCTTTGCAGGAACTGTGTTTTGTAGGATCTGATTTATTGGCAATAGGATTTCAATGCACGCGTTCACACAGGCGTACGGTTCCAGAATCCGACAATTAAAGGGATACTGCAAAATGTGTCATCCTATTTTGCGACTACAAATCGGTCCGGTCGTCCGATAAAATGCCGGACCCGATTTAGTGGCAACAGCATTCACAAAAGCTCGGAACAAGAATTCCGCAAAAATCCAGATCCCACAAATCGGTAGCGGGCGGACGAGGGCGAGCGCCCGACCAAAAACAGTTGGTTCACACGGACTCCGGTTTTACAGGACCAAAGGATCCTCCAAACCCGTCGGCCATTTGATTTGATTACACTATCCGATTTTGCAGGATCCGATAGTTAGTAGATACTAAACGTCGTGTGAACGGGCCCTAACGACTGGAAAACCCTTTACAGTTTGGAGATTTTCGTAAATCGCTATCGTAACGTTATGCAGTTTACTTGGCCCGTGATAGGGGTTAGGTTCTGTGACTCTCTCAAGAACCACTCGTTTTAGGAATTATTAACCGGGAAATTTAAGTTGTCCCTTCAAAGCGTTGGGTAACTTAAAACTCGCTCCTCTGTTACGTTCACGTATGCAACCTGGTTAAATATTAGCATCAAGTGGATGAACTATGCAAATGCTAATTGGTGTGCTGTTGACAGAGTTCTGTTTGCCTATATACATGTGCAAGTTATAAACAGGCGTAGGTACAGCAAGCGACACATGATCTATTAACCACAGACCACCCACATAATAATTAATACGATACCAATTAAATATCTGAACCTTCGTGGAAGTATCTTAAAGATGCAAAGGCGCACTCTGATTCAAAATTAGCTATGAGTAACAATGTAGTATTTTGTTTTAAAAAAAGGTGAAAGTGAAAGATATATGTATTTAAAGTTCTAGCTGTAACACCAGAGTAAATGTTTTAGAATAAATTACCTCTTATGATATCAAGGAACAATGACAGCAAAACAAATAAAACTATACGTATACATACCTATTCTATGTTTATACAATAGTACTACGCGGTGACATATTTCTAAGAATCTTTTATAAGTAAATTAGTGTATTTTATCGGCAGCTGCTTGTGATAGACCGGCGGTGTCGAAGACTATACAATAAAACATTTTATTTAAAACTAGCGACCCACCCTCGCTTCGCTTCGGTTTATATGAGTTTTCTGTAACACCAGTACATAAAATAAAAAAATAATATACATATAAACCTTCCTCTTGAAACACTCTTTTAAAAAAACCGCATCAAAATCCGTTGCGTAGTTTTAAAGATCTAAGCATACATAGGGACAGACAACGGGAAGCGACTTTGTTTTATACTATGTAGTGATGTAAGCTCCCTATTCACACTATAGTCGAAAACAACATCTGTTTTCATATAAAGATATATTTCAGTCGACATCATCTCTATAAGCACGTGAAGGGGTGTTATTCCAATAAACAGCATATAATTTTATTTGACAACGATCTAGTAACCGGCAAACTAAGTAGTTTTGTAAACCTATTTTAGTTTAGGTATTCTTTGTCCCTTTTTGTCCAATTCAAATGAGATAATGATAGAGCCAGCTTCAAGCACACGTTTATGAATATGAGGGTAGATAGTGCTTTAATCGAGTTTATTTCAATAAACATTTATTTATAACGAGTTTTTTTTGCATACACATGACCAAGTGTCATACTGATATAATTTTAATAAATACAGGATGTTTTTGCATGTAGGTATATGATTTAGTGTAGTACTGGGTAGTGATTCTTTCAACAACGACGGTCGGACGGACTGTGTTTTTGAGAGAATAACACCCCTGGCTGCATTTCATTTATTTACATCACGTAGTGGCCCGTTACTGACCCAATAACGTATCCTGTGGCGTGCCGGTGACATGATCACGTAACCTCGACGCGGCGATGGTGAAAACTTATCATAGGAGAAATATTTTATTTCAAAGCTTCATTGTCTAATTCTAATAACTTAGGTGCTGTGGATACTGCGTCATGTGATTGTCCTTCACATACAATCCTTATAGAAATAAACACATGCTTTAAGCCGGCTACATACCATCAGTTTTAACACCAGGGGTGTTATTCTCTCAAAAACAACGGACGGGCGGACGAACGAGCGAAATCGTAGCGGTGAGTTTAGGTAGTCCCGTCAGAGCGAACAAATCACATTTAGCGCGTGCATTTTCAATTAAGCAGCCTTATACTCGTACGTTCGATCCATCGCCAGAAACCATGCTGCTAAATTTAAAATGCACGCGATAAAATACCTATGTTTTGTTCTCACTGACGGGACTACTTAAACTCGCCGCTTGGACATTAACCCGTCTGTCCGTCCGACCGTCGTGGTTCAGAGAATCACTACCCTGGACGCAACCTGGAAACCATCTCACTCTAACATATAGTTGCGTCCTGCAGTGTTTGGCAAACACCGCAAGCGTGTGGAGTGGGCATAAAAAAACCTTTTCTTTAAAAAATTACGCGGTGATCAACATGGATTTCGGAGAGTCGGTGGTGGTCTGTGCACTTGTCTTTAGAAACCGAGGACGACAGCGAAAAAGCAATATTGGGTGCATCCATAATGGAGTGATAGGCTGATTAGTAAGAAAATTGTATACAATAATAGGTATGTTTATGTTATGACATTGAGAGCCCTAAACTTTCCGTTTAAACAATACACAAACATACGCTACTGAAACAAATAGAGAAAAATGCAACACAAAACACCTGTAAATTCTATATTCTATTATCTTTTTGATCTATGATTTTGTATTACCTAGTATCGTTTTAAAGCGAAACATAAGTAAACAAATTTATTCCGATAAAATTGAGAAACGAGGAAATGTTACACATTTACAAACCACACGTGTTCATTTTAATAACGTACCTACCTGGGTAGGTAGGTAAGGTACCTATATATTTTATCGATAAACATACAGTTAAGTTGGTACACTTTGGGTAGGTACCCTAGGTGATGTGGTTGGACATTTCACAACGCAGTCTGTAACTACCTATAATCTTAAATTAACCTGATAAGCGACGTCTTATCATAACTTTCTTACCCGAATTTGTTATGAATAACAGTCTGTAATCATACAATTGACGAAACATGGCAGAATCAAATTTAAATTGTTTGTAAAATAAATTGGTAAAATAAGTTGTTAAATAAATACTCGGTTGGGGTATAGCAAGAGACCCGTTATAAGACTTAAAAAATTTACGACCAAAAATTTTATTTTTACATTTTTTTAGGTTTTTGTAGGTACTTATATGTTTTAATTAGACCGTGTAGATAATGCTAAAATAAGCATCTTTTGTTATGTAAACTTTTTCTCTCAGGTCAATAATTACCGAAATATGGAGGTCCGAAAGTTAGTAATTTTTAACCCTTAACCAGGCAAGGGACTCATGCGAACCACATAAAATCTACTCAATAGTACCTTGTATGTTAATATCTAAGATTGAATCTCTACTACGACGTGTGATCTGTCAGCCTGGTTAAGGGTTAAGGTACTTAGGTTAGGTTAGTTTTAAATCTAAGTAAGTAAATTATTTAGGTAAAGTTCTTAAGTTACAACGGACATTCCTTTTAAAATATTGGAGTACCTAACTAACGTGAAATGCGAAAGCAAACAATGTTTTGTCCTCCCTTTATTTCACAAACTTAGTGATTAAAAACTGATTTGCAAGATTTGTACCACAATGACAGGCATACGAACGAAGCAAGTTAAGTAAAATCTAACATCTACCCCGGCTCTTGCTTTTATGTACTCCGAAGAGCAATTACCCTGCTCCCAAAACTGTCTAGGCCCGACCCTCTTTCATAGCTTCTCCAATCATTGACCTCGATAACTTGGCAATCGACTAATGAATGACATTGCCATGCCTTTGAACATTTACGCTTGTGGACCAATGGACTCCTAGTTGGAGGCAACTCTCACAGCATAGCAGGTCGATATTCCACAGAAATATTCTTATGAAAAAGAGGATGTTAATGCATACTTTGCATCAACATTTTTAGGTTATATTTACTGGGCGCCCTCATTACGTTTATTATTTCATTTCAAGACAATACTTTAATTTATTAGAAAACACAATAATAGTGAGTTTAGCCCCGTGTGGTTGCCAGGGACCTTAATATGACTGCGTTTATCGCAAGACAAAATTTGGATAAGGCAACAGTCACCTTTCTGATACGTAAATAAGTACCTACGAGAGGCATGGATGCTTTTATCTACGTTTGACCATATTAGGCCCGCTGAAAAGGGAATTCTACACTATTTGCGCATGTTGGAGTTGAATAAAAGATACTAGTAATTTTATGATAATTTATTACATAATTTTTACCCCACCAAACATGCTAAACAAAAATACACAAATAACAAACCCTTTAGAAGTGTGACAATTTTATTCTACGCAATACCTTGCTGTTCGAAGGCATATCTTAATTTGATTACTACATCCATTCGAAATAGTACTACATTAGTTGCACAGGAATTAAAATTATATTTTAAATTAATTTTAATGTCCATAACATTTGAGACCAGGCCTTAAATGTTTCAGGAATGATTAAAAAATATAATTTTAATATCATGCGTTGATACAAGTTTTAAGTACCTATGGAACGAAATGAGATGTAGGAACATATAATACCAAGAGACATATTGTCTTTTTCAATCAGTCAATACAAATCAAAATTTTGATATGCCAATATGATCATATGAATTTTGATGAAATCTAATTTTTCCGACAATGTTTTTACATTTTTGCGATTTTTTTTATAAACGCTTTATTAGTTATTCTAATACTAGGTACATAAATAACTTAAGCATTTTATTTAATCACCAATGAAGATTTCGTACGGTGTTTCAGCTTGACAATATACGCCACAATCTTTTTTTTTTTTTTTTTTTTCTCATAAAATCTTTACATTTATGAACACTTACAACAATTTAGAACAGTTTTTTAACATTACTCCATCAGTGCAGACCACAGACAGTGCCTTATGATAACTTATGATAGATTTTTTGAATGAACAATGCAAGTGAGCTAATGTAATTTACTTTTAAAACAAAAGCGAAAGAGGTTATAAATGAGAAATCAACTTCAAAAAATATGTTTATTTAAGATCAAAGATGGAATGTAGTAAAAGATCCCAAGTCAAAGAATTGATTTATGTTTAAATTGTCCAAGTACTAAAAAACCCGTTGATACCACAAGTAGGCAAACTGAGATTCTGCGCTAAGAATGTAAACAAGGTACTTTATCTAGAAGGTAGAAGGAACTATTAATCAATGAGAGTTACGAGCTTAATAAATCATAAAATGGATTCCAAGTATTGTTAAAGTTCAGATATACGGATTTATAGAGCATAGAAATTAGGCTGAAATATGCAGTGGTTTATAAGTGGCACAATCTATAATTTCAATGGTCACACGAATATTTACATGCATGGAAGAACAACGAGTTTGTAGGCTTACATTTTTGTGGTCAGCGTCTTACATTATATTACCTTAAATTATTTAGTGCAAGTTTGAAAAGTAAAGCTAACAAACCCAATATTAAGTACAAGCAAACTTTTGAGAGAAATAAAAATAAAGTAAGTTACCCAAAATGAAGGATTTTAACAAAATGTGCAATGTTTAGTACAGTTAGCATAAACTACTTAAATAAATTACTAGAGCATTTAATGTTATCAAATTACTAAGTCAAGATAACTTATGATCACCCTTTTTATATAATCTAACATGTTTAAACCAAATGGGGTGTCTTACCTTCTATTTATTCATTATTACATAATTATTGCTTTAACAAAGTGTGTATTAAAAAGAAATATCAAAATGCATTAAAATCAACATGTTTAAAAAATATATGTGTGAAGCTATTGAATGTATTCTTTCTACTTAAATTTATATGTATATGATCTACTATCACATTTGGTAGAGGGAGGGCTAGAAAGCTATGGATGATGGAGGCATAGAGCACTCCCCAACGGTTACTCGGTAGGATGCAAGTTCACTGATGCCGTGGTAGTGCACAAATGCAGCTACAATCACTAAGACATGGAAGATTTGGTGAGATTGGAACCAGATGTCACACTTCCCTGGGAACCATCTCTCAGGCACACGCAGGGCGTAGAACATGGCTCCGAGAATGTAAAGAAGACCCATCAGAACAAGCCAACCCAGTGACGCCTTGCTGACCTGGGTGAACCAGCCCTCTGTGATCCCGTAGTGAATAGCAGGCACTACCCCAGATAACCCAAAGCCCATAAACACTCCTGCCCTAAGCGGCCGCAGCCTCGGCTCTGAAAATCTGTCCCAAAGTGATACAATAATAGAAAGTATTCCTAAAACAACCACTACAGATAAATAAATGATCTTCGGCCTATAGTGGCAGTAGAAACTATAGTACAACCAAGGAACAAATGACCCCATGATAAGTAGGGCTATTCCGCAGTAATCTAGCTTTGAGAATAGTTTCCCAACCATTTCTGAGTGACAGTACAGCGTGTGATAAGCGAACGAAAAACCAAGGCACACAATAGCTCCAATAAAAAACACGCCAAATATCATTTTCTCTTGCATTTGAATTTCGATCGAAGGGCGCGTAAGGAAGTAGATCGCAACGCCGATGAAGGCCACGCACCCTAGCAGGTGGGTCCAGATGTTGCCGGTTTCAGTGTGGATGCGGAAGATGGAGGCGAAGCACGCACTGAACGACGGCAGGGGCGGGCGGTGGCCCTTGTGCAAATAGTCGTTGTCCTGCAGCCAGCGCGGCAGATGGCGAAAGTGACACACGTTCCACGATGCCTCCCACACTTTGCGCACGAACTCCTCTGCTTGCTCCGCGGCGTTGTGTGCCAAAGCGCCCAAATCAATCTCATCGGATAATACGCCAGCCTTCAAAACTTCGGCCATCTCCGCGTCGAGTAAATGCTGGTCCTCGGGCGTAGAAGGCAGAGGGCAACCTTCTTCTTCTTCGGCGAGCACCTCGTCCAACTCGTCCATGTGGGAAGCCAGGCTCTCGCCCTCCGGGTCCCATCCTTGCCGCCGTCGCAGCCCGTCCGACGAGACGCTTTGCGACCCCGAATCGGAGTCCAACTCCCACATCGTGGCGATTTTCTTTACGCGTTTAACACAATCATCCGACGACACGGGCGACCTGCTTTTTGAAGCGACAGTTATTAGCGAGAATCCAGTTACGTCATGAAAACCACGGTGCACAATGCAACGTCTTTTGTTTCGAGGCTGCAAACATTCACTTTTAAAGGACGAACCAATTCAATTCCGTAATGATATAAATACAAGTAGCACTGTAATTTTGCTGAGTTTAAAATTTTATGCACTAATAACCTTTGTATGCATCGGACAACGAACGAACAGCTGCAAGAAACTGTCGTCGTCAGTCTACTACACTCCGCTCGGCATCAATTTCCGATCGCATTTGCCATCTCACTTGCACTCAAACAACTGTCACCGAAAATAGTGTTGTACGATCTCGACGACTATGTGTAATCGAACAACAAAATCGAATAGAAACGTTACTTTTTACGAATACGCGACTAAATTTATAATGTATTTGCGTCCGTAGCAATCATTCATATTATAATGAACTGCGCTGGGTACTAATTTAACATATTCTTTCAGTGATTTTTGGTGTTTGTAAGGAACGCATTTATAAAATAGACTCGAGATCGATGCTTGCGTCTCACTCCAACATTTTAGGCGGGACTGTTGTTCTGACCCTGCTTGGAACACTGGAATTGAATTACACGTAAAAATGTCGGTTGATTTTTATTCTATTTTACTAAAAAAAAATAACCTTACCTACTTGCAACGACCAAATAACGTAGCGGTTAAGGAGGACTTGCAAACCGTTTTGTCTGTGGTCTGATTTCAAGGTCACGATAGACAGATATTTACAATTTTATATTTATTTTAGTATTCGACCAATGCTTATTATGCTTATTACCTAAACTTTAATTTACACAGTATTTCCTTGATAACCTAACTCCCCGGTGTCGTCTATTTGTTGAATGCATTACGTGAAATTTATTGATAGAGATCCAATATTTCCAATGGTGAGTTTCTACAGTAAATGTCCCTGCCGACGTATTGCTCTTAAACGTCATGGACCAATTGTTATTATTTATCACACATCAGTTAAGAAGCAAAAAAATATTAAGTTAATCATATACGTGACAATATAAATCCATCGCAATAAGAATGAATGACTTTATCTTCAGTATAATTTTGTTCAAGAGTCAATTGATGATATCTGCTCGTTTTGAGTGCAGATACTTATAATCGAATTACAAAATATGATTTACCATAAACAGTGACGGTTTATTTAATTCAAATCTATTCTTAGTATAATTTTATTAGTGTTTTATGGAGAAAAAATCAAGATAATTGAGAAATCTGTCACAATTTGTTACTGAATTTTGACTACGTTGAGTCGACGGGCCTCATAATTATGTATTAAGTGATGACACAGACACGGCTTCGATAACGATGTTATGAGCGACTGATTTTCGATGATGTTCGAGACAATAATAAAAATATATATAATAATAATAATAATAATAATAAAATCATTTATTCAGCTATTACAAAACATATTTTTGAAATAAATAACATTATAAGCTTATAACATTATTAATAGAATTCTATGGTTTAAGGGTCGGAAGGGGCCGCCCTAGTCGTACTTTTTCGAATCAAATCGGATAAATACTGGAAAAGGGCCGAATCTTAAGTACCCGAAACCGACGTGCGTGCATGACTCGATGTATGAATGTGGAAGAAGCGAAATAAATTTGTCAAGATCGTAGCAACTGGAAAGAAGCGGTCTCTGCGTACCCCTCTGGGAAACAGGCGCGATTTAATGTATGTATGTTTCTATTTTTTCGCAGAATTACACAGTCATATTACTGAAATAAGTATTTCATTTATACCCTCAATTGACGATGTAATTTCATGTACTTATCTAAAAAATACGACGTAATTATGTGCTCAGTCCCATTCTGATCGGGGTAGTAGGTAATACGTAGTAAGTAATAGCTGTGGTGGAACTGAAGTGTCAGCTAGCTGTCTGAATTGTACTGTACTTGGAAGGTAAAGTTGATGACTTACATATTTTGTTGTTGAAGACTTTCAATACAGGGCAATTCGAACCCGTTTAAGGGATCACAAATGGAAGTGATTTCTTAATTTTGATTTAATCTGGAATCGATTTCAGAAACCCATTTCTCGAAATGGGTTTCAAATATTCATACATTGTTAAAAACGGGTGTATCCCAAATGATTATAATTATACTGGCGAATTTTTATTTTACAATTATCACTTAGTACTTGTCGCGGGCGAATTAAAAATACAAACGAGCAGTACCACCATTTATAATGTTACTCATGGAAGTTGGTTCTACTACCAACGACTTTAAATCGCTCGATTACTCTTAATATCCTACCAGTCGTACGTAGAATCGATATTTTATTACTTCGAATAGCTCGTTTAACATAAATCCATCATGAGTTTAACAACACTATGGTGGATGACGTAAACGAAAAATTGTGCGCTCTTATTGGATGATAAAATAGTACGTCATTAAAATCGACCAATAACCATTTAGCTTATTCTATACATTTTTATATCACGACAAGCCCTATTATAACCTCAAATTAGACAAAAGATTAAAAAGCAGTATATAAACCAAATAACAAAGAAAACTCACTTTTTGAACATCTTGATCAAGAAGAGAAGTACTCAGTATTAGATTAATTCACTGTTTAGATAGCACCAAATTATACACCGGAAAATTTAATACAGCAGTTTTCTGTCACATTCAGTAACATTAACATTGACGTAAACAATTCTCGATTACGTTACGACCCTATCAGCGTAGAGGTGTCTATCTTACTATTGGTCTACTACAATATAACGCCTTGTGATTGGCCCGTTTTTTTCCATTGTCAGGAGCGTTTTGTTTATTAACCGTTCGTGTTTTATCTTATATTATAAGTAACAATTTTTTTAATCCAGTTCTTTAATAAGAAATGTTTTTTTACCAATATTTTAAATAGTATATTCTATAAAAAAATCTCATACTCAAAAGCTAAATAAAATGAATATAGCAGTTAATAATATTTTAATCAGGCAACTATATGATATTACTGTCTGGTCTGTCTGTCCTGTCAGTCAGCTGCCGAGCTGAATATCCTATAATCTGTGGCTGAGTGAGAGTGCCGACTGCCGAGGTTTGAGTTTGTTTTGAGTGTTTTGACTTGACACCACGTGGGGTTAGAACATCTGTATTACATATTTATTAAAGCATTTATTACTTAGTATCAAACACACACAATATGTCTAATCTGTTAGAAGTGTTAGTGACAACGGACTCAAACAATACACTATGGACAAGCAGTATTTGGGATTCTCACACGGGCACCAACTTGAAGACTTACAAGGGTGGTGGCACTGCAGAGCCAAGAACGCTGTCATTTATTGGAAAAGATTATTTAGCAGTCGTAGAGAAAACTAAACCTATATTACACATTTGGCCTTTGAATTCACATCAGACAGTCCAAGGCATGCGTTTCATTCTGCCAGGGAAAGCGAGTGCTTTATGTTTCTCACCGGATGGAGCATTCTGTGTAGCCGGCATTGACGAGAAAGTATATCTGTGGCAAACAGCGTCTGGGAGCCTCTTGACAATAATTAATAGACACTATCAAAAAGTTGTCCTGCTTAAGTTTACTACAGATGGCAGATATTTTGTGTCAGCAGCTGAAGATGGTATGGTCATGGTATGGTCTTTAGCTACCGTTGCTGCTAATCCTGAGGCTGAACTTGTAACTCAGACCACTGCAGGCCAACATGACCCTGTCTATATATTCTCTGACCATTCACTACCAGTATCAGATCTATGCCTCAGTAAAACAGGCATGCATGGTAGATTATGCTCTGTATCAGGGGATAGAACCTGCAAAATATATGACTTGGCATCAGGTGAGATGCTGCTCAATCTAGTGTTTGATATGCCTTTGACGGCTGTGACACTAGACGTCCTAGAATTAAATATATTTGTTGGTACTGCTGAAGGTCAAATATATCAGATGAGCCTAACAAATCCACCTAGAAGTCGGGATCTTTTGATAAACTCAGAGACGAGTCTTGTTTTTAACAGTCATAAAACTTTAGTGACTTGTTTGTCGGTTTCACTTGATGGAGAAACTTTAATGTCTGGATCCAGTGATGAGCGGGTTCTACTCTGGCACATCCCTAGCAGACAGCCAGTAAGGACGTTAAAGCATAAGGGACCTATAACAAATGCTTTTTTCACTACTAATTACCCAGCTATTTATAGACAAGAATTCAAGCCCACAATAATTCTACACAGCTTAGAAAGGTCTTTAGAAGATTCAGATGTAGTCACAGAGCTAGAAGTATTGGTAAACAAAAAAATTAATTTCTGGCCTTCTATGAACGATAGTAATGTTGAACAAAGTGTTGGTTTAGCAGCAGAAACTGAATATAAAGTTTCCGAGGGAAAGTTAAAAGAAGAATTAGAAAGAATGAAGAAAATTAATGCTGACTTGTATTCATTTGCTATTCAAAAAGAAGTTAATAATATTGTCAATAATAATGGTGGTGCAAAGAAAAGAAATAAGAAACATAAGTAAAATTTATTAATGATTATATTATGGTTACCTACTCATAAATATTCCTCTTTTATTAATTTCTCCAATGTCACACGGTTCTGGTTATATCCTGTTTTATTTTTGGTATATAAGTAATCACTTAATGTTCATATCTGGGCTATTATCATAGGAAGAAACTTTTAAAAATGTACACAGTTGCCCTAGGTAGTATTTAAACAGGAACATAGGGATCTGAATTATCTAAAGTTAAAACGTCGAAATTTGAAATATCAAATTTCGATGATCAGATAATTAGATTCGATATTTCGAACTGTTATTATAATGATGGTTGAAATATCGAACGTACTTGTTGGGTATGTAATCAAATATCCATAATTGATTCATCTAAAGTTAAAATATCAATGCCCAAAACATTGAACGGCTATTATACCGATGCTTTAAATATCGAACGTCCTTGTATGTAAGTACCTATGTAATCAAATATCGAAAGTTCGCTAGTGACTGGTTCGCAAATTTATTATAAATAGCAATAACCAGCGGTCTAACATTTTGGAAATAAACTTATGTCATGAAAATGTGGAAAATCTGAACTTTCGGTGGGTACCTACCTATTTAAACCGTGTGGCATTAGACACGTATATTATATATTACGATTGTACATAAGTGGACCGTTCGATTTTTTTACTATAGATGACTGTTGATGTTTTAATCATTAGATATTTTAAACGGGTAGCATTTTAATCGTAGGCATTTCAGTCGTAGATAATTATGACTAGATGTTTTGACCGTTCGATATTGTAATTGTAACTTGGACATTCTGGACTTCGATATTTTAACTTTCGGGATTCAGATATGCACATTGTGCACCCATTTACAACAACAGCCTAAAGTAACTCCCCAATTATTATTTTTACAATTTGTTTCATAGGTAAGTATTTCTATATAGCTTTGACCTTTCAACCAGTTATAATAAATAGGTAATATATATTAAATAAAGAAAACTAGCCAACAAATAAATCAATGTAGCCACCCCTTTTAATGTAAAGTGCTCAGGTCACATTGGACCTACTTTTCTCTCTTCTGTGCTATACTGCTATGTTTATTCAGAGATTTCTAGCCCTAATTGATGCCCTATAATTTGTGCTTGTAGGTATACATTAAAAACTACTAAACTACCATATTTTCAATACTGGCAAACTTTATTTTTCGTTTAGAAATACATTAAGGATATAGTTTTGCCTTTACTTACAAACTTGTAAATTGTCAAATTATCGTATTGTTATTTAAAGGGAACTTAACTTTATCAATTTCTATTTAGTTTTTCAAAACAATATACTTAAAAGAAGTACTTTACAAAATACAGTGGAAAGACAAGTTAAAAGAAAAAATATTGAAGTGTTTAGCATGTTTTGGAACGAAAAAAATAAAGTTCAAGTAAACGTCACCCATTTCGAGCAACGCATTTTTGTCTGTTTTTAAAATACACCAGTATTTTGTCTGGGCGTCTAATCTCATGCAGTATGTGCTAAAACAATAAATATCGGTCAATAGCAAACCTACGGCTATGGTTTTATGATATCTTAATTTTCAAGGTAAGTGAAGTAAAACAGATATTCCCCATGTATTAAAAATAAACTCGAGGTTGTATTGTTGAGTCTGCGTCACAAACAAAACATTGTTTTGTTTATTGTTTTTAGCAGGCGGACGAGATGTCGAAAGCTGTGATAATACCGGAGCGCAAGAAGGATGTTGGAGGTATGAAGGACGAGATATCTCTGTCGCCACCAGACAAGAAGGATGGGCCTATGAGCATCCTGGGTCGCCTCTTACGACTGGATTCGTTAAAACGAAGCAATGTAGCGGTCAGCCCGACGCCTACGGAGCCAGCAGCGACCTATTATGGGGTCTACATCCCCTGTGAAATCAAGAAAGGCCCAGATGAAGGTATATTTCATTATAATTCTGCCCTATCACTTGCTTGTACATAAGTGTGTCATAGGCATTATTATATTATCTCCAAATCTATGTCAACATTATTTCTTGGCAAAATGCCTTTTCACTTTCTCTTTGTAAGTGATGTTTTTTTTGCTTGTGTATCTATTGTATGTAGTAACTAGTAATGATATTCACATTAGCCAAGTCTTATGTGATTGTTTGCAGAGTTGCAACCTTTGACTTATTTTAATAATGCAAGTAAAAAAAAAAGTAGGTTCTTACAGTATTTGGAAACATGAAAAAATATATTTATAAATGAGTTTTATTGGTGCATATGTTGTTGAAACAATTATTATTCTGATTAGCAGGGTTTGGAGTTTTAATAGCATGGTAAGATGAAAGAGAGCTGTGGAGCCGACATTAACATTAAATTTCAACTCTTACTCACTCATAGCCATTTGTTAATTTCATTCCCTGTGTAAAGCTGCTAAGCTAAGTAATGAGAGATTACAATTATAAACGAAATTATTTTCATCTGATATTTAATATTAATCTCATAATGTAATGAATATTAAAAGTTAAAGTTTTTATCAATGTTTATAATAAAATTTAATTATGCTATAAATAAACAAATGAGTACAAGTAAGAGTTAAATTTTAATGTTAATGTTGATTCCGTTTCTCTGTTTCGTCTTAGCAAGCTATGAAAACTATGAACCCTGCTTATTAGTATTTATTACAAAATCTATACTAATATTATAAAGCTGAAGAGTTTGTTTTTTTGTTTGATTGCTTGAATGCGCTAATCTCAGGAACTACTGGTCGGATAAAAAATATATATTCAGTGTTAGATAGCCCATTTATCGAGGAAGGCTATAGGCTATATATCATACTCACATAAACTGAAGTGAAGCGAGGGCGGGTCGCTAGTGCTTAGTACAAGAGTTTGCTTGAATAATAAAAACTTGTATGATTCAAGCAAACTCTTCGATTAACCTGTGGTGTGTCAAACTCGCTTCATCACCAACAAAATCTTCGCCCTCCTAGGGCAAGAGTTAGTCAAGAGTAAAAAACTGTTTTTTTTGTGTGTTGTGTCCAGAACAACATTTGAATTTAGAACTCAGAGTGGTTCGTACTAAGATTGATATTGTAATACATATGTATATCACATGACGTTCCATGGGTTAGAATCCTGGATACCCCTAATGCCTTAAAGGTTATTGCTTTTCTCTAAAATGTAATATAAAGTTTTGTTTCTCTTTTGGCATTTGCTTATGTTGGTGTAAGTGTTTACACATAAATGACACTAAATCTCATGATTGTGATTAGTATTTGCGCGTTTTTGTTTTAAATCATTTGCGTGGGCACTGGAGTCTGTTAGTTTAGTTCAGCATTCATATAATTTTTCGGACTTTTATACTGGATAAACATATTGATGCTTAAACTGTCCCATATATCTAAGTTAGATAGGCATATTACATAGTTTAGGTAACCTTACCTAACATATCTAATTATTGTATTTTTGTACCATAAATTTTAGTAAAATAGCGGTTTTAAATCTTAATAATCTGGCTTGCATTAACATGGTGATGGTGAAACATTAGTGAACCACTACATCATATAGATCCTCTCAGTGATTATGACACTATGAGCTATAACTATTTAGCACTAGAAAATCATAGTTCAAATAACAAACAATAATAATACTGATAACGGCTACAACTTCTGTAAGAGTTCTCATAGAGTTAAACTTATTGAATTCTGCTTTAAATTCTGATACAAATATATTTCAAGCAACTAAAGATCCGCTTGTACGCGGTCAATCTCATGTCTCATTAAATCGACTTTACGATTTCACATCAATTTGCAGCAATACGAAAACACACCAAATTTTTTGCTTCATAAGCAGGAATGGATTCTCGTCGAGAAATTTTAATATAAAGGTGCTCTTAAAGTTAGGAAGTTTTAATTACTTAAGAACTTTTAAACATTTAAAAAAAGTGAAATTTACAGAAATGTCACGCGTAATTTTATCAATGTCGGCTGCTAATGTTAAAATATCGTTTCGGAAATTGCGGCGACGCCTGTATAGAATAATTATTTGTTTTTCAAAATGAATATTACTTAATTAAGTTTATAATTTTTAATAGGTATCAATTATTTTTAGTGCCTATTGTCTAATTTAGACTAGTGTGCCTACTGGGTTGAACCACACCTAATAAAAAACAAATTACGTGTGTCTATGTCTACTCATGAGTATAGTGTAATCGAATTAATGAGGTAAGGCCTTGGCCTCATTGTGTGATGTATAATTATTTTGACGTTCATGATAATGTCTCACCTGCAGGTGAGAAACTACTCATTACTGCCTGATTGTTAGTCAATGACATGGCCTATTACCTTGATACAATGCATACATTAGTCTCTAATCAAATTACGTATTGTAAATGAGAAAGGGATACCCATTATTGTAACATTCACATTTAGTTTACATAAACTCACGCCTTTATTCCCATGGGGTAGGCAGAGCTACAGAATTTCCAACAACTATAAAAACTTTTTGATAATTCTGTAACCACATTTTGCACACTTAAGCGAAGATGTTTACCAGTGTATGACATTACATACACAATTTTAACATTTAGTTTTTAGAAATAATTATTACATTATATAATTAGGAGAGGAAGGAAGTAGGTACTAGTTTAATGTTGAGGCAAGGTGATAAATGTTTACATCATGTACCAACATCTGGTAGGTGGGGACTACAATTTCTATCCTACCCTTTTTAGCGCGTCACAGTTAGGGCCGCCATAGACGGACTGCTTAGGCAGTCAGAGGGCCCAGACAAGATGCACTACGCTAGCTAGCGTTTCTCTTCGTTTAGTTTTTAAACCAATCGCGTCACTGGTAGATGACGTGATACGAAAAGTCACGTGATGTGCCAGTGACGAGATTGGTTTAAAAACGAAACGAATAGAAAAGATAGTTAGCGTATTGCATCTTGTCTGGGCCCTCAGGATCGACAGCTCCTTGGTTGCCATTGGGCGATCTGGAATTTTAATGCTCTGTGCTGGTATTGAAACTGCAGATTGACCAATAGCGACCACGTAGCTGTCGGTCCTGACTGCTCTAAGTAGTCCGTCTATGGCGGCCCTAAGTGTGACGTGTAACGCATACTAACGCAGCTAACAGTCGGCCAATTAACGTGGCAGGGCGATGCATTTACCAAGAAGCACAGACCGGCGTCGTGTCTTATGGCAAAAAACCCTCTAAGAGAAAAAAAAACATGAACAGCACCATTATGATCGAGTGCAAACACTATTTAATTTTCTTAAAAATCGCAATCTACGCTAAGAACATTTTTTTCCAAAAGAGACCTTGGAGAATGTGGATATGACTAAAGTCGCCGCCATTAGAACTTGCAAAAGGTGTAGACAAATCGAAACGAACCAATTCACCATGATTACTCGATAATCACGTACTTTTACAGATCAAGTGAGGTCTTTCCAATGATTTATGTACTAGATAATTATTTTTTCATTATTGTTAAGATGAAATAACTTTATTATACTTACTTTATTTTTAATAAAAACACGCATGGTGAATATTTGAGGTTATGTGTCAAACAGTACTAATTTGTTTACATCGTTCACAAGTTCTATTGACGGCGACTTTAGTTCCGAAAGTATGACTAAAAATGGTTCCCATACGACCAACATCACCGACATCTCTTCCTCAACCAGAAATGACCATCGATAAAAGATTCATTTGGGTTTAGCCTGCACAAAGAAAAATATTTAATTATGATCCTAAAATGGTTGAAATAAAATGATATTTGATTTGATTTGATATGAATATTGCGCTCTCTTGTTCACAGAAGCAATTCACGTGTACGAGAACAAGACAGAGGCACTGGAGTTGGTCCGCCGGTACAAACTGGCGCGGTTCAAGGCGTTCCATAGCCGGCAGGAAGCCATCTCCTTCGCGCTACAGGGCGCGGAGCCGGTGGACACCACCGACGGGAATGATAGCTGTAAGTGTTGAAGCGAAAGAGATTTGTCAGGATCGTACCAGGAGGAAAGAAGTGGTCTCTGCCTAGCCCTCTGATAAACAGGAGTGATTTAATGTATGTATGTATGGAAGTATTGAAAAAAATACCGGTCAAGTGCAAGTCGGACTCCCGCACCGACGGTACCTTTAGTATAACATTAAACTGGTGTATGTCGTTTATTTGGTTAGAGGAAAAACTTGTAAGTTGTATATATAGTTAGTTCGTGAGTTTTCCTGTACATAGCCGACTAGCGACCCGCCCGTGCTTCGCTTCGGTTTAGACTTTTCATACAAAAGGATTTTCCCGCTAATTCCCGTTCCCGTGGGAATATCGGGAATTCCTTTCTTAGTGCACCTCTACGGTACCTAAGCTACGTCCCTTCCAAATTTCAAGTCCCTACGTTTAGCCGTTTAGGCTGTGCGTTGATATGTCAGTCAGTCAGTCAGTTTCTCCTTTTATATATTTAGATGTATTGTTGGTAGATCAAGTGTTAAAACGTTCGATACATACAGAAATTTATTTTTGCATACTCATTCATTACTATTCAAGTCCATGCATCACATGTTGGTGTTGTGAATCGTAATAATTAGCAGTTAATATGTTAATTTAAACAGACAAAATAACGTTTGATACATTAAAATAGCATTGAACTGAAAACTTTATTCAGTAGGTTTGCGACCTTCTTGCAGTACTAACTTACCTTCGGAAGGTAACAACACCTACTTGTTCTGTTGTATATTTTAATTTGAGCAGTTGTATAATTAATTGAGCGTTAAATTAAGATAAGAATATATTATTATTTGTACTTTAAAAAAAAACTATTTTATAAAGTAGGTACATATTGCGCAGCCTGTACTAGATAATTTATAAATCGGGTACAGTCGCGAGCAATAATATGTTATCTAACATTGGGCTCAACAATATTTGACTCGTCTCTGTTACTAGAGGCATTAGAGCGTGTCATATATTTTTGAGCCCATTGTTGAATAATATATTATTGCTGGTGACTGTACAAATTACCGCTCGTTAAACTATAATAAGTAATAACCGCCCTAACATTTACATGACTGCTGGAGAAATTATAATCCAAATAGTTATTAGTCCTAATTCAAAAGTGACGCCTAATCGAATGCAGGAAAAATGGCCGCCTACTCCCTTTATTTTGAAAGATTACATTAAATTGGTCATTTCATATGTTAAGTGGCTTTAGCTTCATTTTTGAACCGTATTAGATATTGGAACTAATTCCCAAACGACTAACCAACACGTATGCACGACTGTTTTTTTACCAATATTCTATCGGCAGACACATTCTTGGATGTTGTTTGTTTCTTCCGTTCTGTAAATGGGCTATTGCTTATCGATTACCGATTAACGACTTCTACGCTGACGGATTCTCGGGCAAACGCTAGTTAAATAATACCTTTAAAAGCTAATTTTCACCTGACTTTTTTTGCCACTATTATAAGCATTTCAACTACTTAATTTCTTACTATGTCAGTCTTCTTACAGTCTACGTGTCATCAATATTCATTGTGATACGTACAATACTGCTGTCCTACCAAAGAAGGCAGCTAACTGCAATATAGTATTCAAAGCATTCTATACTTTATTGGTAGCCACATTAAATTAAATCCTTCTACTGTTACTACGCCGTTAGCCGACGACTTTGGTAGGACGGCAGGTACTTACAATAAGTAGGCGAAACTGCCCTATGGTTTCAAGTTGTTAAAAGCGATATTGTAGCATTAATTTAGATTACAAATAATTCATGCTGCAATGTATGCAATTGCGAAGTATCATAAGTCATTGTCTCTTCACATAATTGCATTATTTAATTGTTACCGATTATCTCTTACCTTATACTTTCCTCGATCGTATAGCTAAATATGTTTTTAAGATATTTATTTTTTGACCTAGTTTTCCTATCGGTCAATGATATTGATAAAGGAGAGATGCCAAGTGTCTATAGCGTAGATATATTTATGAAACAAACGCGTTTCTTATCTTATTGACGTTATGGTTCCGGGTGAAAGGAATGGCCGCCTTTAGATTGTGTGTGATTCAGACAAACAAACACATAAAGTAGTTTTCCTATAGATGAGCGTTCAAAAATTCACATGTGAGAAAAAGTCTCCCTCTTTTTAAAATACTTCAACGTTTAGGATCTTTTGTAATATTACCCTCTTACTCTTACACAGAGCTGTTCGAATGTGCAGGTTTCCTTGCGATGTTTTTTTTTTACCTTCAGATTATCGAGTAATAGCATAGCATAGCATAGCATAACATAGCATCACTGTTAACTGAACACTAGTAAGCCTTATTTGTAAGGTGACGTTGATACGGCTTTTCTGAATAAATACTTATAAAAACCGATTCGAAAACCCTTGAATAGGATAGCGGGCCGGTCCGTAGAACTATCGAGTCCGGTATTCTACTCTGCCGATTTTGCTCACTGTTTAAGAAAACTAAAGGAAATCGCTTAAAGATAATAATTATTTTTTCGCGTTTTCCTCAAGTGTTCTTTAACAATGTTCAAATGACCGACCGCGTAACACAGATAACAATAAAATTTAAAAGCCGCAGCTACATCTGTTATTTAAAAACCGGTGGCGTCAGTTTACCGGCCGTTTCGAAATCGCCGAAATATAACTCCTTTTGGCCGGATTTACAAGGTCAAGATAGTTTTAGCTAGTGATTTGCTGCAAAAGACTTCTCGTTTTAAACGTTAAAGAGAGCAATAAGTAATAAGAGCATTCTTGTTTAGTAATACAATCACAGGTTCGCTGTGACGTTCATTAAAACTGACTGACTTAGCGAAACTGTATAGCTTCCTAGCAACTTATAATTTTTCTCTCATATCGTTCAGTGCGTTTCTTTCACTACAGACTAGGCAGGGCGAAGCGATTAACTATTAATATACATAGAGTATTTGTCTTTTTTAATGCACACGGGATCTATGTCTTTTGTTTCGATAATTGTAATTTAATAACCTAATTATGAAACATCTAGTCCCTTTCACTGTTGTACGTTTGGCTATTTGTTATTTCAAACATTTCCCATTCGCTCTAAGGTTATCTGGAAGAGATCCTTAAGATAAGATAAGAGAGGGATTACTGGGCGGACAAGTGGCGGGTTATTTGTACTAGCCCTCCTGGATTGGTTTCACATGTTCTTGTCACTGTCTTATTTACCGGAGATGAATACTCGTTAGTTTAAGTATGTTTAGTGTATTTAGCGCGAAAGCGAATAGGTACAAAAGCGTGCGTAAACACTATTACAAACTGTTCGAGTCGCGTGATACCCAAAAATTAGGTGCAAAAGCACCGGCGCTCGGACACTGTTTTGTTGGGTAAACTTAATTAAATTACGGATAATATTAGAGTCGTGTGTATGCTAAGTGAATTAGGACGCTTAATTAAACATATCGATTAAGTCTTAACATAGGAGAATGTCGGCTAAGCACTCAATCAATATTGAAAGCGTGCGAGTGTACGATTTCTAATTGAGGTGTAAGTGAATTATCGGATTTGTACTTAATTTGGCATGGCAACCAGCTAGGTAACTCTGTAAAAAATATTTGAGTCGCAGTGTTTGTGAAAACTTGGTCATGTGGCCAATTTCACTTACAATAGAGCGCCCTCATTTTTTCTACCATAGTATTTTTAGCTAAATTGTACATGACCATGTTAGACAGTTTTTGAAAACACCTTTCTAGCTTCAAATATTTGTGTTTCATGAGCTATAAAAAATAGTTAACCTTGTTCGTCCTCGGTTTTATTTTATTTTTGTAACTTTTGATGTGATATCTTCATATTTGTATTTTTTTGTGTATGTTTAGTGTCTGTAACACCTCATTAAACACGAAATTATTAAAAATATGTAAGTAGTCATGGCCTCTATTCTACTACTCAAAACCACCATAGCCTTTGATGAGTCATCGTATTGTCAATATTACGATAGCTCTTATTTACTTGAGAGTAAGACCGAGTTAACACGTCAAAGGCAATATCGTTTTATCCTGTAGAATGAGGCCCAGGTCTGAACTACAATTAATTTGTACTTGTACATACAAGTACGCGCTTACAATAGACAAAAAGACATCGCTGTATTCATTAGCTTCTTTATTTCCAGCTGTGATGGGAGAGAAGCCGTATCCCTTCAAAGCGCCGTCATCCCAAGACCTGGTGGCGCTCCGGAAACAGATCGAGAAGGGCCTGGTCAGCACCGTGCGGGACCGCGTGTGGGACAACCCTCGCTACCTCGTCAGCAGTGGGAACACGCCGTCTATCATGCAGGTATTTATCTCAGTACAAAGCTTGGATCCATTTGTGATGGCCTTATGGTGGGACAATCTGGTGAAGATTACGGGGGTCCTGATGAGAGTAGCACCAATCTTTCGCGGAGATCCTTGGGGAAGGGAAGAAGAAGAATAAATACATTTATTCAGTAACTATGAGACACAAGAATAAACAAGTTATTAAAGAATACAGTTACTGTGGAAGAAGCGAAAGAGATTTGTCAGGATCGTAGCAGGTGGAAAAAAGGGTTGTTGCTTACCCCTCTGGGAAACAGGCATGAATTAATGTATGTATGAATGTACAGTCAACCAATTTGATTTCTAGGCCACTTTGGACTATGTTAAAGTGACGTTGTCAACGTTGTTGTAAGAGACTCCCTATGATTTGGTTTACAACATCACGTTGACAAAGTCCATAGTGGCCTAGGAATCAAATTGGTTGACTGTACAATGAAGGTGACATTGATAGCACGTAATGTGTGTCCTCGCGGCAGTGAAACACCAGCAGCTGAACAGTGAGCTGTGAATATTTTTCGGCAAGTATGATGATGAAGAATCCCATGTGATGGTGACATGATAAGGTCTGCCTTCCATGTTCTCTCTCGCCACTTCGCTCTATCTGATGTCGGCGTCAACAACGTTGCAGTATGGTCTAATGCGCGTAATATACGCGTTAATAATAATAAAAAAAACTTGTTATTATTTGTGTTTGTTATGTTAGTTTGTGCTTCTTTTACGCAGCTACTTAGCAACAGATCGTGACGTGTATTTTTGCGTAGAGATAGCTAAAAAGCCAGTATGTGTCATAGGGTTTATTTTATCCCTAGAAATCATACAGTTCCTGTAAGCAGCAGTACTTAGTAGTACAAATCCAGTACAAAATATTGTTCTCTGTAACGCAGGAGGGTTCCCGCTATAACGCCCTGCACGTCGCGGCGAAGGCTCTCAACGCTGAAATGTGCAACCTGATCCTCACGACGGTCGGCGACCCGTCCTTCGTGCAGACGCTCTACGGACTCGACGCGGACGCCGACTGTTGCCAGGTACAGTTTTTTTTCACCGTGGAAGGAGTTAAATACATAAAAAACATCCATGACTCAGGAACAAATGGGTGAATCAACTTTTCTTTGTAGCTCGTTGCCATGGTGTCATCTCCTGGGTCACTCTAAAACTATGATTTTAAAGGATTTATAATTCCACTAACAATCAGTTTTATTATTTTATGGTCTTTCTCCAGAATGTGCTAGAAGTATACATTATAAAAAAAACTAAGAAACTTTATTGCTGTTGTCTCCTGGCTTACGGGATAGAATACCAACAACAAAAAGTTGATACACCCAAATATCTGCCCTTACCGGGATTTAAACCCAGGACCACTAGCTTGGTAGGCAGGGACACTACCAACCAGTCCAACGCGTCGTCAATATGCATTGCTGTGTCTGTCTCCTGACAGAACCTGCAGTCGCGTCTTGTTTCATACCCATTAGAAACAGATGTCTGTTCAGATTGCAGAGGCCAGTTAGGATCCCAGTCACAGCGATAGTCCTTTCTCTTTTGCGTTTTAGAATACTTTTGAACCCTTTAATTAGTGATTTAGTGTGTTTTTATTCTTCTGCAACTCGATCGCCTTAGGTTTACATAGGTCGCGTACACCAACTAGTCTAACTGTGTTTTTTTTTTTTTTGTTTTTATGGCATAGATAAGACAAACGAGCACACAGGCCACCTGATGGTAAGTGGAAACTGTGACCCATAGACATTCGCATTCACAAGACTGCACTGCAATCCTAAGACTGCAAATGCGTTGCCAACCCTGAGGACTAAGGTGAAATGCCTCTATGCTAGTCATTTCACCGGCTGTCTTATCCCCAAACCGGAACACAACAATGCGAACACTGCTGTTTGGCGGTAGGTTAATGGATAAGATGGTTTGTTGCAGGAGTTCTCTGCGATCCTAGTGGACCGCTACCTGAACACTCCGGACAAGGGCATGAACGAGACGCCGCTGCACTTCGCGGCGAAGCTCGGCGCCGAGGCCGTCGTCGACCTGCTCACCTCCTTCCCGCAGTGCAACACCACCGCCGTCAACAAATACGGGGAACAGCCTAAGGACGTGAGTTCACAATATCTGCCTGATGCAAAAAAAAGATGTTAGCTAATGTAGCTTCCAAATGGATGGACAGATTCTGATGTGCACGCGGTTTTTTTGCTTCCATATTGCAAAACAGCCGAACCAATAATTTTAATGATGTTTTCTTAATTATTATTTCCTTTAAAGCTCCTGTTACGCTAATTCATTATAGTTTTTTTCGTATTTTTGCACATTTAAATAGTTTTTGACTAGTATAATAATATAAATTGAGATATCATATCAGTTGATCACCAAATACCAGCAAAGACATTGTTCATGCGCGTAACCATGGAAATAACAATGTCATAATAGTTATAAAAGAACTTTTATAACAATGGCAACGCTCATTATAGAACAGCTGGCCTATTGCGTAACGCACTCGAAAATCAGCGCTGCAGGTGTTTAACACCTCAGCATTATGCTGAGCCAGTGTCCGATTCACTGCCGCGAAGACACTACTATTTTTATTGTTTGATTTTGTTTTTACTTTTTTTCTGTGTGTCACGTGTGTAGTGAATAAATGTATTTTTCTTTTCTTTCTTTCTTTCTTTCAATCGCAATCGACTTCAAAGTGGAACAATTAATTTCATTTTGTAAGCAGACAAGCCTTTCATTTTCAAAATGAACGCGATTGCGAGTGCATTATGCAATAGCCCCTGTTTTCACGCTATAGTTATGCTGTATTGGTTTCCTAATGAACAATATGTTGTAGATAATCTGCAAGCGGTGCAGCGCGGCCTCGCCGGAGAGCTCGCGGCGCATCGCGGGCATGCTGCGCGAGCGCTACTACGTGCCCGTGCTGCACTGCGAGGACGGCAGCGCCGCGCCCGCCATCGGCCGCGCCTTCACGCCCGGCGACCCGCCCGTGAGTTAACCCCCTTACAGACCTGTTATAAGTGAGGCATTACCCTTACCACGAGCTACAATTACCGCACTCGCTGGCCAGTCAAATGCTCTGTCCCTCACAGTGTTAACTAAATACATTTTTAGTTCGGTTTATCCATCACTACATAGTATAAAACAAAGTCGCTTCCCGCTGTCTGTCCCTATGTATGCTTAGATCTTTAAAACTACGCAACGGATTTTGATGCGGTTTTTTTTAGTAGATAGAGTGATTCAAGAGGAAGGTTTTTATGTATAATAAATTTTGTTTTATGTACGTGTGTTATAGAAAACTCAAATAAACCGAAGCGAAGCGAGGGCGGGTCGCTAGTACCTAATAAAATAAGTATATTTGTTTGTTTGTGACGCTTGGATTTAACATCGGAGATATCTTCTATGGCAAAAATTCATTGAAATTGGTTTATCGGTTTAATGTATGAAGACTGAAGGTCAAAATCAAAGTGGTATGTATTATCATAATTAGGAAATAACGACTCCATGGATTTTAGAATCATTATGATTCTAAAATCCCACCGAAAGTCCTACCACTAGTGGTATCGTAGCTCGTTAACGCGGTTTTTTTTAGAAAGTTAGTATTATTGGGTTGGTTTTTAGCTAAGTTTGATAAAAACTGGAGCATTTAGAGTCATTATCTCTGATAATACGAGACGATTACATCGGGGAATGCAATGTAAATAAAATAAAGATAGCCTTTATTTTAGGTGTAACAGTAAATGTTTTTTTTTTCCAATAAAATATGTCTAATTGCTTCAGTCAGAGTTTTGAATTGATTTAGGATTCATTCAGACTTTTCTATTGCATTCTATGACTAGCAAATTTTCTTTGATATAGACCGGCTATTAACTTACAATCGTTCTCCGATCTGTTAAGTGGTTGGCCTTTTATTGCCTCTTACCAGTTTGTCATTATTTCACACGATTTAAATTTTTTTACTCGCGTACTTACACCGCTAATATTAATATCGTTAACAGAATACCACCAATAGCGTAACTGAAGCGTGAAAACAGTTCTATAATGAGCATTGCCATGGTAATACTAGTTATTTTATAAAATTGTTCGTGCGCTTAACCATGATATGATAATAACAATTTATTATCATGGTTGAGCGCATGAACAATTTTTATATTTACATACATACACATACATACATACATAAACTTACGCCTTTATTCCTAGAGTGGGGTAGGCAGAGCTACAGAATTTCCAACAACTATAAAAACTTTTTGATTATGCTGTAACCACATTTTGCACACTTAGGCGAAGATGTTTACCATAAATAAAATCATAAGATGTCTCTTCTACGTTTTGATTGATTACGTCACTTTGACGTAGTCCAAAGTCGACTAGGAATGAAATTCCTTGAGTGTAACTGTGTCTCCAGGAGATCAACAGCGACCCGATGAGCCCGCGGCTGGAGATCCGCGCGTTCGCGGGGCCCATGGGCGCGCGCGACGCCGACGCCTTCCGCCGCCGCTGGAAGACGCCGCCGCGCGCGCCGCGCCCCGCGCCGCCCGCCTTCCGCCTCCGGGACCTCGCCAAGGGGCTCGAGAACTTCGGCAGGTAACGCACACACCCACCGACAATAGGGATACTCCTTTACCCTATTCGAGCTGCTGCTGCTATTAGTGCTGAGTGGTGTCAATTTCGACGTCACAGAATCACCCATGGCAACACTATCCTACAATTGTTTTTTTTCTTTCCTTTTTTATTGTTTTTTTTTCATTATTATTACTGTGCTGCCATCCTTATTTTAATGATGTTTTTCTGTTCTGTTTTTTTTTTCTTGTGTTCGTCGAATAAATGTTTCTATTTCTATTTTCTATGGATATAGCAGACAATTGACAATGGAAAGTAATCATGAGTATTTATGAGGGTTGAAAACTCCGTCTTTTCGCTGTCTTGGTCACGACCAAACTGGTGAAACCGAGGTCAAAAAAAAACCCATTTTTGAAAAAAAAAACTTTTCCCACAGGACTTCGCCATGGGCGTTGTAAAAAAAATACCAGAACTTTATGTATTTATATACGGATCTAGAATATATTTTTTTGTTTCAAATCTACTCCTTTTGCAACACTCCATACTTTCATAGTCACTGAAGCACTTCTTGTTTGACATTCAATAACTTTGACTGTTCGACCAAAATCTATTATTTATCTATTTGTTATCTCAAAAGTTGGCGAGGTTAGTCAAAATTTAAAAATAGATTATAGATAGAATACACCATAGCGAAAACTCAAAGTAACCTTATTCTATACGGAATAGAAATCAAAATGGTTTTAACACTGGCCTTTTAAGCAGCCATAAAATTTTCGATGAAATATTTTCTGCTATTTTTCACTTTATGTGTGCTTCTTGTTTCAGGGACCTAGCGGAACAATTACAAGTCGGTTGGAAGGAATACTGGCCGTTTCTAGATACTTTCACGGACCTACGCACCCCGGAAGGGCTGGCGTTGCTCGAAAACTTCCTCAAAGCGAAATACGAAACCGCCTGCTCCTTCGCGTACAACGACAGTTGCGCGCAGTCGCACCAGACCCCCGACGATATCTCCCTCTCTAGAATAAGTTTAGGCAACCTATCAAACCACAGTCCTATGAAGTCGATTCTGAGTCCAATGTCCGAGCTCTGCGTCGCTATGAAAACTTGCAGCATATCTACGGAACGGCCTTCCCATTGGAAGAAAACTGACCCGATAAGGCAAAGGATGTGTAGGCAACCTAGTGCGAAATCTTCTCTAACTAATGGGGACGTGCCACCTACGAACCACTCTGTAAGCCAACTTCTTTGCATAGAACGAGCCTGCCAGGTCTTCGCGAAGAGAGTAGCCGACGCGTTAACGTTTTCGTTGACATCTGAACCAGAAGTGGCCGGGGAATCTCTAAAAGCTGAAGCGAAGAATCTCCAGCACACTATGTATACATACATGGACGATGAACGGTTTCAGAATATTAACTTCACCTTGATACACTCACGACTCGCTCAGTTAGTGGTGTTTATGTTGAAAAAGCAAACAAAAGAGGTTGACGATATTAACAGTTTAGTTGAATTTTTAGTTAAGTTGCGGTGTCCACACGATGACGTTTTCAGTTCGGACGATGAGCACAGACCAAATAGTTATCGTGGTACCAGTAGAGTACGGTTGGCGCACGTCATAGATAGCCACGTTCGGTGCTTGGCTAGCTTTATTAGTGAGGAGTTGACAGAAGCAGATGCGAGTAAAGGCCCCTCAGGGTCGGAGAGCCAGTGTACGGAGTTATGGGAGAGAGCAGCTAAATGTAGATGTGACTGGAAGATTGAGCATTTCGAGAGGAACAGCAAGAAGAACGCGTCGTTTAGGAAGAACCGGTCCATATTGTCCACCAGCCCGAAAAATGAGAGCTTGATTAGGAGACTGACGTTCGATTATGATATTGGTAAGTTGTATTAGCAGTCTCAAATTATTTGATAATTGTAATCTAAATTTATTTAATCACGTTTTATGACGTTAGAAAACATTACTAAAAAAATACAAAAATAATGTGGCAAATAGACACCCCTAAAAAGTGGTCTGACTTGTCTGAATACCTGATGATGATGATGATGATGATGATGATGATGATGATGATGATGATGATGATGATGATGATGATGACGGCGATGATGATGATGATGATGATGATGATGACGATGATGATGATGATGATGATGATGATGATGATGATGATGATGATGATGATGATGATGATGTTGATGATGATGTTGATGATGATATTGATGATATACGCGTGTATCCCCAGGCGACGGCAAGCTGCAGCGCAACGAGACGGAGAAGCCCGTGAGCGTGAACTCTCCCGGCGGCGACAGCGGCGCGGCGCTGTTCACCGTCGACACCGCCAAGTGCCAGGTCGTCGAGGCCGAGGTACACACAACATACACATACTCAACCAACACATACAGACAAACTGCAGCGCAACCAAACAGTGAAGCCCAAAAAGTTTGCCAAATAACAATTTGATGACACCACTGATTTTGTTTTTGGATAAACCACTATTTATTCTGTTCGCAATTATAGTGTAGAGTTTTATGTATTCCGCGAATCCATCGTGCAATGATAATTTGACGGACAACACTTTATATTTTGACGGTTGTTGACAACTTTCACAGCATTCGAAAACAGAACTACGCTGTGAATTTATAATGTTCATTTTAGTTTCATTGTTTTGGCATTAATCACAAGCATCAGTTTTTGGTTAAAACTTAAAGTGCGTTTGCTGAGTTTCAACCGACTTCAAAAAAAGGAGGTTCTCAAGACAACTCGTATATTTTTTTGCGTGTTTGAAGGCGGTTTTAATTTTTTTACACATTTAACCCCCTCAAATCAAACTAGTTCTTGCAACCTATTTGATATCTCATTTTTTTTATCTCAATAATTTGTGGTTGATACTTAGATATCGGACGACGACTCCGTGGCGTCGTGCAACTCGGACGACGCGTACATCACGGCGTCCGAGCACTCGGAGCGCGACGACGAGCGCATGGAGGACGCCAGCGACCGCGCGCTCGCCGAGCCCTTCATATATGGGTAACTACTAACTACTATTCTTAAGACTACGCCGAGCGTAGGCCGGATGTTCAGTGGCGCCCTCCTTACTATTATTGTGATTCTAATAAACTAAATTATTTTCTTGAAATTGGTCGGTAGGTTTTTGTACTACAAGTGAAAACACAATTAATAGGGCATATCACATAGTTTAATAACAATTCACCTTCGAGTTATCAACTTAACGGAAAAAAGTGGCCACCTTTTCCCGTTAAGCTGACTACTCAAAGGGTAATTGTTATTAAAGTTTGTTACGTATCCCATAAATTGTGTTTTTACTTGCGCTACAAAAACGTATCGTCTGATTGCAAGGAAATTCTTTAGTTAATTAGAAAACACAATAAAAGTAAAGTAATGCTTTGCTCGCAGCAGTCTTAATATTCAATTGTCCGAATTTTATTTTTTCCGTGAGCTATGTTTTATATTATTTTAAATTCAATGCATAATTTATTTGCTGTCCGTTGAATACGTGAGGTAGGTAAAGTTTGAATTATAAGCGATATCGAAAGATAAACTTTTCTATCAACATATTGCACTCGGAATTATTTTGGTCCTCAGCAATTTGTCCTATTTATTTTAAGGCCTCATGTAAAGCTGCTGCTCTCTCATTTCTCTTAACAAGTCCACCTCATTGAGAAAGATAGAAAGAAATAATGTTATTTAAAATTTTCTATTTTACCAATAATTGTTAAATGAGGTGGAGATAGCGATAGTAAAAATTTGATGGTTTAATTCATACATGTCTTATTGTTCTGTTCTTTTCCTGAGTAGATCTGGGGCCCTCGTCTAGATGCATTACGCTAACTAGCGTTTCTATTCGTTTGGTTTTCAAACCAATCGCGTCACTGGTAGATCACGTGACTTGTCGTATCACGTCATCTACAAGTGACCCGATTGGTTTAAAAACCAAACGAATAGAAACGCTAGTTAGCGTAATGCATCTTGGCAAGCGCCTCCGTACACTTGCCTACTCGATGCACAACATTTCACTTTTCTCAATATGTGAAAGGTTAGGTTAGGTGAAGATACCCCAAATTTAGTTCGCGTGTGTGCATTTTTTTTAATCGTTATTGTATTGTTCATGTTTTGTAAAATGAAATGTTACATACATACCAAATTTGGCTATCTTACGCCAACAACCCATACGAATTTGTATTTCCTCTAAACTTCGTAGTAGAATCTTACTAGCGTAGTACGTATAGCCTATGTCGGTTCCGCTAAGAAGAAAAGGTAGAGATTCGACTACCCAACCCCGAGAGCAAAGTTACCGGTTTTTGAACTCTGTCCACTGTGGCTTTTATAAATTACGGCGCGTGTCCTTCCAGATTGAAATTACTATTCTACTTTGGTTTTTTTCATAATGATGTACTTTGCCCTTCAGCGAAGAGCCGACGAAAATGGACCGACTAGTGTTCGACGCGGTGGCGCCGGTCCAGGTCGGCCCCGACCAGTACCCGCACGTGTACCGCTGGCGACACACCGTGGCTCTCTACTCGCCGAGCGAGCGGGACAAGTGAGTGCTGCAGCGAGACCGGGCGAGACAGCGGCTAGTGTTGATGCGGTAGCTCTGTGCCAAATCAACACGTTCATACGATCCCGTGCTATTTTTTTCATTTTTCGAAATTTACTTGAATATATTCTTAATGAGTGAAGTTATCATCCAATCAAAACAAACCATTCATTTTCGTTCGTATACTCTTATGAATGTGTTCAAAATATATACGTTAAATCACGCCTGTTTCCCAGAGGGGTAGGCAGAGACCACTTCTTTCCACTTGCTACGATCTTGACAAATTTCTTTCGCATCTTCCACATTCATACATCGAGTCATGCACGCACGTCGGTTTCGGGTACTTAAGATTCGGCCCTTTTTCAGTATTCCTCCGATTTGACATGAAAAAGTACGCCTATGGCGGCCCCTTCCGACCCGTCCACTCGCTTTCGATCTGTATCTCTCTTTCGGAGAGAGTTCCAGTAAATATACTACTGATGATGTATTATACTAAATTAAGCAATAATAAAAACTTTAATTAATCATGATCTTCGCTTAGACTTCACTCTACTTATATTATTTGACGAATATGTCCGCACCGCTCCCCTCACTACTTGTTTAACTAATAACCTCATTTTATTCCATGTTTACTTTAACAATTATTACAACGGCCAGAAGGTTGAAAGTAAGTCTCTCAACCATAATGTTAACTTCAGATGGTCGTCGCCGCCCTCGGCTGACGACAGCGTGGCGTCGCTGTCATCGTTCTCGCTGTCGAGCCCGGCCGCGCGGGGCAACCGCTCGTTCCGCCCGCGCGGGTCGCCCGCCGCGCGCTGCAGCACGCCGTGCAAGGAGCCCCGCGACGAGTGCTCGCGCTCGGTGCCGCTACAGGTAATACCGTGTTTGAAATAACCTTACCCGACTGCTGAATAGCAATGTACAAGTTGCAGAATATTCTCACAAGTTAAGAAATCTTCTCAAGAAATTACCGAGAATATTATCGGAAACATTTGAGAGCATTGAGAATGTTCTCTTTCCATACAAAGTTTAAGATTATTCTTGGAATTTCCGAGAATTTCTCATAAGAAACTTTCACATTTTGAGAAGTTACTTTTCGGTACAATGCTACTGCTGAAGAAGAGTAATATGTTAATCAAATCATGTTTTGTTCCTTTGTTGATGATTCTTATGTCAATCTATTTGTCTTTATCTTGTGAGTGTCATTAAAGATATAACAGTAATCAAAATTCAATATGGCGGCGTCTGGTTAGACCGCTGCCGAATAGGTTTTTATTTTCATTTTGAATGATCATTTACGATTTGTAACAATTTAAAGTTGGTCAGCAAGTCGGGTTTTTTAAAGCTTTGATTTTTGTTAGACTTGTTCTTGGTTTTTTTTCTATTTTCCGGGATATAAGGTATCCCATATCCGTCAGATACTAATGTAAGTTATCACTTTAGGCCAAGTAAATTATAGATGCTTTGCCGTGCCAAATTTTTAAATTGGGCTCCCATACAACAAACGTTGGCTTACCGATGTAGATGAATTTTTTTCGAAGCCCGGGAACCAATCACAGTAGCGTGGTTGTATTCTGTGCTATTATTGGTTATTAGTGACGCCATGTTGACGCGCGCCCGCGTGTCATACAGTCAGTTCTTAGTCAAACGTGCATGAAAAAATAGATGCAATTTAATTTGCCCCTTATAACTATTACATACAAGTCTGATCGTGGGTTTTAATCGTGCTTTCGGAAATCATCGGAATCGTTGTTCGTGTCTGCGCGAACGACGATTCACGACACGCCATATCGGTTGTGTTCTACTGTACGTCTAATGTTGTTAAATAATGGGTACGGAACCCTTCGTGCGCGAGGCCGCACTTGTCCGTTTTTTTTTATTATATTTATGTTAGCTTTCTGAATATAGTATTTAAATCTTTATTCAGGTATCCAACTGGCTGCGAGTGACCGGTCCCAACTCGCCTCGATCCGCGCTAGCCTCCAAAAACTTGGGACACAACGTGAGCTTTGGCTTCTAAACTAATCTCAACTGCCCTTAGGTTAAGTAAGAGGAACGAACGAAACGACGGCTCACACACTTTTTGATTGCAATAAAAAAAATGACTCGGTTCAGTTATAAAAAGTAACAAATACACAAGTGTTTCAGGATAGAAGACTTATTGGAGTTCACCAAATATTATTTGCTAATTTTTAAACGGCTGTTTTTCAGCCGTGAAATATTGGTCAGGTAAGAATTTGGTGAAATTCTATAGAAGAAGAATAGGTATGAGCATGAAAAACGAACTATAAGACGATATTTGCACGAGCTACCCTACTTTTTATTCTACTGTTACGGTCACAGTGTTAAGGGCCTGTTGTTTGATCAGTAGTTAAACTAACTACTTGTTAAATTTTGAAAAAGGAATTGAAAATTTGACACATTTCCTTGAGATTACTTCAAATTTTCGATTCTTTTTTCAAATTTTAACAATTAGTTAGTTTAACTACTGATCAAACAACAGGCCCTAAGTAAGCATACCTCATTCTAACTCATTTCGAATGCCATAGAAGTTCATTTTATTCAAAGTTTCTATCTCTAAACACTTTGATAACGATCTTTAGCAATGTTAATATTACTACCTAAGTGTAGTGTAATGTTATTTAATTTTATGAGGAATTCGCGCGACAAGCATAAGCAATAATTGGTCTGATAAGCTGTGAAATAGATGAGGCAGTTTTTGCGACGGTGCCGTCGTTTAAATATAACTCGTGTTTTGCCTGTCGATACCTTCTTTGCCTAGCTACGCCTAGTCAATGAGTTGCTGATGCAACTTATCTTATGTTGCTTGTTCTGCCCTCCTTAGTATTACTGCCATTTTATTTAGGAAGTATTATCGTTGGAGTTACGTGCTGACCCCATCGTTTGTTCGTTCCTTGGACAAGGTAATATTTTATTTCTAGTAATTTTATTTAGTATTTGAATGTGAAAATGACATACTTAATATTATGTGTTGTTACGTAGGTATTAGGTAGTTGTGTATTCTCGATTTGGGTGTGAATTGACAACGAAGACAAAATTGTACCCGGTTGTACACGTGCTTTGTGTAATTTGCTGATAGTATGTTTTCTTTATTGAGAATATGTTGGGGAGTGATGAATAATAAATGCCTGTCTTTTACTTTAGCAAGCCTATGAATATAAGGCAGAGGTGCGCGAGTTCAAGATTGTATAATGATGTTAAATACTTCTCAATTTAATTGTTACAAAACGTGATAATTTTCTTGTGCGCGAGATACAAAATATTGACGCTATAAGTAGCCAAAAGAGCCATGTAATGGTTTATAAATAGACTACTTTATTGTAAAATAAGCGACGTCTCATTAAACTAATGTCGAATTACACGAACCAATTTAACATACAGCTTTATCCTTTATTTACTTAAAATATTTATATATTTTGAAATTTGTTAAACCTTTAATCGTCTACAAGATGTTAGTGAAATTAGACAGAATGACGTGAAATATGTAACCGCCTTTAAAATTCGTGATTCTTGACGTTTACAAGGTCTATAAATTATAATAAGGTAGTTAAATATTGACCTCAATTTGAAAGTGAAAAGAATTTAAAAACTCACCCAATTTTCGATTGTTTAATTGTAATTGTCTTGTTTGTTTAGTAAATTATAAATTGAGTGTCACTCAGCAGCATAATAAACTCAAATAGTTACTATATTTTAATCTCATTGTTTATGTATACCGTCAATTTATTGTTAGTTTACACGATAGTTTAACGCGTTATAGACTGCATTTTTTTGGATTCCATATTCCTGTCGGAACGAGTGAGACAGTAAGACACGCCGCGGCATTTAGTCGGAGCGAGCCATCACCAACGCCAAACGCGAGTGCAAGTACGTTTACGAATGTTTGTACTTTTATATATAAAGAGATGTAAAAAAAACAATATGTACGTTTTATATGATACATTTTAATTCACATTAACATTAGAGAAATAAATTATGACAACAGACATTGTTTTTGATTTCCCCATCAAATACTACAAGATACTCTGCTGAAATGAGTTGAAGTATGGCAAGTGGCCACTTTCAGTGTTGCAGTAACAACTTACCGTAACATATACGCATGTTGCTTGTCTCAGCGTCAACCTAACATGCATAAATGCTATCAGGCTATCGCCCAGTACTAAAGAGTGTCTTTGATCATAATGATAATATATCATATCAGTGGTGTTGCTTTCTCCTACATCCTCACGCTACCCTCGCTGTGGTGTTAACTGATTGTGCGATCGGCTTAAGAACTTTTGACGTCCTCTATTGAACCTCGGAGTATACACCATTAAACGCACTCTGACCCGTTATTTTTGCTCTCGAGTGTATTTTATCTATCGGAAATACAATAAGAAACAAAAGAACGCGCACACACACACGCACACACACACACACACACACTCATACGCAAGCACGCACTACTACCTAAGCATAATTTTAACGTAAAATTTGTTTAGTTACCGTAAAATTTTCCTACTTTGCTCCTTTATGGGTAACTATGCTCCATAGTGACTATTTCGTTTGTTACATTGTAAGTCAAGTCGATAACTTTGCTGAAAATAATTGATGTACACATCCAGCCACGAAGCGAATGAAAGTAATAGAATGATTTACAATACAGATAACCTCAAAATAACCATGGAGCATAATTACCCACGGGGGAGCAAAGTAGGAACATTTTACGGTACGCAACCTAACGTCGGTATAATGTAATATTCTTTGTTAAAATCATGTACAACACTAGTCCTTAACTTGATCATGGTGAGACCAACCGTAGTCCTCCGTGAAAGTATTTGGAGACTTTTAGATGTATTTGAACTATAGGCGCACCGAGATGTGCGACCTGCTATTCTGATATTATTGATGTTAGGGTGATCATGCAGATGTTTATTGAGAAGTCCAGGGTGCGCAGTAGTTATGGCATTAGGGTTATAAGGTAGATACGTAGAAAGATTAAGAAATTGAAAAATAATAAAACTGTTTTTTTAAAGAAGTCAAAACTGAATAAAAAGTAAATATTTTTTTATTTCAAAGTGACACTAGGATAAAACAGGAGAACAAGCTATTATATATTTTCTTTAACGTGTAGGTAAACTTATAATAGGTAAATTAATAAAATTACTGTTCTCTCTGTGACGTCTCACTACGAGAAATGTTTAGCTTTCCTTTAAAAATTACAGAGGAACCAAAAAAAGTGTAAACAAGTAAAATAGGTTTGTTTCCTAAAAGTTCCTACACACCATGCCGTCGGCCCGGCCGGCGGACATGTCGCCAACAAGCCGGTGGGTATTTAAACCGCAAGCACAAACAGCCCCTGGCATGGCCACTCGCGCGGCAAAAACCCGCCGGCTGTGCCGTCCGTATAGTGTGCAGGAGCCTTTACTGCCATCCCGGGGGTGAAGGGAACTATCGGGGGAGGTAAAGTATGTCAATTGGCCACCATCTGTTGTACAGTAACACAATAGTTTACTATAACATAAACGTATATTGCTTGTCTTAGCGTCAACCTAACACGTATAAACGCTATCACCTGGTAATAACTAGTCTTTGATGATTAATGGGCGGACGACGGATGCAATATGGTGACGAAAGCACAAGATGGATAAGACTTTTATTAACGTTCGAGTACTATTTATGTGTGAAAATATATGCAGTTTTTGTTATAAATCAGTACATATTTTATATATCAAGAAATTACTGAAGTATCATTTTACGAATACGCCCCTCTTATGTCTGTAGATGAGGAGAGGTCATTTTCATTATATAAGTAGATAGTGAACTAAAAGGAACGCACTGAAAATACCTAATAAAGAAAAAATATGATTATTTATTCTACAATAAAATTCTATTTTTTACAGTGATGTTCTCTTTTTTAAATCAATTGTAGTCATATCCATATTACGGATATCGTTCGACATTATTTTGACGTAATTTGCATCCGTTGTCCGCCCGTTATTGATGATACATATATCAGTGGTGTTACTTTCTCCTGCACCCTCACGCCGCCCTGAGCCCGCTAGCCCCAGGAGACGTCCTCGTCGGAGGTCTTGTTGGGCGAGGCGCGCGGCTCGTCGCCCGCGGCGTAGTTGTCGACGTCCGCGGAGAAGGAGTCCTGGCCGGCCGAGTCCTCGCCCGAGTCGCGCGCGAGCTCCTGCCCGGCGCGCAGCTCGGCGCGCACGCTGTAGATGGCCTGCAGCACGTCGCGGCGCGAGAACTGCTGCTCCTCGTGCGGCTCGGGCCGCTTGGGGCTGACCACGATGGTCATGGTGGGCACCGCGACGGTGCTGGTGCTGTCGAGCCGGCTGCTGGCCGCGGGCTCCACGCAGCTCTCCACCGTCAGCGTCATGCTCGGCCGGGACGGCCCGTTCATCTCGCTCGTTCTCTCCACGCTCTCGACCTCCACCCTCAGCAGGTTCTTGTCGTCTTCCTCCTCCTTGTGTATCTCTAGGTTCTCCTTCGTTGGCACGTCTTGCAAATCGTATATCTTGCTCATGTTCTGAAGTTTATTTAGCTCCGTCTGCTGTTTGATGTATCTTAATTTTAATACTTTGTTCAGGTTCTCTTGGACTTTGATTTGTTCACTATTGCTCATGAACTCGGCCTCCCCTTTGGATTGTGCTTTTGATACCGCCCCGGCATTTCCCGATTTGCCCTCAGATCGCGAACAGTATAGATTTCTGAAATCCATCATAGGAATATTTAAATAGTCTCGCTTCGGTGGTTTAGCTGTGGTCTCCAAATGGTCAGAGAACGCCTTTGGTATTGGCTTTTTTATTTCGTTAACCGTGTTTTTGTTCCGAAAATGCATTTGTCCAATGTCATATTCATTCTGGTACTTCGTCAGGTATTTCTCTAAATTTACTTGCAGAAGATCGTTGCACTCTTTCATTGATTTCGAATGCCCCGCTGTTTGCTCTTGCGTCTCATCGTCGATCTCATCGTCTGATTGCGAAAGGTTTTCATCTGAAAAGAAGATATACAAGGTACAGTAAAACCAGCGTATTATAGTACTAGGCAGATCAGTAGTCTTATCTTGATCCTGACACATTGCACAACCATGAAGTTTCTGAATATTGATGATGTTGACATCAGTATAACAATGCTAAACTTGTTTGTTGCATGTGAAGAAATAGTAACAACGGTTTTTTTTTACTGCAGTGGCTGGTTTTTGGAACAGTAATAAAAAGTATTTTGTGATACTATAAGATCTATAGATAAGTACTATTTTATTTAAATTACGTGTCAATGGCTATTTTTATATCTTTTCTTGCCTTTTGCTTATATGATCTCTATAATTCGGTCAATATAAGATGTCTGTGACCGTTGTATTTCGTAATTTCGAAAACTTTCTGTATTGTTAATAATATTATCATAACCAAGGCGACATGCACGATGTGAAGCCGGCAGAAAACATGAATTGGACGTAGTTTTGCAAACGGGAACCAACCCACAAAGATTTTGCAAACTGGAACCAACCCACAGTATTCAGCGTTACAGTTGACATTTTACTGTCAACTCTTTGTGGATTGGTCCCCGTTTGCAAAACTAGGTACGTCCAATTATTGTATAATCGCGGACAAATAATTTCATCGATTTCCGAACAACTTTCAAACAAATTGATGCAGTCGACGACTGACAATATTAATTAATAGAAACAAGTGTAAATCGTTATAGTACGAGTTGTTACAGCGATCATGCTAGATTAACCAGACTAACTAAATTATGGCCCGTATAAGGGTCATACACAGATTTAGGTTCCCGTCTTTCCTGTGGACATACCCGAAGTTAACGTGTTTAAGGCCTAATTTTCTCACTGAACCCACATCCGCATAAACGGCGTCACGTCTACTTTAGTCCTATCAAATAAAAACATAACTTATATGCACACGAGCCCTTAACTATTGACCACAGGAGAGACAACTTTTGTTTTTGTGATTGTGTATGACCCATAAACCCGTTTAAAAAAAAAGTATCTCTAAAACGTTATCAACAATAACGATATTATAACGTTATATTTTGCGAGAATTTTAAATATCGTTTAAATATACCTTGCAACGATACCAAAATCATAAAAGCACCAGAATAACGTTATAATGACGTTATGAACAGAATGCTGTTGACGGTTTATGCTTGTAATGCTCTGATGCAAATAATTGTGCAGCTGGTGACATTTATGATGCATATTAGATAAGTGGCAATGACGGCCACGGCGGCATTGTGACAAACAGTGAAATAAGGTGAAGTGATAGAGGTGACATAATATAATGATTAATGGTATTATATCGGTAGAGCAGATATTATACACCGTGTTTTTTTTGATTTACGATAACTTCGGCATATTACTAGGTATATCCATAGAAACTAATTGGTAGATTAGATTTGTAAATATTGCAAAAAAAAAATATTTTCTCTGTTTAGAACAATTGAATGTTATATCTTTGATCATTCTAAAAGGGCCTTTAGAGTTAACTAATATAGTGAGTGTCAAAAATATGTCAATGTTGGCGTGACCATGGAATTAGTAAGTAATAACGTACATCTGGAAGGTGCATTCCACCGATAACGCGAGCCGAAAGAAATGTACCTGTATGTGGATCTGGGGATCTGTGTATTCTGTGTGGTCTCCTATAATTCGAAATTGACACTTGAATGACAACTTAATACTAGATTTTGTTTGAAATCTTTCAATGCTTTTATTTTGTTGTACTTGCTCTTATTAAGAAGTTCAAGACGGCAGCTACTTTTTCTCAGTCTATCCACGGATTCGTTGTCTGAGACCACACAGATGCCCGCCCAGATATCGATTTTGGAGACAATCAGTTGAATAACTAAAAAGTTCAAAGTGGAGGCTACTTTTCCTCAATTTGTCAACGGATTAGTTGTCAGATCTACAGATCCACAGATATCGATTTTGAAAACAATCAGTTCAATAAGTAAATATTGTTTCTTTTACTGCCCCACCGGCTTGTAAAATTAATTTGTCCGTAAATTGCAATTCAAATATGGTCACCTTTAGAAAGGGACGCAGTAAGCTTTAGTACATTTCTTTCGGCTCGCGTTATCGGTGTAGTAAACCTTCCAGATGTACGTTAGTACTTACTAATTCCATGGACGCGTATACAAACCTAACAATTGGAAACTCATTACTCATAAGAATTAAAAGAAAATTGTTGTTATCAATTAAGAGCCTTTTATACTAGTTCAACGTGATTAACTGATTAAATTTAAAAATTAAATATCTTTAAAACCGTAAGAGTTATCATTTGTCTGTCTTTGGGAAATTAACTTTATTTGACCTAAAGAACGTCCCCTTAAAGTTATCGTAAATCAAAAAAAACACGGTGTATATCGTTATGATGAATACCGCTATGGATGAGAGTTTTATAATGTTATAATAATAATTTAAACCCGTGTGGTTGCCCGGTTAGAATAGTGCTATCCATGCCTTCCCGTGGATGCCGTAAGAAGCGGCTTGTAGTACTTTTAGGCGATGGGCTTGAAACCTGTCACTGATACGCTGGTAAATAAACATCTTCGCCTAGTTGTGCAAAGTGTGGTTACAGAATTATCAACAAGTTTTTAGAGTTGTAGGTCAAATCTGTAGCTCTGCCTACCGCGCTCTGGGAACGAAGGTGTGAGTTTATGTATGTAATAATAATGTTATAACGTGTGAAATAGTGCAAGTGACGATATAATCATAAGGTTGTCGTAAAAAAGCACTAGTTTTAAAACGTTATAACGATGTGAATAACGTTAAGTGTTATCGTAAAATAACGCTATTTGAAGGTGTGTGTGTCTCACCGTCTTGGAAGTCCCGGCACTGGCGGCGGCGGCGGAAGGTCAAGTAGGACTGCTCCACGGCCTCGGCCTCGATCTCCAGCTTGCGGAGGCGCAGCTTGGCCTCGCGCAGCATGGCGCTCGGGGACGCCTGGCGCGGCACTAGCGGCCGGGCCACGCTGGGGGCGAAATAATAGTACATTACTACAGACGCCGGGAAGTAGGTGGTTGCAGGCCGAGTTCATATAGACGGCCGAGCGAAGCGAGGTCGGATAGTTACGAGGCTGGCAACCCCTTTTCACGGCGAGGTATGTATAGTGCTTTTCTCAAACATATGCAATGAAATAAAAAGACATCACTCAAAAAAGTAAATTGATAAATGTCCACCCTAGGGAAGAAAAGTAATTGGGTGTTAAAATAAAGTACCAGGAGCGCAGCGGTAATTAGGAGGTATATCAGGCATAGCGCAACTTAGATCTCAGGCGGTGCGGGCAGCCGGCGGGCGGGCGGCGGGCGCACACGACACAGCGCGGATGTCTCCCAAACGTTTATGCACTCCTAGTATTTGACGTTACAACATTTTCTCACGAATTTTAAAAATATAATTTAGATATTTAGCCTGTTCATAAAACCAGCTGTCATGGCCATATTAAAATTAAAAAAAAATTACTTCCCGGCCTAGGCCTTCAATTTTGTATGAAATTCCTTTACAGTTCTCTCGAGTTGTTCCGTCGGGAACGTGGCACTTTGAAGCTTAAAATAACTAACATAACGCCGACATTACATAACATGTTTGAGAAAAAGACATTTTCTCAAACATGCTATGGAATATTGACATTGTGTGCCTTACAATAGGCTGCGAAGTATGACGTTTCAGGTGCGGCTGGGACAGGAGGTCGTTAAGGGAATTTCATACAAATCGTGCAGGCCTAGGCCTGCAAAGTCCTCTTTTTTAATTTCCATTCCACATAAATTTGTGGCACAGACATCATGACATTCTGCCACTATGCGTATTAAAAAAATAATATTTTTAAAATTTTTGAGAAAATGTTATAACGTCAAGTACTAGGAGTGCATAAACGTTTGGGAGACATCCGCGCTGTGTCGTGTGCGCCCGCCGCCGCCCGCCGGCTGCCCGCACCGCCTGAGATCTAAGTTGCGCTATGCCTGATATACCTCCTAATTACCGCTGCGCTCCTGGTACTTTATTTTAACACCCAATTACTTTTCCGTGGACATTTATCAATTTACTTTTTTGAGTGATGTATTTTTTATTTAATTGCATATGTTTGAGAAAAGCACTATACATACCTCGGCGGGAAATATGGGGTTGCCCGCCTCAGACCTATCCGGCCTCGCTTGGCGCTCGGCCGTCTATATGTCTTCGGCCGGCAACCCCTTTTGTCCCGGCCTCTGTAGTAATGTACTATTATTAGCAACAATACATTACATTACATTACATACATACTAATAAGAACAGAAGATAGATAATAATAGGCGTGGTTGCCGGGTATGAATAGTGCCACTCCAGGTCCTCCCGTGGATGTCGTAAGAGACGACTAAGGGAATAAAGGCTGTGTAGTACTGTTAGGCGATGGGCTTGCAACCTGTCACTAACACACTGGTAAACATCTCAGCCTAATTGTGCAAAATGTGGTTACAGAATTATTAACAAGTTTTTAAAGTTGTTAGTAATTCTGTTGCTCTGCCTACCCCACTCTGGGAATATAGGCGTGAGCTTATGTATGTATGTATGTAATAAGAACAAGACAGAGAGAATTTGTTGCGCAACGGTCCCAACTCAGTATTCGCTAGCCGCGCGTAAACTGCTGGTCTTCCGTTGGGACCACTTGGTAAAGAGACGGAAAGTGACACATTTAACACAAAATAACGTAAAAAGAAACATCATGGATAAAATAAGTATCATTTAGCAGGTAATGCGCATAATTAGGATCTGAAGAGAAGTGTCATCGCGATCGCGGATTCCCGGACGCCGTAGCTTTGTTCAATTTACTATGGCACTAAAAATACATAAATAAATTACTATCTACAACTACTGAGAAAATAATGAAAATACTTAATAATGAGCCGAAAAATAACGTACAAAGAAACTTACAAAGGACATTGTTTTTTCCAGCTCTTATGCGGTTGAAATATTCGATTCTACCCGATTGTTAACCCAAATGTTTTTTTTAAGACAGTGATAAGTACTAAGTAAGTATGATATAAAGAACGATCGGCCATCTTCGGTTTCTGTATTAACCCTTGGAGCGCTAGAGGCTCGTACACTTATTTGTCTAGCGACGGTCTATGACGTCATCGTAGTCACGTGACCGAGTTTGAACGCTCCTAGCTGTCAAGTGGTTTCACGTTTCGAAAAACCAAATTTTATCCATTGTTTTTTACATTTTTTTTACAATCAAATTGGATCCCTATCTCTAAGGCAGTAAAATCTAATTTAAATAACAAGATGTAATGCCTTGATACATCACAATTAAGGCGCTCGAGGCGGTAAGTACGGATACGGAACATGGCGTCCCAAGGGTTAATTTAATTTTCTCTAGAATTTACGCATTTTCTACCTCATCTTATATCCGAAAATACACGAAAATAGCCAAGGCGCATTATTTATGTCGAATTCGAAAGCTAGCAAACTAAAATGGCTGACATCGAACTACGCTATATCCCAATAACTAACGTTTTCAATCGCTCCTTGGCTTCCCTGAGCACTGAGTTAGGGCTCTTCTCCCTAGGTTTCCTCGACTCTGTTACGGATGTTAGATTGGCTCGTACATCTCTGTAAAATATTTTAGTGAACATATCACTATATCATACTGTTAAAATACTTTTAACTGGTCATCAATCGAATGACGTATTTTAATCATATTGTTTACATTAAGACTGCGTCGAGCGTACGTATAATGTACAGTGGCGCCCTCATTACTGTTATTGTGTTTTCTAATAAACGCAAGTATTTTCTTGAAATTTCGATCGTGAGATGAAGATAGTTTACGCGCGCCTTGATTGTAGGTTCAAATTCAAATAATTTCGTTTTCTGTCAAACTACAACATATATTTAAAAAATGGTTTACCAGGATTAAGAAATTAAAAGAAGTCAACTATTGGATCAAAAATCATCGTTAAAGATCGTAGGATTTCGAAGATGTAAAAATGTGCGAAAAGAGTGACCCTTTTTGAAAAATAAAACTATTGAGGATTATTTTGGTTTCTAATCGTATTTTCAAGTTTACTAGTCTCAAGGAAATTATTATATCCAAAGACACATAGGCGTTATGGCTATCGAGATCCATGTCGCAGAACACGATTTTTGCACATTAACCCATATTATTTTATTATTGTGCAGGTGTGGCATCATAGCGTCTTAAATTGTTTAGTTGCGGAAAACTAAAACTAGGCCACTATAATCTACAGGGTGTCTTGGATCGAATAAGAGATATTTGGCGGGGTAATAGTTCGCACGATTCTGATCACGGGGGTATGGTTCATTTTTGTTTCTGTTAATGTAAAAAAAAAAGAAGGATTAATTATATTAATTTTGTTACTTGATGTATCGCAGCCGATATCTCGACCTTGACATTTTGACGCTGATACTATACTACTACAAACGTTCGTAGTAACTAACGTCAAAATTCTAAAGGTCAATGACCTGACACCATACGTTGTTTACATGGTATGTAAACAAACAGTTCGTTCCATGTAAGCAGAAATCTGACTAACATTTTAAAATAATTATAAATTTTAGTGCAACTTACTGTATTTTCATTAGTGCAACTTACTGTATTTTCATTAGTGCAACTTACTGTATTTTCATTTTTGCAATTTGAACACTAGCTGGTTTTAAATGTGAATTCACTAGATCTCTTGTTCACGCTTCGCCAAGACTGATCATAATATTATCGTCCTTCTTATATTATTGTCGAGATCTAACCATTTACCATTCTTTTCTGTTCTAAAGTGGCCCGTATAACCGGTTTACAGCAAAAATAATTACGACTTGAATATCTCAAAATAACATAACAATGACATAATATTATAATGACAGCCATAAATTCATAGACTCAGACATAGAGTTCAGATAGACATGGATTGAACGATCCGATTATTGCCCTCCGTATTGATCTGCGTGGTATTTGTGGCAGTAGCCAACAGCCCGAATGCAAAATATTTTGTCCATGGATATAAAGGCCGTCGCATAATTGATTATAATTTATTATGATGTCACACTTACCATAGAGAACAAAAAATACCAACCTTTCCTAGGCCATGGAATGGATAAACTTACGTGTAGAGACGATTTTATTTTTACAAAACCTAAACCTAAACCTCTTTTCATAAAAAGTATTCAATGGTACAAGATTTAAAAAAATACTATGCTGAACTGTCAAAGGACAATAACAAGTTATTGATTCGTTTTAATTATTGTGTGTTGTATTCATAGTTATCCCTGATGGTGGTAGAAATCAATGAAATAAATCCATGATTCATGATCTAATAAAATAACTTTAATGTACCTACGAGTACAAGTGCTATTTTACCTGTGCGAGTGTGGGAAGAGTGTGAGTAAACATCGTAATCGTAAGTTTCATTTTTAAATTATTTCACATAATAGCCCTTATCAGAGATCATCTTTTCATTCATATTATAGTTCAGTTTCAGTCTATTTTCAGTTGTCTAAACACCGTGGAGCTTTTGACCGTGATTAGAAAGTTTGTTGATATGGAACAACTTGTTTATTTACATTACGTTGTGACACATGTTATGTCATACACCGGTATGACGGGGTCAAAAATGTAGCAGTGCTAGTGATTCAATATCGACAACGATATAAAGCAATTTTTGATCATCATTAAAATAAGTAATGGCCTAGTTGGAATGACTTTTAATTATGTGCAAACCTCTTATAATACAAACAACCGGTATCTGACATTGACTCTGGACTCGAGTCACTTTTGACAACCGTTGAAATTACATTGAATAACAAATTAATTCAGTACGACAATATTCTTTAGTATTCCGACGAATTGAGAACCATTTAGTTTTTTAAGTCGGTTAAAAATGATTCGAAAGAAAAAGATCGTTTATCTTCATGGAAAGCTGATCATTTAGATATAGAAGATAAAGGTATTTACAACTTTATTTTGTAAGTAATGGAAGATCCATATGTCACGAAAAAAATTGTCGATAAACTTAATCGATATTTAATGAATCACTAGCACTGGTACATATTTGCCCCCGTCAATCCGGTGTATGGGTTATGAATGAATTAGTTAAGATGGAGCACACTGAGAGCATCGTCAGGATAAATCAGTCTGTAACTCAGTCAAATATTAACTTAAAAAAAAGTTACCAATGTAGAGATGATCCAAATCATCCACCCTATCTACGGTTAAAATTTCTTCGATTGATTTCAAGACACCCTGTATAAACCTATAATTAGTGATCGGTACCTGGAGGGGGTCGGCGCGTGCGCACCGCAGTGCGTGGACTGCGGGCTGCTCACGCTGATGATGTGGCCTTCTGGTGAAAAAACAAAAAATATCTCAACTAATTTCTATATGTAGTCCATACCATTTGACTTATCTTATTTAGTAAGTATCGTATCGTAACACTTTTAAAACCACACACACACACACATTATTCATTTTTCAGTGGACGACAACTAGCTTTTGCCGAGGTGAGGGGTTGCCGATGCGGTGCGGTGAGTTACAGTAAAGAATATTATACAAAGAATTGTGAACGGCTCGAGTTGAGGTGGTACCGAGCGGTTGTGTGCGTCAACCTTAAGCGCTTACAGACTGAGACATGATGAAATACGATTGAATGGAGAGGTGGGTTTACCTGTCTGTTCCTTAGAGCTGTCGGGGTGTGTGGGCCTCTGCTTGCCTGCACTCTTGCATGGCGACGATCGCCGGATTTGATTCAACAGCTGCCTGCTACTGAAAGACCACTCGGTTACTATTATTATTGGGGGGTGAGATGGGTCTCTTGTGCCGCTTCGACCATTGCTAATCTTTCGTGGCAGCCCTTTGTTTAGAGTTCACCGCAAAGGCTTAGTCCTTTGCAGTTGGGTCCAGGAATTTCCAGTTGTGGGTCCATGATATGTTGCCCAAGACTTCTGTTGCGCATTAGTGGTCCGCATGAGGATTTACATTGCTGTCTCCGCTCCAGACAGAACCTGCATGTCGCGTCTGGTTTCATACCCATTAGAAACAGATGTCTGTTCAGTTAGCAGTGGCCATCCTAGTCACTTAGGCACCTGTCCCACCGCCGACGATGAGTGTTAAAGCAAGTAAACGTATAGTCTTTTTTATGGACACAAGATCACGTTTCTTGGAGATAGTTCTTTTACTGACACGATCTACATATTTTGTTCGTTTCTTGAGCGTGAAAATAGTTTGATTCCTAATTGATTCCTCCCCGGCGGTGGAGCAAGTGCCTTAATAGTTATTTGTTCAAATGATCAAAGGTGTTTCTTGTTGCGAGTGTTGATTTTGAATTCAGTAAGGATTCAACGTCACGAGATGCAAATAACTTTAGTCTCATTTTGTACATACAGATTTTCACCTCAGCAACGAGAGAGTTTTAATTCTCTTCTGTTAGTAATAAGGTTGACATAGCTGCAGTTTTATCTGAGATACTGCCTATTGACTTAGCAGGGCAGTCTAGTACTGACCACTTGCTGGCGCGGCGCTCGCCGACGATGCCGACGAAGGGCACGGCGTCGCCCGGCACCAGGATCTGCGGCCTTCCCAACGAGAAGCTCAGCTCCTCGCCCGCGCCCTTGCACCAGCCGAACGAGTTCGAGCTCACGCTCGCGCCCGTACTATAATACGACATTCTGTCACGAGGGACCAAAATTATATATTTACGGAGTTCGAGTAACTGTCGTGACTGATTATCATTAAACACTTAATACGAGGACTTTATATTCAGCAATACTACAACGATGATCAAAACGTGCTTAAAATCATCGTGTTCGTGTGGTGTTGAGCTCGGATTGTATCTTTAGTACCAATTTCACCAAACGATGTTAACCACTTAACAGACGATGAGAGCGTTCACAGCTCAAAATGTATGAACTAACAGTCTATTAACATTGATTAACATTTAACATCGTTTGGTGAAATTGGTATCTACTTAGAGTGAGTCTAGGGACTTTTGGCGGCATATCGTGGTTCTGGAAGCCTTAGTCTAGAGAAGCATATTTTCATGTAAATTACTCATGTTCAAATTCAAAACACAGTTACTCGTGGTACAAATTGGAGTGCCTCAAGGTTCTACTCTAGGTCCATCTTTATTGCTACTACTGCATCTTATAAACTGTCGAATCTGCAAACCTCAAGGCAACGCTGTCTAGGACTTGGCAGCTTTTAGCAGTTTACGATACGGCCCCTGTAGTGTCATGGATCTTGTTAATATAGACTGACCTCCGCTGCGGCGTGGTGCGCGGGCGCCGGTGCAGCGCGGCCTGCAGGCGCGCCGCGTGCGCCGACATCTCTGTTAGCTGCGCAGTTTGCTGCAATAATACAACAATACACGTTGATACGGGTGTGCAGTGCCGAATGTATCCTTTCCCAAATTTTAATTTGCTAATGAATAAGCTAAGGCAGAGAGTTTTTTTTGGTAGCTACAAAACTAAGCTAATCTAACCGAGAAATAAAATAAATATAATACAAATAGAAGAACATGAATGAATGTGGAAGAAGCGAAATGTATTCGTCAGGATCGTAGCAGGTGGAAAGAAGTGGTTGTCTTTTCAGCCAAAACCCGAGAACAGAAAGAGTATAAAGAGCTAAACTAGCTAGCTATAAACTTACGACGAAAAACTATCTGCTAACTAATAATTCGTCGTATTACTGCAAATACCGCTTATCTACAAAAAAGTAATTTTGAGAAAAGTCAATTTTAAAGTTTCAGTGTTGGTTTTAACATGAAATTGTTGAATATTGCGTACTATGTGTATCACATATTAATGTTTATATTCCGTTGTTTAAGGTTCAATAGTGCAAATATTGAAGTTACTTTAAAATTTCGATATATACATGATAATAATGATAGAGATGTGAAATTTGGGAAACTTAATCGGTTTTACCTGTAGAAATACATTGTTGTATATTTCCACAAATAAAAGGTTTATGGCTGTGTTTCCACTTGATTTAGCTCTAGATTAAATATTTACAACTTACAAGTCACAAAACAATAAATAATTACGATAGCTTTATTATTTTTTTTGGGAAAAACCACTGTTCGTTTAGAACATAAGCGGTTTTACCTGAATGAAATTTTTGATATTTTTTTTTTAGTTTCTTATGTTATTTTGACATTACTAACAACTGTAATTATTTAAGTAAAACAGTTTTGTATAAGGACGTTAATGGTGTAAAATTGATTAGTTTGTACCTAAATAAGCAGTTGCTAAAAAATTTAGGAAAACAAGCCTTCTGGCTGATCACTTTATTACGTTTAATTGGTTAAAAATTGACACAAAGTTATTACAAATGGTAAATTAAAAAGAAATAAAATAAAATGGTGGTATAATAGAACCGGCCTTTAATCTTCGTCACTGCTGGTTTCTGACGCTGCAATATCTGGAACACGGTCAACTATATTTTCACAGATTAGTGATTTAAACCATCCATGATATTCTTCGGGGATCACGCCTTTGTCGCAAAGATTGATCAAATCCTTTTTCTTTGCTGCGCTGATTGTCAAGGGTTTATTATATAATTAGGCATAACCATAGATAAAAATTTGCAATGGAGTCCCCATATAGCGGTACTGGCAGGTAAACTAAGTTCGGCAGCTTACGCGGTTAGGAAAATTAGACAACTAACTAATGTTGAGACAGCTCGCATAGTTTATTATAGTTATTTCCATAGTGTGATGTCGTACGGTATTCTGGTTTGGGGTAAGGCAGCTGAAATACAAAGTATATTTGTCTTACAAAAAAGGGCTATTCGTTCTATTTATAACTTAAATTCCCGTGACTCCTTAAGAGAACTTTTTAAAGAAATTCACATCTTAACTGTAGCGTCTCAATTTATTTATGAGAATATTATTTATGTTATTAAAAATTTAAATTCTTTCACCAAAAATTCCGATGTACATAATCTAAATACAAGAAATAAAAATAAAATTGTTATCCGAAAATTCCGCGTCCGTAAAGTATATAAATCATTTGTTGGTCAATGCATTCATTTCTATAACAAATTACCTGACGAAGCTTTAACATTACCCTTTCCAGCACTTAAAAATTACTTAAAAAAGTCGTTAATATCTAAAGCGTACTATAGGGTCGAGGACTATCTAACAGATAAAAATGCTTGGCCTAAACCCGAAACTTAGTCATTCATAATTTGTAAAATTGCAAAGTTGTTTGTCTAGGGGACACCGTTGATGTGGGAAAGCATATCAAACTTTTATTTGGTTGTCCTGTGTTTTTTTTTTCCTCTCCTCTCTTCCCCCCCCCCCTTGTCTCTCTCGTAATAATATTTTTGACATGTTTTCCTGCTGAACTACGTATGCTATTTGCTATTTGATATTATATTTAATTTAATATTTATTGCTTTATATAATGCTAGATTAAGTACTACCATTGTAACATGTTTAAAAAATGACTGACTGCTGAGTTTCTTGCGGCGTTTCTTCTCGGCAGTGGTCTCCTCTTGGGAAGCGCTGGTAGATTCATGACGTGTAAAAGTGTCCGTGCGGCCTACTTACTGAATAAATATCTTTTTTTTTTTTTTTTTTTAATTGCCTTAATTCAGGAAATGTTAATGTACTTTCAGGAGTCTGAGGTGGTTCCACTGAATTAGGATTTGATTTATCACGTCGGTTCCCTTTTCTTGTGCTGTAACGAGAGCCAGATTGAGGAGTAGTTGTCGTGTACGATGTTGGCCCAGCTCTAGTATCAAAATTCAAATAAACTTCGGATACGTCGTAGTTGAAGTATATTTTCGGATAACCTTTAATAAACTTCAACTTTTTAATCTTCAGCCAGTTTACTTTATTTCCCTTGCAATCTTTAGTTTTATTTTTTATTGTAGCTTCAGCTAATTGTTTCAAGTCAAAGAATTCATTATATTTGAACTCTTTGACGTTGTAAGGCTCTTTCTTCACTTTTTTGTTACTTACTTTATAGATTCCCTTCGATCTAGCACTTTTAAATATGTTTATCCAATCCGTCATTGCATAGATATTTTTATATTTTATTTTTCTTCGCGCTTTCGATACTGCTGTGCATCGAGTCGACTTCCATGTACGAATGTCCAGATTCGAGAAACTTCTGCTCAATGACTTGTAAATTATCTACTTTATTAACTGCCCAAAGTAACAAAGCTGCAACGTACTGATTCCGGTTTTGTCCACTGCAGGTATCGGAGAAGAGAGATACAGTAGTCACATCAGCGGAGACACAATTAGTTAAATAATGGCACAAAATTGAACCGATTTCGGCGCTGCCCTTTTTTCCGTGCACCTCGGACCAAGGAAAGCAAAAGGCGTTGTTGGGTAAAGCACTCTCGTACACGGTTAAATTGTAGATAGTCAGTTTTCGCACGTAATATAGTAATCCAATCTTCGAGCAGGGTATTTAAAGTATTGCTTGCAAATCAAATGAAGCAGATACAAAGGTCTGATCACTTTCTGCTCTTTGTTTGTCACTTTCTTTCTCCTTTTCGCATGCAATTTTCCTTTGTATGTGCTCGTGATAAGATGCTTCTAGATCTTGTTTTGCTTGTCCAAGTGACGAGGAATACTTGTTACATAAGGAACATTGATCCTTTTTAGGAACAAAGAAACTCAAATTAAACTGTCGTGAAAAAATTCTACGGTATGTTATTTCAGATACAGGGTTACTGTCTTTATACTTTTGTAAATAAAGCTCATACATTTTGTTGATCGAAAGAGTGCTATCTAAATATTTACGTTTAGATTGCTTTCTCACGTAATGACCCTCCATTACTGGGAAGGAAGTAATATGATCAACCACTTCTTGCACCTTTTCTGGAGGAGTTTTATTTGGTGGGACATGATGTCCTCGTCCATCTTCCATGGAGTACAATCCATGTTCATCTCTGTGTTTAACTGCATCATTTACTACTGACGTTGATATGCTTAAGGTGGAGCAGAAGAATTTTTGACAAACTTGGCTCTTTTCTACACCAACATCAAAAAAACACTTAGTAGTGAAAGGTCTGACTGCGCGCTTTCTGTCTACCATGACTCTCTTCGGTGGTTGAACAGTAACATGAGATAGAATAAAATTTTTTTTGTTTAAAAAATCCAAATTCCAGTATACTCTACAAAACCTCTCACGGTCTTGTTCGGTATTTTTTTCTGAACATTTAAATTTACAATTTGCACAGTCAATTGCCTTAGGTACTTTTGCGATTCTTACTTGGTTATTTGTTGTATACGGCAACCCGTCTGCACGTCTTTTTTTTGCTACATTTTTTTTCCAGCTGTTCGGATTTGCAGCACGCCAGCGAGATAACGTTTTTACTTGATCCCAAACTAAGTCCAGAACATCAGTTACTATTAGTCTAGCAATCTCAGCTGTGTCATCATTTACTTCTACACGTGGGTGATGCTGGCTGGTGGAAGACTGTGGAGATATATCAAAAGATTCAAAATCCTCACAAGGTTTGGAGCCAATTAAGTCCTGTAACGTGATTAAATCCTCTTCGATATTAAATTGAGAACTAGAAGTCTGTTGTTTCTCTGGACGGTAAGAAGGATCATCATCAGAAAAGTCTCCACCGAACAGCGACTCTGAGTCTGTGTCTGAGATTGGCCTTGATGGCATAGTAAGCTGCGATAGCTCTTGAGCAGAGTTGGACTCAGGTATACTACGAGTATCATCAAGAAAAACATCGCTAATGATTTACAAAAAAATACCGGGGCCACAATCAAAACATTACGACTTATAGGTACCCTATCTGAAATCCGATATTCAATAAAAATATAATATTACTACCGACCCGCCCTCGCTTCGCTTCGGTTTATATGAGTTTTCTGTAACACCAGTGCATAAAATAAAAAAATATTATACATATAAACCTTCCTCTTGAATCACTCTATCTATTAAAAAAAACCGCATCAAAATCCGTTGCGTAGTTTTAAAGATCTAAGCATACATAGGGACAGACAGCGGGAAGCGACTTTGTTTTATACTATGTAGTGAAGTGATTATTTTACTCACTTTATATTCCTCCCTCTCGCAAACTTTAGGTAAATTAGCTCTCTATTATCCATTCTCTGTTAATCATGCTGTAGATATATACGTTTAAAATTATAAAAGGTAGCAACTTGTGTGTTTAAATTACAGTATCTACTTATATTTAAGAAATTTTGTCAAAACCATGTAGTTAAGTAGGTATACTAAGTACTTACTACGTAGACACTAGCTTTCGCCGTGTAGGTAACTTAAATCTACCACTCAACAGTGCATGTCTATAAGGGTGGATCAACTTTTTGTTGTTGTTATTCTGTCCCGTAACCCAGGAGACAACAGTGTTAGAGTTTCTTAGAAAAAATGCTATAATATATACTTCTAGCATACTCAAGAGAAAGCCCATAAAAAAATGGGTTAGGAATTGCCAATAAAACTGTTTTTTGGTGGACTTATATTCTTTGAAATCACAGTTTTAAAGAGTGACTCAGGAGACGTCACCATGGCAACGAGCTACAAAGAAAAGTTGATTGACCCATAAATCTAAGTCGTATTTTGACGCAGCTCTGTCAACACGATATGAACTTGGAGCCCACTGGTCAAGGTGAGATTTTAAGGCGAACCGAGATGTAAAAAATGAACGACAAGTTAACAAAACTTTAACAACACTGTAGATAAAAATGTAATAGGTAGGTAGGTATGACGGGTTGACAACAACACCGCGCCGCGCGCGCGCCGGCGGTCGTCCTTGACTTTGTACCTACTTACATTAAACCTTCATTATAATACTATCATAATTCGTTTTAAATCATCAGCTAGTAAGTACTTAGATACTTAATGTGACTAATGATGAATACGAGTAACTTGGAACAACTTTTCATTTACGAATTAAAAACTAACCTAACTTCCATTTAAAAAGATAATAATTTATACTTACTATCTGCACTTGTGTCCTTCACGGCCATTCTAACGAGTCTCCTACTCCTGGCACTAATTTTTATGTGATAATGATCACAAATATAAGCAATAAGTCACTATAAACACGCAAGAACAGCAAAAAATTACCCTCAAACTTCGGCGCATGAGTCGCGACTGAGCGGGGTAGCTTCTGCGCGAAGCTGGTACGCGCACTTAGTTGATTCTACCTGCACGGCATTGCATTAATGTTGGTACAAAGCTACAGCCAAAACCAATTAAATCACTTTATTTTTTTATGGCTGTATGGTATTGTAAATTCGTGAATACGAAGGGCCTCTGGCAAAAAATTATAAAAGTGTTTAGGATGTTTAACCTGCCGTTAAATACCTGGTCTTAGTATAAACGCTTTCATTCAAATATCAAATAAGTACGTGTATAACTTATGTTTAGAACATAAAATGCTTAGTTGTCATAAAATGAGATTGCAAAAAAATACTAAATACTAATATCATTTTCTGCTTGGAGGTATATAAACATAAGTTATTGTATTATTATACATATATCAGTTTCTTCCTGTTTATTCGCCTACTTTTTTGGCAATAAGTTACTTTAACCAGTTAAGTATCTTAGGAACGGAGATTCTTATCGAAAAATGGATTTTAACAGGTTGTAGAGCTTAAAGAGTACATTCCAATGGTTTAATAAAATCATTTTCGATAAAATGGCACTTAAGCGGTATTTGCAGTAATACGACGAATGAGTGTTGAGTCAAGATTAGTCAGCTGATAGTTGAGGTTGATAGCCGGCTCAACTATATAACATTAAACAAACAGAAACAGATTTAACAAAGACATTCAAAACATTTACGCGCACACCAAAAAACTTTTTTTTTTTTTTTATTGTGCTTGCCTGTTCGGCAAGTACGCGCAGGCGCTCGTTCTCGTGCAGCAAGCGGGCGAGGCTGGGCTGGACTGGGCTGGACGAGCAGCTGCCGCTGCCGGCGAGCTCGGAGCAGGACTGCTGTAAGGGATGTCCATATGGTAACGCTGGTGTCACAAGGAGGAGAACACTAGACAGCAGAGTACTGCTACTGTGTGAACGCACACAACAGTACATTCGAACACAATTTATATGGCGTGTCGTGAATCTTCGTTCGCGCAGACACGAACGATTCCGTTTATTTCCGAAAGCACGATTAAAAACCACGATCAGACTTGTACGCAATAGTTACAATTAAGGTGCTAATTAAAATGCATCTATTTTTTCCATATCACTCACGCACGTTTGACGGCTGTGGGAATGACACGCGGGCGTGCATCAACATGGCGTCACTACTAACCAATAATAGCACAGAATACAACCGCGGATCATGCAGATTGGTTCCCGCGCTTCGAAAAATCGTCATATGCGCTGGTACAGTCACGGACTTTAATTGATCAGCCCCTTGCCACTGTTCATATTTTAGCCGTGTAATGTAAATCGGGTTCAGTCGGTTGTACTCGTATATCGAGATAAGGAAATTCACGCGTCTTCGTATAATAGAAGATAATAGAAGAACAAAATGACATGCAATATTAACGGTTGGCTAACCTGAGACCCTTCTACCAACCAGACAACAGAGTGACATCACCCAAAGGCAACCAATTGCACGTCTGTCTAGTTGCTAAGGCTACGTAAACAACAGCTACTATTGGTGATACAACGCCCAATCAGCTATCCTACTGAACACAGTCGTTATTGGTCGTTTAATAGGGTTGCTATGACCACGTTTAAACAACAGTCACTATTGGTCCAAACTGAACTCAGTTTTTATTGGTGGTTACCAAATTGCATTACACGGCTAAAATATGAACAGTGGCAAGTGGCTGATCAATTAAAGTCCGTGACTGTACATCGGTAAGCCATATCAGTTGTGTTTTACTGTACTCTGCTGTCCACTGTTCTGCCTCCGACACCAGCATAAGGGCTACAAAACGGGCAACATATTTCAAATATGATTACAAAACTAAATCCTATACAGAACAAAGGTATACAGTCAGCATCAAAAATAGCTAAGCAGAATTTGTTTTATACCACGTAATGATAGCAAATATTATTTTATGGCAAAAAGCCAACACGAGCACACTACTAGCGACGTTAATAAACTAACTCGAGCGACATGCAGTTTCAAGACACGTGTCCATTATCAGTGCCCACTGGCAGGCACACGGGTTCTAACAGCCTAGCAGTGTTCGCATTGTATGTTAGGCTTGAGGATAAGACACCCGGTGAAATTACTAGCATAGAGGCATATGCGGGCTTAGGATTGCAGTCTTAGAAAAAAGAAAGAAAAATACATTTATTCACTACACACATAAGACACACAGAAAAAAAAGTTAAACCAAAAATAGCAATAAAAAGAATAGTGTGTAAGACACACACAGTAAATCGGATACTGGCTCAGCATATTGCTGAGGTGTGAGGTGTGAGTCTTCAGATTGTAGTATTGAAAATGCAAATGTCTATGAGTCAGATCCCACCATCAGGTAGGTGTGTGCTTTTCTTGGCTTCTCTATGCCATAAAAAAGGTACACAATAACACAAATCAAGTCAAACTTACAACGCCCCTGCTGTTTTAGTGTAGGTTAGCAAATGAAAGTAAATACCTGGCCAAAATTAATGTTCTTCGTCTTCTTCAAGTTGTTGACGACCTTAGTCGGTCTCGCTTCCTCCTTGTGCACAGTCCTATCAACCTCGTTGTTCATCAAAGTAATATTGGAATTCACCCCATTCAGATCAGTGATCGTACTGCGCTCCAAAAAACACTTAGACTTCTGTAGAGAATCCTCGAAATATGTCTTCAGCGTTGTCAATTCAGTTTTCAATAGATCATAGTGAGATCTCAAATCGACATATTCCAATTTGGTTTCGGAATCCTTTTTTAAACTGTCGAGTTCGGACCGCTCTCGATTCAAGACGTCTCGCTCTGACTTTATAGCCTCTATATGCTGTTCTAGGTGTGAGAGCTCCTCCGCTATTTGCCTGTGCATTTCCTCGCAGCGACTTTTTAGACTTTCCTCGGCATTCAATAGTTGAACTTTGATATTCTGTTCCTGTTTGAAAATACATTTATACGATTCACAATACACAAATAAAAATCGAAGACATAGTATTTGAACACTACTTTACTAACAAATAAAAAGAACTTCCCGTGCGGGTTTGTTTCAGACCTGCAAACTATTGACCGAGTACATCAAGCCCGCTAGCCTTGAACGACTCTAACGGGTTAGTCAATTTATGACGATATGTCGTCCCTTCGTGACGATTTTTCATACAAGTTTGAAAAAGGAGCCAGCTTATATTGACAAAAAAATATAATATCAAAATGATTTGTGTGGTGATGGTTTTTGTTTTCGGTTTTCACCCAATGGTATTATCAGAATCTTTGCATTTAATTTATTGGATAGCAACTACGAGTAAGTGCTTAAATGCAGTTTTTCACGACTAAAATTACAACAGACTTGTTTTTACCATACATATTCAGTATTTACAGACTTGTGACGTCATAGTTCTGCAGTATCAATGTGTATAGGGTGTTTTTACTGCTTAACAGGAATGTTAAATTTTGACTACCATTTATGAATTTTGCAGTGCTCGGATTGAATTGTTAGATCGATTCCCCAAACTGATTAATCCAGTGTCATTGGCGTGTGAGGACGACGTTTGTATCAAATTTAAAGGAGTACAAAAGGTTAAGTGGTGCAGGTACCTTCTGCGCGAGGCGCTGGGTGTGCGCGCGCACGGCGCCCATGGCGCGCGCCAGCTGCACGTGCTGCGCGCGCAGCGCCCGCGCCAGCCCCCACAGGAAGCGCTTCTTGCGCTGCAGCGCGCCCGCCAGCGCCGCCGAGCGCGCCTGGAACGACTCCTCCAGCTACACAACGCCACATACCACTTCATTATTTATTTATAAACCAACAGCTATAACACAAAACAATAACTTTGAGGTGATACTAAGAGCGAATTACAGGTTCTCACCGATAATTACAAGGTACACAGTAAGATTACTCGTTGCACTAATGTTAGTGGTTTGTACACCACATACTTAGACACGCTATTTATACAAAAAAAAAGGAAACCGGTAACACACAAAAATAAAATAGTACATTACTTAACAAGGGCTGTAAAAGAAAGAAAGCCCGAAATCGCAGGTATTTGAGACCCGAGCCGTAGGCGAGGGTTGTAAATATGCGATAGAGGGCTTTCTTTTTTACTGCCCGTGATGAGTACACAATTTTACGTCTTCACCTAGCCACAATGCGAGTTTTACCGTGCGCGCAGCGTGCGATAAAACTCACATTATGGCCAGGTGTTACGTAAAGGTTTTTTCATCACACTTGCTCGTAAATAGTGTCCTAACATGCTAGAAAAATCGACCGTAAATCCAAAATAATACCCGCGGGCCTTTTTTTTACCATTACGTTACTTAAGTGCGTAATAGCTTTTTTTTTAAATATTATACGTGGACTCAAACTATCACAATACGTCAGGACCCCAATTCTTGTGCCATTCGATATGAAGTTTCATTCGAGATGAAATGTCAGTTGAATACTATTTCCTAACAATCTCGCATAACAAACTATTGATCTCATATGTCACTAGAATCGGACTCCGAACACGTTTGACATTATCTGTGGTAAGTCACAGACAATGATGTAGTCTGCCGCTAATAAGTTAAAAATATGATCTTTTGTCTGATTTTATTTCATTTCCTCGCAATTGTGATGAAAAACATTGTATGTTACACGGGTGGTAAAGGAAATACAAAGCTCGAGTCATTAAAGCCCTCAGCCTACGGCTTCGGGCTTCTAACAGACTTTCGTTTGTAATTCTTTCTTTACCACCCTTAATACACAATGTACTATTTCATCACACTTGCTCGTAAATAGTGTCCTAACATGCTAGAAAAATCGACCGTAAATCCAAAATAATACCCGCGGGCCTTTTTTTACCATTACGCTTCTAACGTACGTAATAGCTTTTTTTTTAAATATTACACGTGGACTCGAACTATCACAATACGTCAGGACCCCAATTCTTGTGCCATTCGATATGAAGTTTCATTCGAGATGAAATGTCAGTAGCATACAATTTCCTAAAAATCTCGCATATAAACTATTGATCTCGACTGTCACTAGAATCGGACTCCGAACCCGTTTGACATTATCTGTGGTAAGTCACAGACAATGATGTAGTCTGCCGAGACATATCCTATAATCTGTGGTCTGCCGCTAATAAGTTAAAAATATAATCTTTTGTCTGATTTTATTTCATTTCCTCGCAATTGTGATGAAAAACATTGTATGTTACACGGGTGGTAAAATAAATACAAATCTCGAGTCATTAAAGCTCTCAGCCTTCGGCTTCGGGCTTCTAACAGACTCTCGTTTGTAATTCTTTCTTTACCACCCTTAATACACAATGTACTATTACGCAATCAAGCCGATTATAGTAATATTCATAATAATTACTCAAAGCATTTTTTGGTTATTTTGTATTAAATATCAATGTTCTGTATGGAGATCCTTGGGGGAGGCCTATGTCCAGCAGTGGACGTCTTTCAGCTGACATGATGATGATGATGATCAATGTCAAACTCCTTTGGCATATTATTTATTTTTATGTCTGCACGAATAATACCAATCTAGCAATCGACTGAGTGAAAGCCTTAATGCGGCGTTTGATACGTTTATTATCTTAAAACTATTTTTTATAGTAACAGAGGATTTTAAAAAGGGCAGTTGTATAAATATAATATATCGACAGCAAATCTTTAGTCTGCTTATCGGATTTTGAACCGACTTAATAAAAAGAAAGTGGTTTTAAATTCATCGCGCTTGTATTTTTTGTGACTTCTAGAATTCAAAATATTCAGAGAAAAAATGTGTTAGTAGCAGAATGACTGGGTCGCAAACACACATCGCTTGTACATCTTTACATCTCAAAATTACCACATTGTCATCTATTCATTTTTATGCCTGTCTTAGAAAAATCGACAGAGCGATGCGGGGCTCCTATTGCCTCCTATACCTGGACGATTTGCCCTTCGGGCATTTGAAGTTGCCTAACGATCCTAATCTACCTAGCAACGCAATTCAAGGACGTCATTTTGCGGCATGGACATTTTGCAATATAGACTAAATATAAAAGCGATGTGGTCGTTTTGCGGAGACGATAATTTTGCGACCTGGTAGTTCGGAGTCCATCTTGGAAAAATGTTACAAAATATACTATCCAGCCCTGTAAGAGTTACCTTAGTTTGCTTCTCCTTAAAATGCACAGCGTGGCTGGCCAGGGACCGCTTGAGGGTTTGTTTCTGTTCCGACTTCACCATGTTCGCTTGCAACTCGTACACTGATGACACATGGTCAAGTGTCTGAAATGTCCAAACGTTCTTGAAAACAACACGAAAGCGTTGTGAAATTAAGTAGCACACTGTTTGATCCAGGATAAAAAAGTCATCGCTGACAATATACAATACTACAATGTTTTAAACTGTATGTATAGTTTAAGGCATAGTGCAATCACTACATAGTATAAAACAAAGTCGCTTCCCGCTGTCTGTCCCTATGTATGCTTAGATCTTTAAAACTGCGCAACGGATTTTGATGCGGTTTTTTTTAGTAGATAGAGTGATTCAAGAGGAAGGTTTTTATGTATAATAAATTTTGTTTTATGTACGTGTGTTATAGAAAACTCAAATAAACCGAAGCGAAGCGAGGGCGGGTCGCTAGTAGTTCATAAACCTTTAGATTTGTACTGCTCTTTCACTCGCTCTTATACGTTCGTTCTTATGGCTGCCACAGTCGATCAGTGCGACTGACTGGCTGAGAGGGACGCAGTTATTTGTTAGAATGTGAGACGTATATAACTTTCTCATTTTATTAAATAGCCGTGTGCCTCTCGGCCTGTCAGTGGTGGCCCTTATGCGAGTCTCACTACAGTCACACCTTTATCCGGATCTCGAAATACTTTTTAAGACCTCTTGACCTAACTATGATCTTTTCTCGCAGATGCTGAACGGTTTTGAAGGAAACGGCGAGCCATGACATTTAACAATCGCCGTAAAAATGTTAAAAAATATACTTCGTTCGGATAGCTATTTAACAAAATGCAAACCAACCAAACCACGTGGCTCTTTTCAACAGCCAATCAAAGCTGTTTGGTCGAGCTTTGACGTGTCAGTGTTCTGCTCCTATTGGCTAACCAACTAGGTCACGTGGTTTATTTGTTTACATTTAGTAAAATGCCTATCCGAAAGAAGTACCTATAATATCAGTTAGTGGGAGATTATAGTGATTGATTAATGTAAAAAGATTATCGTATATATCCATCCGTACAAATACCCCGATCAAACTACACGTAAGACAACAACTATGCAACGATAAGTAATAAACGGAACCTCATCCATAAGTTTCCGCTCCAAGAACCCAACTTTCTTCATAAACGACTCCATAGTAAGTGGATCAACATGTGGGTTAGAATTCTGTAATAAGAAAAACTTTGATGTACAGTCGCCTTCAAATATAATGGAGTTGTATGCTCAAAAATATTTGAACTCGCTATAACACCTTTAAAAATAAAGCCGAGTTTTCTACCTACATAATGATGGCCCTTCTAAATAAAAAGGACGCATGTGCTATTTGATAGTCAAATTGAACCTTCTAACTTGAGAAATCAGTATCACTTATACATACGCGGTTCGATCCGCGGCCCTTTTTTGTAAGGAGGGTAAAAATAAGCAAGGGTAATTACTCATAAAACTGAAAGTGTAAGCATTAAGAATACAGTTATAGCAGTTTTATTTCATTTCTCTATTCCAATTATTCACTGTGAATTTGAGCTTAGTTGTTTGATGTAGAGCTTCATAAGAAACCCAAGATAAAAATATGTTTTCCAATACAGTGTGTCCCTGGATAAAGTGCACAAACGAATAGGGATGAAACTAGACACAATTTTACCGACAAAAAAAATAATAAAAAAAAATTACCAGCTTTATTTATTTTTTTATGATTTTTAAAAAAAAGTCATAGTACGCAGAGGACCTCATCGGAACAAATCAAGATATTTTGGCTCCTGTGGGCTCTATTGATTTGAAACAAACGGAATTATAATCACAAAAGTTTATTTGTGTCAATGAAAATAGAAAAAAATGAGAAAAAATGACATAAACCCTAAAAATAATGACTTTTCCTATGAATTTTGTGTTTTTTTTTCTCGAATTTTTAGTATTTACTCGATTTACTCAAAATTATGCCCATCTTACCTCATGTTATTTTTACCAGTAATGGTTGTGTATCTCATTGCCTTTTATTTAAAAAAATAACCAAGTGTCTCGCACAATTACAAGATCCTTAATGAGCGGCCAAACAAAGACATTGCGTTTACACTTAATTAGGTAGCCGCTCAGGTTGAAACCCTTAATGGAGGATTAGGATTACATTTTGGGTTTCTTGCACAATTATAAGATTATTAATGAGTGGCCAAACAATGACATAATGATTAAGCTTAATTAGGTTGTCGCCCAGGTAGATTATTGTCCTTACTCTTTATTGAATTTTATTTGGGGTGGGGCGGGGAATACATGTTAGGATTAGCATAAATAGTGATAAGATAAGGTTTAGTTCATCAGTTACTTCGAATCATTCGTCGTTACTTATTCTCAGTTACAACTACTTCTACTATCAGGATTTCATAAAATGCCCCGTTTAAGTGAGTTCACGCACAGAGATCTCGCCGACATCCACTTTTATTATGGAATGGCGAGAGGTAATGCCAGAGCTGCTCGTTTATTATACATGGCAGCATTCCCGAACAGGAGACCTGTACCGTCTGCTCGTAATTTTCAAGAACTTCACAGACGATTGTCGAATGGACTTCGATTGGATCGAGATCGCCGAGAACAAGCAGGAGTAGTGATTGATGGAGCTGTTGAGGAAGCCATACTAAGAAGTTTATTTGCTGATCCGACGACCAGTATTCGGCGGTTGGCCTTGCAGCATGGAGTTTCAAAATCATCGGTTTGGCGGATTTTTAAAAAAGAAGGTCTTCACCCATACCACTACCAACGAGTTCAACATCTACACGACGACGTATACAGCGTACCAAGATGTGTGCTGTCTTCTTGGATTCAACGGCAGATCAGGAACGATCCTGAATTCACCCAAAAAATTCTGTGGATGGATGAGAGTCAGTTTACACGACATGGGATCACAAACTGCAGGAATCTACATGAATGGAACCCCAAGGGAGAAAATCCTCACCTCAAAAGGTCGTCAAAATTTCAAGTGCAGTTTTCGATAAATCTGTGGGCTGGACTAATTGGTGACATGTTCATTGGCCCTATTTTTCTCCCCAGAACTTTGAACGGTCCCAGATTTTTAGAACTTTTGAGAGAAGATCTGCCCCTTGAATTGGAGGATGTGCCCTTGGAGACTAGAAGAACAATGTATTTACAAAGGATGGATGCCCGGCCCATTACGCACTTGACGTAAGGGGATTTCTCAACGCCTCTTATGCTAATCGTTGGATTGGCCGACAAGGGCCAGTGGCGTGGCCAGCACGCTCACCAGACATGACACCACTGGATTATTTCCTTTGGGGCACAATGAAACAGAGGGTATACAGCGTCCCTATCAACACAGAAGAGGAATTTCGTGGCAGAATTGTCCATTGTGTAAATTACATAAAAAATAACCCGGAAATGATACGTCGAGCAACTCAACAAATAGCAGTACGTGCAGGATTGTGTTTGCAAGAGCGGGGTGGGCATTTTGAACAGTTATTACATTAAATAAGTAATTATGAAATTCCATAATTCGTTTGATTTTATAATCCCATACCCAAAATGTAATCCTAATCCTCCATTAAGGGTTTCAACCTGAGCGGCTACCTAATTAAGTGTAAACGCAATGTCTTTGTTTGGCCGCTCATTAAGGATCTTGTAATTGTGCGAGACACTTGGTTATTTTTTTAAATAAAAGGCAATGAGATACACAACCATTACTGGTAAAAATAACATGAGGTAAGATGGGCATAATTTTGAGTAAATCGAGTAAATACTAAAAATTCGAGAAAAAAAAACACAAAATTCATAGGAAAAGTCATTATTTTTAGGGTTTATGTCATTTTTTCTCATTTTTGTCTATTTTCATTGACACAAATAAACTTTTGTGATTATAATTCCGTTTGTTTCAAATCAATAGAGCCCACAGGAGCCAAAATATCTTGATTTGTTCCGATGAGGTCCTCTGCGTACTATGACTTTTTTTAAAAAATCATAAAAAAATAAATAAAGGTGGTAATTTTTTTTTATTATTTTTTTTGTCGATAAAATTGTGTCTAGTTTCATCCCTATTCGTTTGTGCACTTTATCCAGGGACACACTGTATAAGGGAGCTAGTAACGTGCCGATAAAAAATTTTCTTGGCCACTGTTGCTGTTTTACCCATGCTTCGCATGTAAGTAGAGTAAGACGCCTATAGTTGTCAGCTACACATTTCCATAAAAATGTTGATAGTTAGAAACCCCTTAAGACTTTCTATTTTACTTTTTATTTATTTAGTAGTCAGTCCAAGGGGCGGAATTTTCATAGCAAAAATCAAACGTCAAGAGGGATTGACCATTGTATTTTATCGACTATTCCAGCTATCGATTTTACTAGATAGGATTCCGGAATATTCGATATTTCGATAATGCCGATTTTATACAATTAACAATGGAAACAGGGCCATTTTAAATGATGATAATGTAGAGAAAATAATGTCGATTTTTTATTACTACAGACAAGATGAAGAAAATATAGTACAAGTATAGATCTCGATGCTGTTATTATGATTATGAATGAAGGTTAGTCTACTGTCTGTTATACTGTGCAACATTTCCGTTTTAGTTTTATATTTTAATTGTAACAATATAAAACTAGTTACTGTTTTATTACTTTATTATTTTGTTAACCTTTATACACAAATTAATTTTGTTTGGTACTCTATAGTGTCCCACTGCAGAGCAAAGGCCTCTCCACCACAGGTCTAATTGCATTACCTAAAACAAGTCGTGCGTGACAATCAATCATCGATAGTCGATAAAACACAATAGTCAATCCCTCTTGATGTTTGATTTTTGGTAGTCACCCTCCAGCTAAAGTTGTAAAATACGACATCGTTAATGTTCGGAAAAATTCGTATTATCTTACTTCTTCAGTTGCTTCAGTACCCATCCCATCATAATTAAGAAAGCAAGACGAATACAAAGTTTTCCGGCCAAATACTATATACACTTGGGAGCAAAGAAATCGAGCCACTACAGTACTGAATTTCCATAGGAAGTGGCTCGATTTCTTTGCTCCCAAGTATAGTTTGATTATGCATTAGGTACCTGCATATGAACATTTGATCTCACCTTAGCAAACTGTTTCTTTTTCTTGCCATATTTTTCATTCAAGCGGGAGTAATGTGGGCGGGAAGTGTGACAAGACGTAGAATGATTGCTTTTTTTCCGCAACGGCGAGGTTTGAGGGTGTGACTGAGGCTCTACCTCCGAAGTCTTGCAGCTTGAGGAGCTCTCTTCCCGGGAAAACTCTGAACGAAGAAACATTGTGCATAAGCTGCTCTCCTAACCCAATAAGCAGTATCTCAGATTGAACTGCCAAAGTAGATTCAATCGTCTCCTCTTATTAATGAGGTTGAGATTGCTGCTAGTACTACTACGAAGTGGCAAAGCAGGGCAGTAAGATTGGTGTTAAGAGAAAAAACCCAAAAGATTAAATAGGCAAGGAACTAAAGTGTACACATATTTATGAAGTCAACAATGTATGGGTATATTTTTGAAGATCTTAATGCAAAGCAATGTGAAAAGTTTACAATTGATCCTTTGACGCTTTAAACTGGATAAATTGGAGAGAAATCGCGAAGGAAGCGTTCTCGAACAAGTATATTGGAAGCCACGACCAGCCATGTTATAGCCCGTTCGTTTAAATGGTTTGCATGCTTTAATGTGCTGCCACAATTGGTACAAAGAAGCCGCCGCGGCCACAAAGCGGTGTCGGCGACTTCTAAGGTTTGCAATGCACACTATTTGACCGATTGAACTATATGTATATCCACTATTCAAACATGGTAGAAGGTAGAGATTATTATCTAAAACTGAACGCGTCTTTAATGCTCACATTTGAATGCATGCTCACTCAGTTTGAAACTAGTCGATCTCTACTTACGTGGCATAATAACTTAATAACTAAAAGGAATCAAGTTACAGATTGGGTCTCAGATATAGGTATGCCACTTACCTTTAGGTGACTTTTGTGCTCGGTTGCCTTCTTCTTGCCATGAAAAAAAAACGAGGTAGCTCTTTACTGGGATCTCAGCATCAAATAAATAACAAAGAGATGTAGTCACTTTTGGACCTTATTACAATGCTTACTGCATGTGAAAAAACCTCTCTCATTGTAGTCAACTGTACCAAAAACTAGACTGACATAGACGACACATAGTTAGTCCCTATCAAATCTGCTTAAAAATATTTAACAAGCTTTCCAGGCATGGTGATATTTTTTTCTTTGAGCTTGTTTAAGACAGAATTGTAATAATATATAAAATCGTAAAAAAGTTAGTAAAGTGTTACCTACAACCATGCCCAAATTTCAAGTTGATAGCTAATGTAGTTGCATAGAAAAACTGCTGTGCAGACAGACACTAATGTTCACCATAAGGGTTCCTTGTTTAACATTTCGGCACAAAACAATAAAAAGGTTTTGTTGTAACTATAAAAAAAAAATACATTGTAATAACCCCCAAACTTACCGGGATAGTTTAGTTCTACGGAACACAACTGAATACAGTTCATTATGCAAAACAGCAGTGATGGCTCATCATCCTTTTTGTACATTTCCATAATGTTGCTTGCTTGCTCTGAATCACATCGAACACCTGTAATTAACACCAACAAAACAAAAGTTGTGGCTAAATCCACAAAATCAGCCTGAGCGTGGATCCTTAGTGCTGGTGTTTGCGTATAGTATATTAAGTATATTAATATAAGTATATTTAATGATCTATGCATGTATTTCATTAGTGGTTCTTTTCCTGTTTCTCGATTCTGACTATTTGTTATATTCTATCATTTTGTCGATTTGTCTATCCTTCTGCATTGTCCTTGCTTACTCTAGTCCGAGGTTAACTGGAAGAGATCCCCTATGGGATAAGTTCGCCTATGTACCTACATTATCGAAATTGATGGAAACATGTCTTGTAACTGTTTATGTCTAATAAAGAGTTTACATACATACAGTATTCTCAGCTTCTTAATAGCGTTCAGCTAGCTATTGCTATCACACTTGCACTAAAATTGACGGTATATTAAATATACCGTCAATTTTGTCACCTTGTGTCATAATCTTAGAAAACAAATAATGCCGATTGCTATTAATAAAATGTACTGTACGTAAATTGTGACAATTCAGGATATATCATTATTTATAAATATGCTTAAGAAACCAAATTACTAAGAAACTTGTGAACTGTGCAAAAAAAATTTACACCTGTGACCTGTTGCTGTTATCATGTTAACTTAGGATCAAAACAAAACACTGACCTAGGCAGTTCAAGATGGACCACACGTCTCTGTCCTTGAACCGGAGACCAACTGCTTCTCCATGGGGCCCTACATTCATCAGGGTTTTGGCAAATTCAAACACCATGTTGGCTAACGGTATCTCTGCTAGAAATACAGAGAAACTGTAACTGAATTCCTAAAAACAAGAAAGTACAGATGTAAAAAATATTCAACTCATTTTTATTTTTGGATAAGTTTGTATTTCTGTTGCTTTTTCATGACAAACCAAACGAAAAAATGGACTTTCGCAAAATATGATGTTGTTCAACTATTCAACTAAAAGAAAAGAAAGAAAGAAAAAACCTTTATTTGTGACAAACAGACATACAAAAAGGAACAAAATACTGACATAGACCAGAGTCCTACATACGTACATACATAAATTAAATACCTACACACCTTCTTTCACAGAGTGGGGTAGGCAGAGCTACAGCATTACCAATAACTCTAAAAACTTGTTGTTAATTTTGTAACCATATTTTGCACAATCAGGCTCAGTCATGCTGTCACAAAATGGTTCCAAATCAGCTTAATATGTGTATGCGTTAGTATTTAAGATGCATTCAAATTAATTACACTCAACTTGTGTCTTATAATCAGTGATCGTTATCAACGTCCTGTAATGGTAGCAAAGTATGGTTGACAAAAAAAACAAATAACGAAGTATATTAAACATTATATATTTTACAAATTATGAGATGTATATACATATTTATAACAACAAATCCAAATTATAGTGAATAAATGACTAAAATTTGTTCAACAGATTTGGCTGTCAGTCGTTCACATGGATTGGAAAAAATCCATTTTAAATAGCTAAATGACCTTTCTACGTTAACAGAAGTCACTGGAAGGAAATTTAAGTCTTTAAAATATTGCACATTATTTTTATTCACACCTTCCGGCATATATACGATACGATATGCATTGGTTTATTTAGATAAACACGTCGCGTAGTGTAATTAGTTTTTAACTACAGTTATATTTTGATGACATTTTATGTCATTTGACGTAAGTACACTGTTTTAAAAATATATTAGGGCGGAAAAGGTTTTGCACCGTAAGGATTTATATCTAGAGGTGTAATCTTTAGAAGGTAAGTATTTATTTTATGGTTAAGATCAAAAGTAAACAACCAAATGTGTTTGTTTTTTCTGCCAACCATACCCTTTGCTACCAAAAGTGGACGTTGATAACGATCACTGCTTATAATTATTATCAAGGTATGAAAACTTTGCATTCCCAATCCCATTCACTAATACACTTATATATTGTGAGTTCCTTTATGCAAACCCCTTTCCCAGAGATATTTCTTAATGACAACTTCTCCCTAGCTCATGGAACGTATTGGCAATGCCTTTGACTTCCTCAGTTCCGTATAGGCATTCATAACCCTGTGACACTTGCTAATGGGTAAAAAGTAACACACAGTAGGTACTTGAATTTCAACTTTAAGATTATTTTAATAAGATATTGTAACTACTTTAGAAAAAACTCATATCTGATATTTCAAGATGCTTGAATTTGAACTTAAATCGTACATCAGAAAACATGAGATATGAGGTATTTCAAAGCCATGGCAATATTCATAATTTCTCTAGTAAATACTTAAATACCATTAGCAAAGTTGGCACGGCACATCCCACCATTGAAATTAATGTTCAACATTTGTACTAATGTGTTACAATGGTCAGGGCCAGACCCAAATCTATTCAATCAATGTAGGATGGTCCCGGTGAGAGCCATATTTTGTAATTTCATCCACGCAAAATGGCAAATTAAATTACTGAATGCTGTTGCAGTGTGTATAAATGTAGTAACATGTTTTTATAAGATGTCACAGGGATTGTACTAGATTGACTCTGGTATAGGAACAAACAGATTTCACCTCTGGTGGTCAAGAAGATAAGTGGATTTTGTAGTGTATATGTAATTCAATTTTTAGCTTACCATACATAACAAATATTCTGCAATAAGGATGTTTAAGGCTTGAAATTTTGGTTCCAAACGTTGGGTAAAGCGTTTCTGACATAGTGGAGGTTCACCTGGATTTAGAACAAGCAGCAGATTATGCTAAGTATAAGTCAAGTCGGCATTCGACATCCATCATAACATAACTGTTGAGAGGTTACTACGAATGCTTACCCTCACCAGCTCGAGAGCATTTCAACACATTAACAATATGTCCACGTAAATACGCTCTCAAATCATTAAGAACACCATTACTGTGAAACAATTCGTAAATACATTTTTTAAAGTTTTCCGGTGATCCTGTTTTGTTCATATCTTGAAATAGCTCACTCGGGGTAGTGGGAGACAGAGATTTAACAGATTCCATCTTATTTATATATTTTTTAGCATATAGATTGTACAATTTTCTTCATTCTAATTTAGTATCCAAATCGAGTTTCCACCTCAATTTCAAACTTCCCAGATTCAAGATGACATTTGAGTGTTTTTGTTGGTTGATAATGTTGTGATTGACATTTCGTCCGCCATCATTTCCGTTGTGTGTAACGGATAATCAATGCCACAGTCTTTTATTTATAAATTGTTATTTAAAAGGAAAATTTAAAAATAAATACAGAAATTACAAATTAAAATATTTTAAGAATATACTAATGTAGAAACATAGCACTGAGGTAGTAATTAATGGAAAATACATTTACAAGTATATGACATCATTCATCGACCCATGTTGTGTGTACTGATCCGCTATTTTGTCGCAACTTACAACAGTCCCTGTGGCGCAGAGGATAGCGCGTTGGACTTCTAATCCAAAGGTCGTGGGTTCGATCCCCACCAGGGATGCGACTTTCTTTTTTTAATTAAGTTTTTTTTGATAATACTAATATTGAGTTTAGTTTTAGGGATCCTTATAATATAATATGTATATAACTAATAAACAGACCTTTTCCAAGTTTTTGCGATAATTATATTAGTATCCAAAATTTTGAACGCTTTTGACGGTTTTGTAAAGCAAGTTTCCTCCCTATCATTGGATTCGTCTTCATCCAAAGTGTGACAGAAACTCGGAAGCTACATTTAGTGCAGTCATTGAAGCGAAAAATACGGTCTTACCTCCGAATTTTTTTACTGTGAACCGATTTGCATGAAATTTTGGAATTAGGCTCATCTTACCCTTAACTTCAAAAGTGAAAATGATCTGAACCCCGCCTATTATTTTTAAGGGGTGTAAACAACCCCTTAATGGAAAAAATTACATTGAGCCATTTTATCGCTAGAAAACATGTCTAATAGTAAGTGGTGAAATTGTAAAGTGTTTTCTAACACAATCACCTCATATTAAAATCATTTTCAACCCCTTGAAAATCTTACAACCCTTGCAAACAACCCCTAAGTTGAAAAAACACAAAAAAATACTTTGGTATGACATAAAAAGATTTAAGTAGGTATAGAGTAAGTAATATTTTATATTCTCTATAATAATTATCAAATTTTTAACCCCCTTTCAACCCTTGAAAAGTACCCCTTGATAAAAAATTGTTAATTTTTTTTTTTATAAAATGAAAAGGATTTAAATATTATTCCACACTCTCGAAAATGATTATCATATTCTTAAGCTTTTCTTTCCTTAAAACTACCCCTAAATTAAAACAGTAAATATATATGATTACTGCTACCATTTTACGTATATAAGTTAGTAACATGAGTTTTTGGACCATAACTCCTTCAATTTTCATGCTATCACAATTTATAAAAAACCATTCTAAAGGTAATTAAGAGAGCTACAACATCCTTTATTGCAATACATAGTAAAAAACCTTTTTCTAAAACGGTGAAGGGTTAAAGGGCTTAAGAGAGGCTGTGATTGCGCTGCCACGCGCTCTTTAAACAATCATATCTCCGTCATTTTTTGTTTAACAGAAAAAACAAAAAAACCAATTTGTTTGTCAGAAAAATACCTAAATTTTTTATTCCTACACTTTTATACGTACCTATCGTCATTTTTGAGATATTATGAAAAAAAGGCGGGTGTTTCAAGAATTTGAAATTTTTTGTTTTTTTTTAATCGTGACTTTTTTGAAAAATATGTGTCCTGAAGCAGCCAAACTAATACAATCTATCAAACTCTTTATAATAAAGTTAATTCTAGGCGGAATACGATTAATTTTAATTTTTGTGGAAATGGCAGTTATGAAACCTATTGATTTTTAAGGATAAACATTAGATGCTCCTCTTATTTGCAATACAGCTCACTTATTTTACGTGCAAAAGACTTTTAATAGTGCTCATTTTAAAGCTTATTTCAAGCACTACAAAACCCTTTTTTATTAGAATGCATAAAATGCATCTGCTCGCCGCTAGATGGCATTGACCACATCGATTAAATTTCAGACAATATAAAAACGGCTTTGATCTTTAATATCTAGCTTAATATTGCACTTAGAATACTTTATAAAAAACCAAATTGTTAATTTTTTTACCTGCTACAATTTTGTTTCTGATAAAATTTTCGATAAAACGTATATTTTTGGAGATATTTGCAAAAAACCGATGAAAAACGTGAAAAAATTGCAAATTTTCAATTGCCAATAACTTGAAAAGTATTGGATTTTTCGAAAAACCTTATACAGGGTGCCTCTGACCATGGGGCTTTAAATGCAAGGTTCAATTCTAGTCGCTTAACTGAGCTACTTTTGTTTTGTAACATTTTCAATTAACTTGAATTTAGATAATTTATTGATCCTCAAAGTTTAATCGTTAAATCAGTGTATTGGACATGGCGGTATTATCGCTATCTCATGGTACGAGGGCAATATTTTCTTGGTACGGGGGACTTTAAAAGATAATTTTCTATTCCGCTTACAAACTCATTGTCAAATGTGCCATAAAGAGGTTTATCTTTGTTTTTCACCTTTTTTGGTATGAAACTAATTTACAACCTCGTAATTTAACAACCTCTTCTCTTCACTTAGAATTTGTTTAAAAATTAAAATTTGTCAATCAAAAATCTTGCTGTCAAAGAAATTTTATTCAGTTTAACAATTAAGTAGGTAATAAATTTAAAAATGCCAAATCAAGTGTTCACTTCAGCAGAATTGACTGATATGGTGTTGTTGTACAGAGAAACACAAGGAAACGGAGCCCAAGCACTCCGACTTTACCGAGAAAGGTTTCCGAATCGTAGGCATCCACATAACTCTCGTGTAATAGTAAATGCAGTTCAACGAATTAGAGATGATCGACCGATTACCGGCAATACGCAGGTGGAAGCCGTGGGCATTCAAACCGCAAAAGGTACACGGGTTATTACCGAGGGATTTCCCAATACGTAAAGCTTATTGTGAATGGTTTTTGGAACAACATCGCCAAAATCCAGATTATCTAAAAAGTGTTATCTGGACAGATGAAAGCACATTTTGCCGCAATGGTATGTGGAATCGCAGAAATGTCCATTATTGGTCAACAGACAATCCCCATTGGAATAAGGAAACTGGTCATCAATATCGTTGGTCCCTGAACGTATGGGCGGGCATTATTAACGATACTATTACTTATTGGCCCCGTGAAAGATCAATTTTAAGGAGATACGAAACTTGCATACGACGGGAGGGAAGGCATGTTGAAAATTCAATACGAGATCGACAGTGAGTGTAAAATTGTAAATAAATTGTTAATTAAGAAGATGTTTGATTTGAATGTTTGGTTTTTGTTGTGATAAAGGATAAATTAAATCTTTTACTAAAGAAACTTGTTTTTACTGTTATCATAATAATTGCCGCCTTAGTGCAGTGTTCTCCAACAATGAAACGGACGGTTAGCGGTTTGACGGTTGTAAAATGTATTAACTAACAGCTGATTAATACTTAACCGTCTGTTAAACTGGTTGGTGAACTCGGCCCTTTATTGTACAGTCGCGGAATGAAAAGGTTGACCAGTTTTCAAATAAATTCATTTACGCGTTGCAAGCACATGTTACCTTTTTAAACTGTGTAACAGACGAGTCGATAAGCAGATACTGATAACTTATACTGAGCAAGCAAAAACAGATCTTAAGGTGGTCAACCTTTTCATTCCGCGACTGTACTTGCTTGGTGATGAAAGTAGTTCCTGATTTAATTAATTAAAAGTCGAATGACGTGATTTTATTCATGTGACATTTGACATCTCATTAAGATAAACATTTATTAATGTGCTGTCAATTTAGTATTGTATCGCATACATTGAAAATTACATTTAGTTTGTATGAAAAACAAAACAAATTAAAACGACATGTTTTTAAAAAGTTGCAGAACAAAAGATGCTCAGTTTTGCGAGTAGGTATAATTGATCCTTGCATTTAAAGCCCCATGGTCAGAGGCACCCTGTAGATGATTTTTTGCTTAAAATTAGGCCTTCTATCGATATCCGAGGTTATTTTGAAGAAAAAAACAAACACCCCCGAGAAGTGGTGGCAACCACCCCCAGGGTGGTTGCGGAGTTCAAATCATTTTCACTTTTGAAGTTAAGGGTAAGATGAACCTAATTCCAAAATTGTATGCAATTCGGTTCACAGTAAAAAAAATCGGACCAATAATGCTTCAATGACTGCACTAATTATAATATTTGATCTCGAATTCTGATACTGTAGAATAGGTACCTGGGTCAAAATCTTTTTCGATGCACTGAAATTTTCCACTCTGTCACAATCGTAATTGTTCTCTTTAAGTAGTAATGTTTTTTTAATCTAAATAAATGTTTGTTTTATTTGAATCAGTGAAGTATTGTCAAACATTGTCAAACAAAATAAAATATTACTTCCTACAAAAACCACTACTCTGTCACATTTCCCAGGGACCAATTACAATGCATCGAAAAAGATTTTGACCCACCTACCCAATTAATTTGTTTTTTTATTTATTTTGAATTTGGTTATGAATGCGCAATGGCACGTTTACATTATTCGGCTAGGCCGTATTCGACTGTAGCCCGTTTTCGGTCCCCGACTAGTGTAAATTGTTTTATGATAATCAGAGATCGGAATATGAGCGTCATTACTCTCAATAATGTGGACATGACTCCAAACAAATTAAATTACATTCTTCTTATCTTAAAAATAATATTGATCATTTCCAAGGCAGTAATTCAAAAATAATTCAAAGACTTGTTATTGTGTAGATTTATTAAAGCAAATAAACAGTAATTTTTATAATTTTTATGTGGTTAGTTCATTCCTTTATAAGGTTAAAATAAACTTATGAGGTGAATAGCTCCTTTCGCAATCCACGGATGTTAATGGAGCAAATTTAAGTAGATTATTATTCTTTGAATTATTTATTTATTGGTACTGTCATGCAAACGATCAAGATTTAAGGTTCACATACGAAATTAATTATTATAATTTAATTTGTTTAATGAAAATATTTGGAGTCATTTTCAAATTATTTCGAGTAATGACGCCCATTTATCCGATCTCTGATGATTAATTATAGTTTTTGCCTACGACTTCGTTCGGGTTGATTTCGATTATCGTTATTCCCTCGGGAACTATGACATTTTCTGGAATTAAAAGTAGCTTAATGTGTTTATCCAGGATATAAAGGTTATTTCCAATTGCCCCCCTAACCATTTCTTTAAGACCCCTAAGGGAGGCGCGCCCCACTGTTTGGGAAGTCCTAGCCAAGAACTTATTCTGATGATACCTTATTTTATAGTTGTGAGGCGGACTCAACCTTTACCACACGGCTTTACCATAGCACTAGACCGGCTAATACAGAGTACCCGCGGCGGCCATGCTTGCTAGCCTGGTTGCTAGCCTGGTTGCTAGGCGCACGAGTCGGTTGCTAAGCATTGTAAGCATGGCCGCCGCGGGTACTCTGTATGAGCCGGTCTAGTGCTATGGTAAAGCCGTGTGGTAAAGGTTGAGTCCGCCTCAGTTGGTAGGTAAATTAAATTCAGTTGGCAAATTTTTAACAGAATATGAATCTATTACATTTTCTTAACCTTTTCCACGCCATTGACGGATATATCCGCACCACTGGTTCAACGCCAACGACGGATATTTCCGTCATGGTTGACAGCGCAAATTAAACCTGATTGGCTATGAGGTAAAGTTGACATTATCTTTGGTGTTTAGCTGTCCTTGGCGTGTGAGCGACGACTTTATTTTTGACATAGCGTTGAAAAGGTTAAATAACCTTATCAATAATCAAAAAAAATCTTAAAAAACGGATTTGTCAAATGACATCTGTCACGCACGCCTGTCACATTATTGTTTTATGTAATGGTTGCCATTGCAGAAAATTGTAGTCACATCCTCGTCGGATCACTCGATTGTAGAAATTACAAAAAACTTTTCATTTATTTGTTTTTACCCACGACGGTACGGAGACGGTTTTTATCTTTTGCCTTACTCTTTTCTTATTCAAAAGTAAAAAAAAAACATGCTTGAAGCTTGACACCATGTATAAAATCGCCATAGACTGAAATAGCTCTTAAAGCTGTCAGGAATTTCATAATTGACATTTAGACATAATTATCCTATAATCTGTGATTGACATTAGAAAAACACCTGTTTGTACGTTTGTATTGTGTTGTTAATAGGGAATTATCTAGTTTCTTATTATTAAAGTAATCAATTCAAGATGCGGAGACGAGCCGGAGTAGGTGCTATACAGAAGAAGAAGCTTGAAGAAGTGAAGTACAGAGAGAAAGGCTCGGAAATCCAAGAGAATCAGTTCCAACAAATGTCTAAACAACTAGAAGTATTCAGGGAGAACTTGGAAGAGTTTGCTACGAAGCACAAGAGTGAAATCAAGAAGAACGCTCAGTTCAGGAGACAGTTCCAGGAAATGTGTGCTGCCATCGGTGTTGATCCACTGGCGTCTGGCAAGGGCTTCTGGTCAGTTCTTGGTTTGTACTTTTTTTAATATTGTCATTGTTGTTAACGTCTTAATTGCACTTATTTGATTTTCCTGCTCTTGCTAGTAAAGCTATCATTTGATAAACATTATAATTATGTTTTGGTTGTAAATATTCCTTAAAAATGTAACATACCTCTTTTGCGTCTTACTTTTGTTTACTAAACTGGTCCACCTATTTGCTTAACAGGTATTGGAGATTTTTATTACGAGTTAGGTGTCCAAATAGTAGAGGTGTGTATGGCTACAACATACAAAAACGGGGGGCTGATCACTCTGGAGGAGTTACGCACAAGGCTTATTGCAGCCCGAGGAAAAGCAAAGAAGCACCAAGACATCACCAATGAGGACCTATTGGCTTCAGTTAAGAAATTAAAAATATTCGGGAATGGGTAAGGACTGCTACTATCTATGTTATTTTTTAAGTAAAAGGGAAACCAATGTTTTTGCCTGATATAGTTGCAATTTATTTTATTCTAAGAATCCTTGAGGCCAGGGCCTCCATTCCACTTTGTCATAAATCACATCATAATCAACATTGTGGTAACTCTTATGTAACTTGACAATAAAGAAGTGTTAACTTGTGGCTAGAATACTATAGTTCCTTATTTAGATTGTATATTAAAATCTTCAGGTCTAATTTCAATACTCAATACTCAATACTCAATTATTTATTGCATTCCATAAGTATACATAGGTGGTACTTAAATTAACTTAAAAGTTATGAGATCATTATGGACCCGGCAGGGCACAGCAACTTATAAACTAATTTACATGTATCATGCCAATTTGATGTAAAACTATCTGTCCCCCATAACTAACCATCTTAAAATAGGCCAAGTCGTTGCTCGGGGAGGTAAAGTGCATGACTCATTGTCATGTATACAGTGTTTTGTTAATTTGTGTTGTTTACGTGCATATTCAGCTTTTTTCTGGTATGTATGAAAAAGAGATTCCAAGGAGGAGCAGGGCTAAAAGCCTTCAGAAATATACATTTAAGACACAAATATCAATATAATATGATACTACATGTAGCATTTTACACCTTTTCAGGTTTACAGTGGTGCCCATAGGTAAAGGAAAATGGCTAGTCCAGTCCGTGCCTGGAGAACTGAACCTCGATCAGACCCTGGTGCTACAGAAGGCTAGCTCCTTAGGCACAGCATGGGTATCTACAAGCATACTCACTGGAGATCTTGGGTGAGATGTTGAAATTGGTTCCCCCTGTTACGCATAATAAATTTTAACACAGACCAGTGTCAATATTGTCTAATAAACTCTTAATTGACTTCAAAGTCGAACAATGTTTTCATATTAAAAGCCAACTCTCCTTCTGACTGTCGAAATGAAAATGTTTGCGATTGCAAGTGCGTTAGGCAACAAGCCCTCTGATTTGTTGTTAAAATGAGAAAATTAAATAGTGCATCTCTTATTTTCAGTTGGAATGAAACAAGGGCACAAAGTGCGTTAAACCACATGGTACAGGAAGGCCTAGCGTGGGTTGATACTCAAGACAGCAAGGAGAAATTATATTGGTTCCCTAGCATGTTTTCTGAATGTGTTTCAGCTCAGTAAAACTAATTCCAGAAACCACTGCTGTCAAAAGCAAAATGGCAGTATACCCACAAGAACTTCATACTTTTATACTGCCTATTTCTTTTGGACGCAGAACAGTGGCGTAAGGTAAAACGCAAAGAATTATATTATTATGTTTGAGGAACTTGTATGTTTTCATGTTATAATTGTCGCAATTTTAATTAATTAATATAATTATGTAAATAAAAGTCTTAAAAGTTAAAAAAGTTTTCATTTTATATAATTAATATTGCACTCTCTATTTCGTGACTAATATAGTAGTTTTTTCATCAACTATATGAGCTATCCTCTTGATTGGGTGATTCTAAAGGTGACAGTTTTAACTGTTTCCTCAACTCTTTGTTCTCTTTCATTAAATCTTCCATCCTTGACTTTAACTTTGATACCATGTCTACATATGACTCTTTCCATCTGAAAATTCAAATGATTAAAAATGATTTACTCCTAGATGTACCTACCTACTGTGATGTCCATGATGTAATGACGTCACTTAGGATCGATCCAGCTGCACGATTTGTCATTTTGAATTGCTTTACAAGGTAAATACTAATACTAGTAATACTTAAAAGTGTTCTTTCATAAAATAGATCTTTTATCAGCCTTGTTTTTGTGTTGTTAATCAGTATTAAATATATTTTAATATAAATACAGTACTTAATACACTGATTGTCATACTTCTTACTAAGCTCCATTTGGTTCTCTAAGTGTTTGTGTAATTCCAAAAGTTCCTCTTCTTTTGTTGACACCATCCTGCAAGAAAAAAAATAATTTAATACATAATTTAACCCTTATTACCTATGGACGGATTACGATAATACTCGTAACGTTTATTGAACAAATTTTATAAAAGCATAAAGTTACAATAGTGTCAACTACCATTACACTTGTATGGAACTGTTAATCACTTCCTGCTTTAAAATAGTGATCTTTTATTTTTCAAAATTAAAATCTTACTTTTGATTTAATTCACTTCTGGATGTCAGCATTGTTTGAAGTTTACTGACCATTTCGTGCGTCTCGTCTAACGACTTCTGTAAATGTTCAACTTGAATTCTGAAAACATAAATTGTCTATAGTGTTTTTGCCATCTGGGCCTAAAATTCTCATCATATTTATGAGCGCACAAAAACTATTCTGCATCGCCAAAGTCTAAAGTAATTCGCAGAGCTGGCTACTGTCTGTATTTTAGCTTGAGGTGCGAATTTCACTTACTTAATACGTTTTATAGTTCTTACTTTAATTCATCACACTGAGACTTCAACAATTTTTCCTCCCAATCCCGCCTCTTAATTTCCCTTGTATGACTATCCTGTATTCTCTGTATGTCTATGACCAAACCTTCCTTCTCGCACACTAACTGTATGTTCCGCCTTTCTGATGCAATCTGCAATGAATTCACAAACACGGTGTAAAAAATGTATGCCAGTGTGATGGTGCCGTGACCAGGACTGTTCATTAATTTAAAATAAACAAAAAGGTTTGTCACAAACCAGCTCTTGAAATACGGTGTCCAGTTTTTGCTCGACGACCGCTATTTTTGGATCTACTGATTGTAGTTCTTTTTTTTGTTGCTTCAAGCAGGTTTCGTATGATGTCTGGAGAACTTTGTTCTCTCTAAAATAATACCAGCAAAACAATTACTAACCTAGATATAAAATTAAATATGAATATCCTAAACATAGTATCGCTCAAGATTTAAAAATCTTACGCCCTTAACTAAATAGTGTTTTTTGTCCGTACCTTAGAGTCCTGCTCAGCAATAACCCCTTTTCAACTAATTCAGTATCTAAACTTTTTATATGTTCCAGCATATCTGTGACTTTTTCGTTGTACTTATCCTTTAACTCGTCTAGTTCAGCTTTGTAACTTGATTCTGTGTCTCGCTTCAATCTAGCTAATTTTTGTTTTAGCTGTGACATTTCTTCTGAAAGTTATAAACACAGTAAGAGGTGGGACTTTTTAGTTTGTTTCAAATAATATCAAGTCCAGCATTAGATGAAATTATTTTGAACAGACCTGTAATATTGGACACTTTTTTAACTAGTTCGCTCTTTTCATCCGACACTAAATCAAACAGCTGCAATGCTTCAGCAACCTGAAAGAACACAAATATTTCTGCCTCTGTTTAAGCTTATAGGTTGAAATGAATACAGAATAAAATAATGCAATTTGCCTAATCTTACTTTAGATTTAGCTTCCGCTTCTCTCTGAGCTTTTTCATTACGTTCCTTCTGTAATGTAGTGACTTGCGATTTAAAATTTTCTATGTTTTTCATTTCCACGGCCAGTTTAATTCTGCTCTCTTCTAGATCTTTACCCATTTGTTCTATTTTTTCTTCCAAATGTTTACCCCTTTCCTTTAAAAATTAAATATATTTTATTGACATGTCCTACAGTTTCTTAATACTTTTTAAAAATACGATCAAAGTAATTTTATCGTCATTTACCTTGTAAGAGTTAATTTCTTTTTCCTTATTAAGGAGGTCGTTTTCGGCTACCTTGTTTTTCTTATCCATATCTTTGTATTTGGATTCCAGTTCAATGTAATCTCTTAGCGCTGAATCAAGTTTTAGTTCCAGGCTACGATTTTCTTCTTTCATGTCCTTTAAATAATTATTGTGTTGACTGAAGATGATAGAAAGTATTTTTTTCCAAAAAGATGTATTAAACAGTAACAATATTACAGAAATTAGAGAGGCTATATTTGTCAGTTAGTTTACTTTTAGTCAGAACCTCGAATATATGTAAGTATACACACGGCTTTTCTGCCTCTAGTGTCAGAGGAACAGCAAAAGAAAGTTGCGAGTTAATTGGAATTGGTTAGCTGATTAAACTAAGGCACAATTTGTAAGTGCAGTTTAGAATATTTCCCTTATCAATCTATAATATAGGCCCTAGAGCCTTATTGTTTGTCAAGGTCCCGTTGCATACCTGTTTGCCCCCTTTTTCATATCCTTGGTAAGCTTGCAGCTCGTTTTCTAGAGCTTCGATGGTTCTCTGTGAGGTTTGCCACAACACGTGGATCGAGTCTCGCTCCTGAACAGTTATATTATTACAATTAGCAGATCCAGTGACATGTCCTGGTTTCCTTATAAACCGAACTCAACATAGAACGCTTGATTTTATTCAGTATTTTAAGCACGGTGTTCCTACGTTTAGGCCTAAATTATTGGGTATTGTTTGGCTAAAGAAATTGGAAAAAGAAGTGACGGCGACATTAATAAAAATAATTGCCAAACGGAGAAAATAATTGTTTATAGATCACAGGTGTGTGTAATGTTTGTAATTACTGTAGTGTTTATTTCCTGAAAAACGAGCTCTTACAGCCTACAATAAGTTCAAATTTAACAATTCGGTTTTCGAATCTGCACTCTCATGACCTTCTAGACCCTTTTCGAGTTTGCAGGCTTAAAGAACTGTGCGTCGCATAAGGAAAAAACTTAGGTGGAAAAGAGGTGAGGTCTACGTCGCCGTCGTTTTTTTTAGCTGCATAAGATATCTCTCTGTTCCATACCAAAAGCGATGTCAGTAAAACAGTTTCAAATAAGTTTTTGCTCAAGAAAAGATTAACTCCGAAGCACTATTGCAAGCCATAATTTGCTGATAATTCGTGGCAAATAAAGGTACGAAGACCAACGGAACGAAAGCGAACTTAACTTTAAACTTTTATTTTTAACCACCAGCAGCTGGTGCACTTTTTGATGTACTTATGGCCAAATATGTACAAAATATGACCGTTACCCCTTTATCTCCTGAGGTTTATTAATCAAAAACTCGGAAAAAAATCCTGAAATATAGGCTATTACGTTATTAGTTATATTTTATGGGGAAAATAAAATGAAGTGTGTAAGAATTTATTTACAGTTTTCGAGAAATAACCAAAAAACGTAGAAAATCTGTATTAAAATTTAGGCTAGTCAAAATGCACCTGATTGTATAGAAAATAAATTTCATAACAATATGAGTATTTTCTTTTGAGGTTTCCAAGCATACTATTTTAAATACGGAACCCTCGATGCGCGAGTCCGACTCGCACTTGACCGTTTTTTTTAATTTGTATGTGAGACCTTGTCTTAAAAGTTATACATTACTTTCGCTATCAAATTGACTTGTTTCCTCATATCTTCAAGTTCCTTGCTGTAGTCCACCTCGTTTTGACTCTCGTTCTCAAGCCTTTCTTTCAGCAGCATCTTGACTTGACGAGAGAGTTTTTCATTGTCAGATATCAGAGCTCTTACTTCGTGATCTACTATCGATTGGTTTTGCTGCAAAATGGTTAAGTAAGTAATACAAATCCATCAGATAGCTTTTTCAAAAAAAGTGGCACAGTAGGGATTTCATGCCCCCCCCCTCCCCTCTACCAGCTTGACCGATGTATCGTGAAAAAATTCACGGTAGTAGTATAACGAAGTTAAGCCCATTCTCACCGGGATACCATGGGGGCGCAACCGTCGCAGCCACCAACAAAATGTATACCTACAGCTCTAAGGCCAGTGCGTGGTGCAAAAAAAATGGCGGCAATTTTAAAATATCACTAGCGGGAATAGATGAATTAGCGAGAGCGTGAAATTGCACATGTAGTGGTATTGTGTGTTTATAGGCAAGAGAAAGAGAGAGAAGTATTTAAGTATTTCTCTCTCTGTTTCTCTTGCCTATACACACACCATACCACTACATATGCAATTCCACGCTCTCGCTAATTCATCTATAACACGAAATGCATATCGACTAGGTACTCACAATGTGACAGCTCGATTCAAAGGTAAAATTGTTGCCATGTGAAGAATTAGGAAAAATGCTTCACGGCACGACTTGCTGGATTGCTCTGAAGGGTATCTTACCTGAAGCCGTACTTAGAAAATCGAAGTTCTAAGTTACTCTAGTTCAATCCCTTTCTCTTGATTAAGTTTCAAATGACCAATGACAGAGATGGAGCCAACGTAACTTCAAACTTAGATTTTCGAAGAAGGGCCTCTGGTGTCCGCTTGGTTGTGCATCGTGTCATTCATTTTGTTGTAGGCGGCGACTGATTGGGCCGCCATGGTGTCCCGATGAGAAGCGGGCCTTAAAAGGAGAACTACCTATCACAGGTAGCTAAGTAGACTTAACCGGTTAACGAGAACGAGTAAACAAAACCCTACACTGCGCGTGGCCCGATATCAATAAGTTAATAAAAACAATCTTCGTGGGCTTTTCGTAAATTTCTTGATCACTTTATTTGGAAAATCATATAACTTTGCATTAAAAGTTTACTGCACACACCCATCTGTGCCAGGTGTACCTAATTTAGATGCTGCTTATTTGCTGCTTTAGTACAATTGGCTACATTGGGGAGGCAGCTGCCCCCCTCGCCCCCCTATCCCCCTTAGCGACGCTAATGCAAGAACCTCGTACAATATTATAGTAGGTAAGTTTACCAAAAACTATTTTCCATTTATTGTATACATTTTAATATCTAAAGATCCTCAGATGCTACTTAGTTAAGCATAATTTTGATTTCAGGATGTAACTATCTTTGAGGTTAATTAGATTTGATGAGGTTAGTTTTCCGGCTTACTTACCCTATAAAAATCTACTTCAGTTTGAAGCACATTGTAGACTGTATTTTCCATAATGAATTCATCAGGAACTTTGTAGACTTGTTTACAGTTCTTAACAGCTTTAAATATAACCCCGTAAGGAAATTTAACTCACAAATACACTAAAAGCTCGCACAGCTCTTTGTTTACATTTTCGCGCTATGTCAGAAGGTAGTTGCATAGCAACTTATCTTTTTAATTTTGCCGCTCCGTGATCATGGAAGTTAAAAACAAAGGCTCATTGGTACAACTGTAACTAGCTTATCTTAAAAGAAGTAATTCAATTAACTTATCAACGAATCTCTTCCCGTTTATTCATTTATTTAATTTTATATGTATTATTTTAGGTTTTCTTTGTGAAATCGAATTAGGTTCCTTGTTTTCTGTCAGTAAAAACACCTCGTAACTGTCAGATCAAGTTCAATTTGACAACTTCAAATAGGTACAATCAATACAAGAATTGAAAATGTGAAATAAATGAAATAAAGTGATAAAGTGATCCGGACATACCCTATAACACTATAATCTGTGTCCGGAGCTTTTGATAAAGTGATAAAACTGACATGAACTAAAAAAGGGAAAAGTTATACGTTTACAAATTACAAAAAAATAATTTATATAATGTGATTCTATTTATTTATTTATCAAAATGACTGAGTAAGTTTTCGTTACTTGTTTTATTTTCTAAAAACTCAACTAATACTCATCTGTAAACCATCTGTAAGTCATCTGTACTTTGTCGTAATTTTCGTTTTTCAGTTTGTATTTTGATATCAGAGCGGATCAGTGGCCGCTTGTATACGACAAGAATTATAACGTATCGTTTGGTGGGCTCGAGAGGTTTCACATCTTTGACGCAAATAAGTGGAGAAATATCATTCAAGTAATCTAATTATTAATATATTATATATAACTAACTCAAAGCTAATTCGGTTTTATATTAACCTTACGATGTATAATTATTTCAGTATTTGACAGACGCAAATTTTATAACAGAAAGTTGCTTGGTAAGCCCAAATGAAGCTAAAAAAGAAGATTTAGAACTTGTTCACACGAAAAAGTACCTGAAGTCTCTGAAAGTAAGCACAGTGATCGATAAAAAAAAAAAAAAAAAAAAAAAAGTAAAAAGTTTCTTCATTATATAATATACCAGATTTTTAAAATACCGGATTGTCAGTGGGTATACTAGAATACCAAAGCGTTATTGTTCATTTTTAATCAAAATAATTTAATTAAGTTAATTTCAAAATAAAAAATATGTTTTGCAAAAATCAAAGATTGGTTCCATGTAACTGGGACTGTAACATAATCGATATCAATTACTGAATTAGAAATATTTCATCATCATGTATAAAAGCAACCTCACTTACTGAAATGTCTGAAGAATGCCGGAGGTAGGAGGAGTATTGAAAGTCTTCATAGACAAGTGTTATTCAAACAAACAATCACAATACATTTTATTCATTATTTAAGAGATTTTTTAGCATTTAACCGAAATATTACCTAGACAATAAGCTAAGCATCTACTTCGCAAATAAAAAAATCTTTGAAATTATTTTATCTTTTTAGTGGAGTGCCAAAGTTGCCATGATAGCAGAGGTGCCATGTATAGCATGTATCCCGAATATTTGTGTGCAGTATGCATACTTGAAGCCTATGAGGTATGAACCAATGTAAATATAGGACATGTTAAAAAAGAAGTGCTTGAAGTCTTCAGATGTCTAGTCATTTGTAACTTATAGGAAACTGAACTTCTACTGTTGTAGAATGTCAGATTGACTTTAGACCTAAGGTGGGTCACAAATTTAAGTATTCGACTTTACTTAAGTATAAATAAATAAATAAAATAAATAAATATAAGGGGACAATCTCACACCAATTGAACTAGTCCCAAACTAAGCTCTAGGCTTGTACTATGGGTGCTAGACAACAATATAAATACTTATATAGAGAAATATATACTTAAATACTTAGAAAACATCCATGACTCAGGAACAAATATTCGCGCTCATCTCACAAATATCTGCCCTTACCGGGATTTGAACCCAGGACCACTAGCTTTGTAGGCAGGGTCACTACCCACTAGGCCAGCGCGTCGTCAAACAATAATAATAATATAATATTAGTTAACAGTATTAGCAAACGAGCATATATGGGTCTGAGAATTGGAAACGCTATGTCCTGCAGTTGACGTCTTTACGCTGACATTATGATGAATTGATAATACAACATCCTGGGGGCCTAATTTGGTTGCGTTTATCGCGTGACAAAAGGTGGATAGGATTTGTTACTTTTTGACACATACATAAGTACGAGAGTGACGGATGCTTTATCTACACTTTGTCACGCGATCGCACGCAGCCATACTAGACGCTCTGGTGGTCGCAGGCTGCAAGCGGGCGGCTCGGTGCTAGCGGGCAAGCTGGCCCTGGAGCGCGGGTGGGCGGTGAACGTGGGCGGCGGCTTCCACCACTGCAGCGGCGAGCGCGGCGGCGGCTTCTGCCCCTACGCCGACATCACAATGCTGCTGCTGTTCCTCTTCAACCACGGGCTCATAAGGAGCGCGATGATCGTGGACTTGGACGCGCATCAGGTAGGCAGGCTACAGTTTCGTTTGCGGGTGGTAGGACCTTGTGCAGGGTCCGTCCGGATCGCTACCACCATCTTATCCATTAACCTACCGCCAAACAGCAGTGTTCGCATTGTTGTGTTCCGGTTTGGGGATAAGACAGCCGGTGAAATGACTAGCATAGAGGCATTCCATCTTAGCCTCAGGGTTGGCAACGCATTTGCAGTCTTAGGATTGCATTGCAGTCTTGTGATTGCGAATGTCTATGGATCACAGTTTCCACTTGCCATCAGGTGGCCTGTGTGCTCGTTTGACTACTGAATGCTATTAAAAAAAAAAAACTGATTTGTCATACTTGTAGTTGTAACATGTATAGACACCTAAACTACGGCGACGGTTAGCGACGACAGCTGCGCACCCAGAGACAACTTGCACGTGTCGTACACATATTCTATATTATAGAATCATAGAACTTAGCTGATTTCTTAAAGTAAGCACCAACCTTTGATTTGTTTCTGGCCAGTTGGTTGACTGGTAGAGAATGCCTTTAGGTATTAAGTCCGCCATTTGTACTTTTACTTTTATTGTGCAATAAAGTTTAAATAAATAAATAACACACAATTATGGCGATACCGCTTTCGTGAGATAAACCAAAAGTACGAGCATTCGTTTGTTAATCAACAACATACACTCTAGAGACAGACATAGGTTTAAAAAAAAAGACTAATAAAATTAACAAACAATTTAGATTTTTTTTATTTTTATTTGAGTTATTCGTAATGACTAATGATTCATAATATTCATAATTACGAGTCGGTCCCGATGAACCCAGTCTTTACTAACCGCCAGCTATAATAGAGAGATTTTCTTCATTTCAGGGTAACGGTTACGAGCACGACTTCCTCGGAATATCTCAAGTGTACATAATGGACATGTACAACCGACACATCTACCCGAAGGATACCAAGGCCAAGGAGGCCATACGGAAGAAGGTCGAGCTAGGGAATAAAGTCGAGGACCTTGAATACATGCTGAAGTTGAGGCTGTAAGTTGTTCTTTTTTTAATCTCTGGCAATAATGTGTCTTTCTGTATCCATGTATCTGTCTGTAGCATTGCTTTCACCGTGAAAGCGTCGGGTACATGGTGACCGTGGGATTCGAACTCGGAACCTTACGATCACGAGTCGACCCCCGAAGCCACTAGGCCACCGAGGTTCTATTGTTTGCGACTAGAAATGAAATCTGTATTTTTGTTTGCCTTCAGAAATTTAAGAGAGGCGATGAAAGAGTTCGAGCCCGATATAGTGGTCTACAACGCCGGAACAGACGTGCTGGACGAGGACCCTCTCGGGCGCATGAGACTTAGCAGCTACGTGAGTATCCACGTGGTATCCCTTAGTATACCTAACAACCTTTTGTCTAATAACGTTACGCATAACTATTTTCCTTCCCTCTCTTCAAATATACCTTAACTACCACTATGACTTGACGTACCCTCTGCAAGGTATATTCCCACAAGCGTACAATTAATCGGCAAAACTGGGCAATATTAGTATTGTAAATAGGAGGTAGGTTTAGGTTTTGTCAGATCTTCAGCAGGCCCGAAGGGCCAAGAACACCCAGAAATAGGAGCTCCGTCGACACTGCTAAATCGCTTTTGGTTTTAAAAAATTGGTACGGTAGTACCACGCAGTAGTGCCTAGAGAAAAAAAGGCTCTGCAAGCGTTAGCGAACAACTCCAGCGGCCCCAGTATGGCTGCGTTTATCGATTGACATAATGTGGATAAAGCATCGTCACTCTCGTACTTATATACGTGTCAGAAAGTGATGGATGTTATATCCACATTTTGTCACGTGATAAACGCAGCCATATTTAGTCCCCAGAAATCATATATCGCGATTGCTTTGAAAAAACCTCTTATCTCATATTTCGTGACGTACGATTTTAAACTTAAACGTGAAGAGAATTTAGTTCAAAGTTTCATATTCATACATCTTGAAATATCAGATACGAGTTTTCTCCAAAGTAGTACCGATATGTAGTATGATTTGTAGAGGACTACAAATATACTATATTTTTGAATTATAATTGGAGAGATACGCCCTAAGTTTTTCGCCCTAATCTCTTAAGTTCTCCGTAATTTCAGTATGCTGACGCTTTTAAAACAATATTATAATCTACGATCGACTTTCAGGGAATAATAAAACGGGACGAATTCGTTTTCGAAATGTGTAAAGCAAAAAATATCCCCATAGTGATGCTTACGAGTGGAGGCTACCTCAAGAGGACAGCCAAGATCATAGCAGATTCCATCATGAACCTGCACAAGAGAGGTCTGATCACTGGGGAACGTACCGGTGTTGACATGACATGCTCCAAAGAATAATATCTGATAGTGTTATTAGTACACATCGCTAACTCGTGGTATTTAGGTAGCACTTGACAGTTTCTAACAGGCTAGTGATGTGACAATGTTCTTCCTGTACGAGTCGAGAAAAGGAAACCAATTAGAAAAAAGTATTTTCAATAATTTAATATACTTATGACATTCGTGATAAACAATTGGGTGCAGACTCGTGGTCACCCCAGTTTGTCACCCCAGTGCCTTTCGACGGAGCCATAGGCAGGGCTCCTATTTCTGAGCGATTTGCCCTTCGGGCATCTTAAGATACCTAACGAACCTAATCTACCTACTTTTGCGGAATAAAAATTATTTCTGACGAATAACCGACTAAAGCGAATAGCACTGGGGTGACAAACTAGTGTGACCACGAGTCATCTAATATTTGTTATAATTTTTTACAAGTCAGCCTACGTCTTCTACTTGAGAAAATCCACTTTGTGTAAGAAAATTTTACCCTGTCACCTTGGAGTAGGAGTTCTGGATGTTCTCTAATGATTTCCTCCATTATTTGGAAAAAAACTGTTTCGCGACACGTCTCATAATAATTATTACGAGTAAGTAAATTAATGACAATATCATTGACATTGACATAGATGTTTTTACACTAGTGATCAAACCTACTTCGTCATTATGTTAAAACCATGTAGGTAATATTAATTTATTGTTTTATCTTATCAGAAAAGACACTTAAAAACCTTGTCTCATCACTAATCTGTCAAGTGCTACCTAAAATGCCACGAGTTAGCGATGTGTAGTTATTAGTTATAATTTAACAAATCCCACAATAATCGAAGGGTTTTGCTTTCAGTACGCAAGTCTGTAGGGTGTTTAGAATTTTCACAAATTAAATTTGTGGGTTTTAAGGATTGTGATCTCTACTTATTTACATTAAATTACGAAAGTCCTGAATCGGGGGGGTTTTGCATTCAGTACGCGAGTCTTTGAAACGGTGTTTAACCTTTAATAAAATATTGGGAAACTGTATCCCACTTAATTGTTTTCATCGATCTTCTAAAACTAGTCCCGTTTCATAAAGGGTTAAAATCTTCACAAATTAAATTTGTGGCTTTAGAATTGTGATCTCAGTACCTACTTATTTATATTACAGTAAATTAAGTGCCAAATATTCTTATTGGTCTACTGCAAATAAAATTTGCGGCGTAGCATCATCGAAACATTATACTAGTCTTCAAGTCGATATTTATAGATTGTAATAGCAGTTTATTTTTAAAATAAAAAATATATGACGTGTACACTTGCGTTTTTATTTAAATAATTTAAAAGCTACAGTTTTCAAAACAATTGCTACTATACGTAGTCACACAAACGTGCAATCCAAATCCAAATTCCAGGGAAATTCCACGTGTCACCACGCCAAACGTTTTCATGCTAGGCTATACAGGGTGCCTTATACTGTTAATTATAGCTAAGTACAGTTGGTACTACAATCTCAATAACAATTCTCGTTTATTTAAGCAACACGTGACTAATTAATATACAGTAAGATGCTGACATCAGAATGTTTAGGGCAAAATTATTGAAAAGTAGTGATTTCGTATATCGAGATACAAATTGATTCAAAAATACCTACTGTATATGGACTTTAATCTACGAAGACGCACCCACCGCTGGTATTACGTACGGTAAAACACAACTGATATGGCTTATCGATGTACCTACCTGCGCAGAAGACGATTTTTCGAAGCGCGGGAACCAATCAGCATGATCCACGCGTTGCGTGGTGGTATTCTGTGCTATTATTGGTTATTAGTGACGCCATGTTGACGCGCGCCCGCGTGTCATCCAGTCAGCCGTCAAACGTGCATGAGTGAGATGGAAAAAAATAGATGCAATTTAATTTGCACCTTATAACTATTACGTACAAGTCTGATCGTGGGTTTTAATGAACTGCGTGAACGAAGATTCACGACATGCCATATAAATTGTGTTCTACTGTAGGTACCTATACTTACGCAATCATTCATTGCAACGGGTCGTGTCTTCGAGGATAAAAAAAAAACCTTAATACATTGGCTGCCCACGTACTAGGTGCGTTGTAAACACATACAAATGAATACGGTGGGCGCCGAATGCGCAAAACGATTTATCTAGTAGTGGTGTTGAACTGCGAGTAGTAGAGCTCGGTGGGGGTGTTGTTGTTGACCACCTCGCGGTAGTATTTCTGCTTCTCTTTCTGCTGCAGGGCCAGGAGTTGGTTATCCTCCATCAATTGCCGAGCCATCGCCCTGTAGATTTTTAAATGGATTAATAACTTATCTAAACTGAGGGTTATTATGACATTTATGACATAGCAATGCAGTTCTGTTTACGTTTACGCTGAGAGAAAAAGAAAGAGCTATGTAACTGCTATATAGCTCTGTCTTTTACGCTCAACGTAAAATGAACAGAGGGGGTTCTCTGGTCTACTGAAGGGTACGGATACATTATGGGTCATAGTCAGGGATCGGTAATTCGGATAGATATTTACCTAAAGTTGGCAAAATCCCGGAAAAAGTTAGGCAAACATGATGTTGGCTTTTTTAAAAAAAAATACTTTTCTGAATAAATTATTAAAAGCTGTTCGACATTTCTTTGTTAAAAACTTTCCCGTCTTATACTAAATCCTACTCTAAAAGAGGTGACAGGGTACTTCAGATGTATAATGTTCCACTTGCTCGAATTAAATAATTTGTGGTTTCAGCTTCTCCATTATTTGGATGTCATAAAACCATGTTATTGTTATAATTGTCAATTTTTTTATTTAAAAACTTAAACAGTTCCTCGCGGCCTGTAATTCTTAATTAAAAAACACTAACTTTATATTACTTCTGTTGACACAAATGTAATGTGTAACAGTAGACTACAAAGATGTATTCACTTTTGAACCTTATTACAATGCAATAAGGTGCATGCTCGTCGAGAGTTAAAAAATTAGGGTGCTGTACGGAGAAAAATTGGCAGCGTATTTTTATCCAAGAAACAGCTGCTTAACACGTTCCCTGTCCCCATACAAAACGATCTGACAATGTCACGAGTCCAACTGTGCATTCAGTATGGGGATGTGACCCCATAGTGGACGCACGGACTTCTGAAAAGAAAACTTCATGTCCCCACATTGGGGGCACCCCCGCACAGGGAACGTGTTAATGCTGGTGCCACATCGCACAGTCGCCGAGCTATAGTATGTATGGTAACCCACTTTCTGGTGCGCTGGTCGGCAATGTCTTGGCGCGCCACCTCGCGTTGGATAGACTTAGCCAGCGCCTGCCACTCTGCCTCCATCCGCTCCTCAGCTTCGCGTCGGGCCTGATCCAAAACAGAAACATCTCTTGATACATGTGTGCAAAAGGTAGGTAAGGAGTGTAATGTTTTTATGGTTCATGTATGTATAGTCACGGTAAAAAAAGGTTCGTCACTTTTTGACTCTATTTCAACGCTCTTAAGGTCCAAAAGTGATGAACCTTTTTTTACCGTGACCATATAAACGATTGCTTATTCCACCATAACTTCTAAACCCCTAAGCCGATTAAGATGTGTGGTATCGTTAGAATCCGTTCACCATCCCTGGTGTAGGATAACTAAACTGTTAAAATTTAAATAACAACAATGGCCAAATGACAATTATTAACATAGGTATATAGACGACGGCTATTTCCAGTTGTCCGCACCTAGAAGGGAATTTTTATTCCCAGTTGTCCACACCGCGGACAACTGGAAAATTCAGTTATCCGCAGTGTGGACAAAGGAGTGCGGGCCGCATGGAATAGCCCATTGACGACAATATAAAAAATGCAATAAGTAAGGCTTTTAAAGCTTGCTTTTCATTTTGTTTTTGGCTTGACCAATGTTTTACTGTCATCTGGTCAAAAAAACAAACCAGATTATACTGGTTACCTGGGAGATACGAGACATACCTTGTTTGCAATCTGTTGTTCCTTCTGCGCGGCGTAGAACTTCTTCAGGTCCTCCTGGTTCAAACCCTTGAATAGGTAGCCGATAAATCTGAAAATTAAGGTTAATAATAATAATTGTAGCGCCAAAGTAGCGATCACTATTTATAACGCATACCACCTGATGGTAAGAGGATTCGGAGGGCTATAAGCTACCCATAAATAATGAGAACTTGTTTAACCTGAGAGCTCAACTAGCTCAAGGCTTGGAGGCAGAGCAAGCCCTGCCGTAGGGCGAACGGAAAACCGCTCCGGAAATACTCATATTGATCATCTTAAACGACGCAGTGGTGTATAATGGTGCTGATAGACTTGAGAACTTTCGCTTGAATGCTAGAATAAACGCTCAAGTCTATCAGCACCTTTAGGAACCGCTTGGAGAACATGGCCCCTAGTAAATCTACTACCTAGCACTACCAGGACCCAGAAGCCAGTCTAAAAAACTGCTTGGATTTGTATGTTAACTATTATAATAAGACTCGTAAGGCATTCAAGGTTTATTTTTGTTGCGTGAATCTACCTGTTCTTCCCGAGCGCGCTGCGGGCCACGTCTGGGTTCTCCGTGAGCATGTCCGAAGTGAGGTTGTTGTACATCTCCGCGGTCTTGTCTGCCTCATCCTGCTCCTTCATCACTTGCTCCACTTGGCGACGCTCAGCGGCCTAGGAAACGTAATCTTTGAAAGGTATGAAGAAGCCATACGTACACACAGGCTACCTGATGATAAGGGCTCTGAAACTAAGTCAAGCGTAGAGGCTATCTATGCTACTCATTTTACTGGTTGTCTTACCACCAGAGTTCGGAAAGGGTGAGCTGTTTTGAGAGTTTGCATAACATGGACATACCCTGTCATGTCAACCCTTTTTTTGTCAAAAATAAAAAAGTTATGAATTCAAATCTCGGATTTTAATCCAGCAAAAAAAAACAATATATAGAAAGTGAATGTTGTGGTATGTATATCACAATATACATCGCCAAATAAATTATTAATAAATTGTTTTTATTTAGGCTGCCTTTCTTTTACCAGTTTTAGGTCGCCGTTAATAGGAATACAAGGGAATTAGAATTTACGGAATGTGATTGGTCGATTATGCACGGCTCCGTTGCAGTCCATTCAAGTGCGAAGACAGTTTTAACTAGTATAAGAACACACCTCTTTAGATTACATATCCACATGGGCGTGACAAGATTTTTTAACTTTGATAGGTATATAAGTACTTCAAAGTAAGTGTCAATCAAGTCTCTTATACATTCTCAATTGAAGGGATGTTTACAAAAACAACAACTAACAATTTTGGTGGATTTCGCGGACAGATAAGACTTACTTCGGGTAACAATTTTACATTTTACCTTATCTGTCCGTGGTTTGAACATAGGGTTCGGCATTAATCATAATTAATTGTCTTCATTTGTTTTAATATTTATTTTCAGGGTGTATCCCGAATGAATATCTAGACTTAAGAACAGCTCACCCTTTCCGAACTCTGCTTACCACACTGTGGAGAACACAAAAATACGAATGGTTGCTTGGTATGGCGGCAGGTGAAAGGGGGTGATCATGGAATCAATATGGAAGGATTTCCGGGCACAAGGTCCTACCACTACCACCACTAAATGGACATTCCTGACCTTAGCCGTCATTCTGTATTTGGTTCAGAGCCCATATTTTGAACAGTCATTAGCATTACGTTACAGAGAAAGGAATAGCGCTATTTGACTACTAAAACTCTGTTCCTTTCACTTCCCGGATCTGTTGGTTCTGGTATTTCATATCCTTCAGTATTTTCTAATGGTTGTTTCTAATATTCGTACCAGACTATTGGCTAACCGCCACCCATCTATGACTTGTAATCGTGATCTTACCAATGCTTCATTGTACTTCAGGTTGGCCTGGCCCAGCCTGTAGCGACACTCCATCTCTAATTTGTCCAGCTCACTGGCGCGGGCGTCTCTAGCCTTAATCGCATGCTGTAAAAAGAATAAGATTGATAATAAAGCCACTTTTTACTTCTGAATTTAAATTATTTAAATTAACCAAAATGCGATATCTCAAACTCAATACCCAAAGCAGATACAACCCTCTCCTAGTAATAAGGTTGCACTTGCTATAGGAGTTATGTCAGAGATACCGCCATTTGTCTTAGCAGGGCAGTACTGGCAACCTTCAACAACTGGCCACTTTGCAATAATATTATGTAAAGTCAAAGATATGCTGATATTCGTGCGATTAAACTAGAACACTTAGATCCAGAGTTACTATCCTACTGTCAAAGTATCTTTACGAACGGCGCCTGTATATAAAATAGGTGGCTAGTAATTAAATGACATTTTCTTTAGTGGCCAGTTACTGACGATTTACCATACTTTATTTTGTACAAGACACAAAACACAATCTTTATAAAATAGGGATGTACGAAAGCGAACTCTAAGGTCTTGCTAGTGGGGCGCGCCTTCGTGGCTATTGTGTACCATTTTATCGGACTCTCTCGCTCGCACAGCGTGCTTATGGCGAGCGTAAAGGATGCGTGTAGTATCAGCGATGACTTGCATCCACAGACCACTTACCCTATAGACTCCGCATACAAAGGCGCCCCCGTAAGCCATGCTTATGCTCACAGAACACTAATTGGTTGCCATGGTTCTATTGGCGCGCACCACGACGCGCACACTTGATTATTCGTTGACTAGCCAATCACGGTGCACTTTCCGCCCCCCGCGCCCCGCCATTGTGGCTTAATGAGATACTAGACAAATTATTCCGAAGCGGAGTCTATAGGGTAAGTGGTCTGTGCTTGCATCCCTTACGTTTGCCATAAGTGCCATGAGTGCGAACGAGAGAGTTAGATCAAAATCAAATGATTTATTGCCCCGATGCTCTACAATAGCAAACATTATACCATGTAAGCAATTTCAGCACTCTTCCGCTCATCCTCGGCCGCCTTCCGCTCCTGGACCTGCTGCTCCAGCCAAGCGTTCTTCTGCGCCGCCATAAGCTTCCTGCGCTCGTCGAACTCCAGGTCTTCACCCTCGAACCTAAACGTTTCAGTCTATAAACTTTATACAATTAAATTAGGTACTTAATTCATTGTTGCAAAGGCTGGAAAGTAGGCATTCCATCTTAGTTTGAGGCATTCCATCCTAGTCCTCAGGGTTGGCAACGCATTTGCAGTCTTAGGATTGCATTGCAGTCTTGTGAATGCGAATGTCTATGGGTCACAGTTTCCACTTACCATCAGGTGGCCTGTGTGCTCGATTGTCTTCTCTATGCCTTAAAAAAAAGGCAATTTATAGATTATACTATAATGGTCACCACAACGCTGCGGCACCAGATCAGCTCCGCCATTACTCAAATTGAAACATTAAAAAGTAAGCTTTGACTTGTGTTAGTACAGGCAGCAGAAGTAGCTACGCTACCGATGAGGTTAAAATGATCTGCACTAGACTATTGACAAGAGAATACGTCGTGTCTAGATAATTGTGTGTATGTTATTCTGCATAGCTACTTTTGATGATCTAGACACGACTCTTGACAATAGAGTCGAGTTCAGGTCATTTTGAACTCTTCGGATGTGTAGCTACCTTTGCTGCTGACTGTACAGTCGAGGACATCCTACGACTACAAATGCATGGCAGCCCTGAGGACTGTTAAGGGCTTGTTTATAGAGACGCGCGGTACCGTGCGGCCACGCAACGCGCGACACCCCGCGTGTACAGTCACGAGATTTAATTTGGTACCCACCTTAGGTCCAAAGTCTATGTGACATTCTACAACAATAAGGTTGAGTTTCCTAAAAGTTACAAATGGCATGACATCTCTAATGATATTGACGACCTCAAGCATATTTTTCTTGAAATGGGTCCCAAATTAATACTCGTGCGTACTTTGCTTCGGGCGTTTTTTCTGTATATCGAGAGGCGGCGAGCGGCCGGCGCACGCGCAAATACACACATAATTATGGCGATGTAGGACGATGTACTGCGCGCGTAGGGGCAGTGGTACCGCTGTTATTGATGCGTAAGATGACTACCACGTCGGGGTCACCAATGTAGGAAGAGGCCATAGAGAGATCTCTATCGGATGTTTTACTGTCTGAGCTGGTGGCTCTGAAGATGGGACTCGAATTACTTTTGCGCACTGGCCATGCCGACTAGCTCGCCGTCCGCGGCCCTGGGCGGCAGTTGCTTCTTCAGCACGTCGGGGTCGTTGAGGTCGTATTCACGCCGGTCCTCCGGCCGCTGGTACAGTTGGCGGTACGCATCGATCTCCAGACCGATGCGCCGGCGCTCCTGTTACCAATCAAGTTGAGAGAGTGAATAATAATTACGAAGGTTTTGAAAGTGAGTGAGTATGTTTGTTACAGGGCAGGGTACTCATTCACGCTTGAGTCACTGATTTGACAAAAAACAAAGATAAGTTCATATTTTAATGGAATCAGAAGAGTACCTCTTCCATCTTAATTAACTTAAACATACCAAATTGAATATATTAAAAGTATTGGAGACCTTTAATCACGAAAAAAATATATTGAACACCCGATAGCTGTAGTGAATCACTAATTGTAGAGTAGAATCTTGTAATAATAATAAGTACTATTAATAAGTTACCTAGTTTAGGATATTACAACATACGATTTCTTTTTATGCTGAATGAGGTAAACGAGCCAGTGGGTCACTCACATTCACCGCCAGCTACTGCTACGAGTGCTACGCTGTAGCTTGTAGCAGCATTTTTCCGTATTGTTGGTGCATATCAGGTTGCTGTCCTCTATCATCTGCGCAAAGGCTAGGCCACAGCGCTGAAGGGTAATAGTGATGCTGATGGGGATAAAGACGTACCTCCATCTCGCGCGCGCCCAGCACGACGGCCAGGTTGCTGTCCTTAATCATCTGCGCGGCAAAGGCCATATCTTTACGCGTCTGTTCAGCGCGCTCTGCGCGCTTCTCTATGATCTGCCGCTCCAGAAAAGGGACGTCCACCTGGAAATTAACAGTTTTAACACCCTTCCAAAAAGAAGAAGCTCTATGTTTTTTTGATGCTAGAGGTGGCAAACTTTCGGGTCACGGTGGGAAGTGATCACCGCTGCCCATGGTCACCTGTAACACCAGGAGAGGTATTGCTGATGCGTTGCCGGCCTTTAAGAAAAGGGTATGCCTTCGCCTTGTTGAAGGTCATGTATGTTCACCGATTTCTCCGTCAATTGTGGACGGATTTTGTTTATTTTTGTTTGACAAGGTATACCTACTTCCGAGGTGGTCCCATTGTCACCAAATCGGTATTTGATCCGCGAAGAATTGAGGAAATTCCTCAAATATTATAGGCATAGACTTGTTACTGAAAATACTAAATAAATATATGTACAGTCGACGCCATAAATATGTTTACACTTTAGTACCTCGTCACTTTACCCGCTATGACAATTTGAAATGGCAGTTTAAACATGACGCTAAATAGAGGTAGTAAAGCGTAAACATATTTATGGCGTCGACTGTACATATATTTATTTAGTATTTTCAGTAACAAGTCTAGAATTTGTAAAGGAATTTGGTACAAAACCATCCAGCCGACACTTCCTCGGTTCCCGTGGTTCATTTTAGGTAATCTTACCAGACAAGATCTAGTTATTGCGCTCCGACTCCGCTCCGGCCACATTCCTCTGAACAGTTTTGCTTACATGATGCGTAAAGTAGACTCGCCCAACTGTAGTCAGTGCGGTATCGTTGAAGACGTGTTCCATGTTACAATGGAGTGTGGCCGTGGCGAAGTACAGCGACGTCAATTACAATTAACAAATTATGATGTGGGTAGGGTAAACAGCATCTTGGCAACACCAACTTCCCAAGAGGCTGATTTACTGTACAATTTGGTTAAGGCTATTATTAGAATAAGATAAAAATAATGTTGTTACTTCTTAGAGAGCCACGATGAGGGTGGCATTCATGTAAAACCCTCTATGAATAAATAAAGATTAAAAAAAAAAAAAAAAAGTCTAGAATTTGCATTCAGAGAATATCATTTGGTGAAGTGGATCTGATGATGAAGACCACAGAGGGCGAATGTACCTCCTCAATGGTACCTACTAGATACAAGGGTGGCGATAAGATATCTCGATTAAGTTAGTTGAGCGACTATGACGAAGAACTGAAGGACATTTAAATGATTTAAATATGTGACTATGACTACTTATAACCCACCCTTTGCTTCGATCGAGTGATGTAAATGAACAGTTTTCAAAAAAGTACACAGTTTTGGAATATAATTAAGAAACAAAACGAAGAAACTGACTAAACATACTGTTTCTTAATTATGATCTTTACACTTTTTTTGAAAACCGCTCAAGTAGAGCACCCAGACAGACATGTAAGTACTAATAGCTAGATATGTCTTTTCTCATTATTCGAACCGCAGATAGTTTAAGCCACGTACTAAACGTGACAATTTGTATTTTAAATTTCTAAATTTGGAATGTAAAATGCTTATTGCTTGACCACTTACACCAATCTTCCTGTTCCGGGCATTGAAGATCCTGTCCCTCCGCTCCAACTCGCACTGCCGCCGCCTCTCCCGGTTCTGCGCCTCCTTGCGGTCCATATCGTTGGATATCTGCATTTTCATCATCTTGGCTGCTCAACAATGTACAATGGATAGAAAAAATTGAAAAATCCTATAGTCGCTTGAGAGTTCTTCCGCGTAACGATTTAACAATGGCGTTGCCGTGGTTACGCTTCCGATGAGTTTAACAATAGGTGAAAACGTGGTTTAGTGATGCACACGTTTTGTCATTGTCTTTCTTATTAAATTGTTTGTTGTACAACAGGGACAGTACAATTTAATCATCGTTAAGCTTTTGAAAGTTAGTAGGCAGTAAGGCTATATTAAAAGTGGCCAGGAATATTTAAGAGGGTCTATTGTCTATTCATCTGATGATCCCTTCACAGCCCATCAGGGGGGCCCGTTTCTCAAAAAGTAAGTCGAATCTACTTCGCGTCCGCATTGGACATGCCCGATGAATATGTGATATTGGTGATACGAGAACGTTGACTCTGTATAATGTATAAGTATTATAGCTCAGGTGCGCTAAAATTTGAATAGAGCAATGTTGGTATCTAAAAATATTTTTTCTCAAAAACACAGGTGATTTCGCTGGGACATTTTACCTGCCGTGATCGAGAATGTTGAACCTTGAAACCGTATGGAAAGTACCTAAATTTCATAGTCAAGGATAACACTTTTTCGGATTTTAGAACAATTGATTCGTGGTAAAAGTGCCAGAAATGAATTTTTCGATTTATTTGTACCTACCAACCGATTGGGTCAAGGAAACCTGTCTAATTAGCATTACTTGGCTTTTTGGCTTTGGCTTCCTAAGGTTCGATAAGGTTTTCTTACCGTGACTATATTTGAATGATTTTACCAGCTTCTCCGCTAGATTTCCTTCTTACAAGATTACCTACTTAGTAAGGAACTTATCTCTACCATCATATGTGATATGTTAAGACGTGGCTATGTTTTTTTACGGATTCCTGCTGTCAACAAAACTACTATTTGGATGTTTTTCAAGCAAATACTCTTGGCAAAATTTATTCTTATTGCGCCGGTCACACTGAACAGCCGGCGCGGTTTGTTTGCGTCGCCCTAGCGGACCCACATATCTCAGTATAGTACGGCGTGGAACGTCGTACAATACAAACAAGGTCTTATTCGTCCCGCCACTACCGCTGAGGACGGACGCGTCAAACGCGCGCGAAAATCGTTATTGTTATTATAAACGAAATTATCGCCAATTTACCCAGTGGTTATTGTCTATTTTTGTGTAAACAAAGTGTTCATTTGTTATAAAGTGCATTCTCATTCAGAACTTTTTGTGTGATGTGACGGTATTATGACAAGTGTTTTGAAGAAATCTAGGGGAACAAAAGGAAAATCGGAGTCAATGCAGGAGGATCTGCCTTCGAGATGGGGGTCCCAGCAAAAGTCGGAAGACGCTGGGAAACTCATAAAATATATAAATGAAAGTGTCATTGGAAGTGGAAATTCGTTCTGCGGGCCCTTTGGGAGACGAAAAGGTAATGTATTTGTATATCAGATTTTTAACTCTGATAAGATTCTTTTTGAAATCAGTTTACAACCAGATGCAAGAGTGACGTCAAATTGTTTTTCTTCATTCCTAATACGGGTTGAAACTTAAAAATAAGACGAAGGCCAGAAGCACCTATGAATCATTGAACCTTCTGCACTGAACTTCACTATTTACTATTACATAACCGGTTACAAAAACCTGTTAACTATTATTTATTGCATCCTTGGGTACCGTGGATACCCCTAACTGTCCAAATAATTGTTAACGAACGACAAAATTTCATACAATAAAGTTCACTTTTAATGTTTTGACAGATTCATGTGTAGGTTAATTGATACTGTGTCTGATTTTATTAAATAAATTGAGAACCATTAAATATTTTTTTACCATATGGACGATGCAAATTGTATTAAGTTAAAATAAGTGTGACTAAGTTTTGCCTTGCACAAAAGGAAATCAGTCCAAATCGGATAAAGATGGCCTTTCTTGCGGGTTAAGGTCGGGTGATGTAGTACTTACGATTAATCAAGATTTCATTTTTATAATCGTTAAAGTATTACAGTTTTTTTTTACGTAAGGTTGAATTAAGGATTGTTAACCATATGAGTATGAAAAACATATACTATAACATAAGTATGTGTGTGTACGGCATAGGTATTAGGTAGTATCTAAATTTCCAAGTTGTCACCCGCTAAACTTTTTAGGTTTGTTCTTAACCTTCCGGTATCTTATTACAAAAAGAAAATAACACGGCAGCACAAACAGAACAACATATTGTTTAGAGAATCGGCGTTCCTGTGTTAACCATTCATTAATTGGTCAATTCGGCGAATTCGAATTAGTTTGTTTTTTTCATTTGTCGACATCGATCTAGTTGGTGTGCCAAACTGCCAATTAATCGTAAACACGAGGTATTATACACCTAATATAACATTGGGTACAATAAAAAGTCAGGAGGTAGTAAAATTCTTGCCAGCTGCTCGAATTGGGTACGACTGAACTGAAGCAAGTAGCAGAAAAACCATACTTAGACCATTGGTAACTAGGTAATGTTATGTTAGGCCAGCTGCAAGTCAGACTCGCACACGATCTCACGAATCTGATGATAGACAGTCGGATTGAAAGCGGAGGCTTAGTAGTAGTGTTGTTGTTACCTTTGGGTACGGAATCCTAAAAACATACATACATACATAAACTCACGCCTTCGATCCCAGAGAGGGGTAGAGGCAGACATAGAACTTTAAAACTTGTGGATAAATCTGTAACAATTCCAATTTGGGATTAAAAGTTACCATGATTTATTCTTTTTTCATAAATTAACGGTCTTGTTAACTATTCGCAAAACGACGCATATATACTCTGTCCTTAACAATGAACGTTTAACTGCAATCTTCATTTGTTTATATCCAGACATGTTATGATGTGTTTAAATTAACACACTATAATAAAACGGCATTAATAAAGTAAATAATCCGACGTCTATCATATCACACGGCACACAGCGCACGTGTCCCGTTCTGTTCGTTATATTTGTCACAAGCTCTCGGCAAAAATATTTCCACGTTGCGACTAGTACTCGACCTTCGCCCATTTGGCGCGTTTAATAAAGCGAACCATCGACACTCAAGAGAATAAGACAGTAGAGCGCTCTCATCGTTTCGATTTAATTCTCTTGACGCACGATAGGTACGATTGTGTCAGAATTTTTGAAACCTCTCATCTTTTCCTCGACAGTTCCATAAAAAATCGTAAAGTGAAAGCTGTTCGCCCGAAGAAAACAGGTTTTGCCGGGAGAGAAGCAAAAACCTGGACGCTTTTTACTTTTTTCTCCAAACATGTTTTTATCGGTACGAATATGTTTCCTTATTCAAGTTGAAGGTCGTTTTAGTTTGTTGGGGGCAGAAGATGCTAAGTATCGTGTTACGTTATAAATACTGTTGCGTTAATAGGTACGTTATTATTAATTTATAGCAGCATAGCCACGGAAGTATAGATAAAGGAACTACTTGTTCACGTGTTTTTTAACGTGTCAGGACTTAGTCACTGCACTGTTCGTTGTTGGTAATGTTTGTAGGTATATGCATTTGCGTAACAACAATTATAATACGATTCATTTATGCATTATGCAACCATTTGTTCCAATATAAATAGGAACATATGAAAGTTTTTTTTTTATAATTACATGAACGGCATGTAACTTTTTACCTTTTAGTTGCCTCTAAAAGATCGAAGCCGCTTTGTCAACTAAATGGGTGTAGTCCTTGAGAGCAACACAATCTGCATGCTAAACATCGGGCACGTGTCGCAGTACATAGCAGCTCTGATTTGCATGGGCATAAAGACAGCTAATTGCTTGTGTCCATTAGAGGCTTCACGATTCGTTTGACGTGAAATCACTAAATGAATTGTAATTTCAGAACAGCGATGCAGTACATTATACCCTTAAAATATTGTTAGTCGCCTAACCACCACTGTCCCCACATTTCGACTTATATTACATATTCTAACGTTTCCATCTCGATCAACGTTGGGTTTCACCGTATAGTTAGAAAGAAATGTATCATATCATAGCCAATCGGTTCCCAAATAATACTAACCTCAAAGTGATTCGAGATAGAATTGATTTACAGAAAACAAATGCAAATTGGCTCTATTTTCCTGGCGCATTGCCTGTGACAGTAAACGGTCTAGGCCAAGAGTAAACTAACCTCTATAATAAACAGCATCTGTAGCTAGATTGAATGCTCTATAAACAATAACACATCGTTTCCTGGAAATAAAACTATTATGTCACAGTTGGCAACACCGCAGGACATTAATAAAAAAGAAATTAGGTTAATTTAGAGAAGATTATTGAGACTAATGAGGATACAAGGCTGGACAGCCATAAAAATGATAGATACACTGTTTTTCTTAAAATACAGGCCACAATACAAGTTATTTTACTTTTATTTGTAACATTAAACCTCGTAGCTCTGCTAGGCCGTGCTTGATTAACGCACATTTTGAAAAAGATAATTTAGTGTTGCAATTATAATGAATGGAAAATTACCAAATCATATTTAAACGGTAAGAAATTAATATTTAATGACTAGGCTAAAATTGTGACTATTATTGACTGTTTTTAAAGTCGCGAAACGTAATATTTACATTGGTTGGTACGTACTGTAACTTAAAAATAAATACCTAGTAATATTTTACGTAATTCAGTTGGAATATTCTTATTGTTCTCGGCGCAAATAGCCTTGTCGAGTCATTTCGTGTTTTAATTATTTATTGTTTTGTTTACAGGTAACAACACATTACGTACGCAAACTGGGACTTGGGTAAGATATCAAAAACCCAATCAACACCGCATCATAAAATATTCAGTCTATTTTGGCAATAGCTACTTTATAATATAAACATTACGAGGGCTGCTACTGATGTAACCGGAATAGAAAAAATAAATAAACGTACATGGCTAAATATGGTTTTATTGTTTTTCGAAGTATTCTCCGTGATAATCGATGCACTTTTGCATACGTTGAAACCAATTTATAAAGCACTTTTTCCACTCTTACTGAGGTATCTCCAAAACGTGCTGTCTGAACGCGTCGACGGCATCTTCACGGGTCGAAAATCGTTGACCACGTAATTTATTCTTTACATTTGGAAATAAATAGAAATCATTGGGTGCCAAATCAGGGCTGTAAGGTGGATGACCCGTTAATTCTATATTTTGACCTTCCAAAAATCGAGTCGTTTCACGTGATGTATGACAGCTGGCGTTATCATGGTGCAGAATGATTCTCCGTCGCTGGTTGTTTTTCCGTATTTTTTCAAATACTTCCGGCAAACAAATGGTCGTGTACCACTCCGAATTAACCGTTTTACGATTCTCTAGGGGCACTGTAGCCACATGGCCATTAATACCAAAAAAGCAGGCCACCATTTGCTTCAAGGTGCTTTTTGCACGAGTTACTTTCGTAGGGTTCGGCTCATTTTGAAACACCCACACCGTTGATTGTTGTTTAGTTTCGGGATCATACGCATAGATCCAGGATTCGTCACCTGTGTAGATATTATAAACAGCTTTTGAGTCACCACGGTTATATTTTTTCAACATTTCCTTGCACCATTCGACGCGAGCCTCTTTTTGATCCTTAGTTAAGTTGTGCGGGATCCAACGCGAACAAATTTTTTTCACAGCTAAGTGTTCATGTAATATCTTATTAATGCTCGTCATACATATGCCTATAGTCGCCTCTATCTCGCGATACGTAACATGACGGTCATGCATTATAAGTTTTCGCACAGCTTCAATATTTTGTGGTACAACGACCGATTTCGGGCGACCATCCTTAACTTCGTCCCTGAGCATACTACGTCCACGATTGAACTCACTAAACCAGTGATACACAGTAGTTTTGGATGGAGCTTCATCACCAAAAGTCGAAGTTAGTTGATCTATGCACTGTTGTTGCGTTAAACCACGCCGAAAATCGTAATAAATCATAGCACGAATATTTTCACGAGTGAGTTCCATTCTTGCAGCGAGATTAAAATTTAAACCCGCCAAAAACAAAAGACTAGCGTACATAAGAAAAAAAATATATAGCGGCCAGAATTAAAAAAAGTTCAAATTTTACCATGGAGGTCAGATATAGCGTTTAAAAATGTTGGAATCCTAGATTCCGGTTACCTAAGTAGCAGCCCTCGTAAGACAAATTGATATACGAGTATTATAGGATTTATAAGTTACTAGCGACCCGCCCTCGCTTCGCTTCGGTTTATTTGAGTTTTCTATAACACACGTACATAAAACAAAATTTATTATACATAAAAACCTTCATCTTGAATCACTCTATCTACTAAAAAAAACCGCATCAAAATCCGTTGCGTAGTTTTAAAGATCTAAGCATACATAGGCACAGACAGCGGGGAAGCGACTTTGTTTTACCTATACTATGTAGTGATAAGTCTAAGGCTGCTTCATTCTGCTACTTCAAGTTCAATTCTTTGTTGAATGGCTACTGTCCAGTGGGACAATTCTGCCAGTGTCAAGGTTGGAAGTTACACGTGATCGGTAAAAATGCTTTTCCAGAGACAGATATGCTGATTCATCAGTTGGGAAATCTAAAAATAAAATAAATTATATACATTAACTAGAACTACAAATACTAAAACTAAAATTAAAATTTACAACTTAATATTAAAATCTATAATATACTTAGCTAAAATATATACAAAGGAAGTATTTACAAAAGTGATTGAGACGTGATACGAGAAGTCACGTGATCTACCAGTGACGCGATTGGTTTAAAAACGAAACGAATAGAAACGTTAGTTAGAAAATACTCTTTTATCGAACAATGGCCTTCACGTGTGATATCCATGGACTTAGGTATTTCTCCAATAAGTCCATGGGAGTGTCTATAAATAACTTGACATCGGCAAAATATATCGTAACAGGTGTGAAAGGCATTAATTAAAATTAGAATTAGAAATATCTGAATGCTTAACGTAGGTACAGTCAAGGACATTGATTCCTAGACCATTTTGGACTATGTCAAAGTGACACTGTAAATAAAAACATAAGGAGTCTCTAATGTTTTGATTGAATACGTCACTATGACATAGTCCAAAATAGTCTAGGAATCAATTTCCTTTACTGTTAACCGACTGTAAAATCGTGTACCTAGCTGTCAAAAAAATACCACATAATTTTTCGGCGATACTGTTTCTCACCATCTAAATCAATTCCGATTTCCACGAATGTTGAATATGTTGTACCTAGTTGTTATAAAAAAATAAACAACGGAAACTTTGCAAAGTTTCCGATGAGAATAATAGGGATAGATGACTCCCTCACAACTCGATGTTGTGCATAATGTATGAGTAGGTAAGCGTAGTTGCGTATCGACTCAAGGCTATCGAACCTCTATTTTAAGGTGTTTGTTTTCTAAAACATTGCTGTGAATCCACATCAAGCATAGGTATAAAGTTCCAAGTATATGCTTTAATACAATAAATTTGGAATCATTTGACGACGAGTACCTATCTATTTCTGGCGGAGACAGGAGTCAGCAACACACATCCTTTACTCATGCGGACCATTAATGCGGAGCAAAAGTATCTGCCTTGCGCGACATATCATGGACCCACAAGAGATAGAACTTCTCACAGCCCAAAGCATCTGGAAATTCCTGGACGCAACGGGCCTCTGCGATGAGCTCAAAACAAAGGGCTGCCAAAAGATCACCCATCTCAAACCCCCCCTAACACTAATATAATCTATTCCTGAGTTTTGTATGTACATATTCTGTATATCTAAGCTTAAATCTTAGTTTGGGACTACGTCAATTGACGTGAGATTGTCCCCTGAAATTTATTACATAACATGTGGCCGGTAAATAATGGCGCTCAGACTGTTCAATGCGTTCTATGTAAGAAAGTACAGTCACACAGTACAGTTAGGTCCAAAGTCAATCTGACATTCTACAACAATAAGGTTAAGTTTCCTAAAAGTTACAAATGACATGACATCTCTAATGACATTGACGACTTCAAGCATATTTTTCTTGAAATGGGTCCCAAATTAACGCTCGTGACCGTACGTAGGCATGTCCAGCCTGAGCTTCTCCGGGACACGTTTTCAATGCTCCGAAACCTATTCAAGATTGTAACTCCGTTTATTTGATAAAAGAGTGCATATATTATAATAAATAATTCGTACTAAATAAAGTTAAACCTCTTTAGTACCTACTAATCATTATTATAATCGTTAAGTTTCATCGTTACCTTGGTAACATCCCCAATTATATCACATGTTACCTGATAAACTAACCTCACAGACCCGGAAAGGTTTGCATTATTTCCGGAGGAGATTATAAAGGAAAATTATACACAGTGTGACCTTACTCGTAACTCGTAATAACTGCACGTTTGTGTAACGTAGGCGGGAGGCCAACTAGACGCCGAACTTGACACTAGCCATAATCAACATTACATAATCGTTTTGATACTATTTTGACAGCAATGAAGGTTAGCAAGTCCACATATTTTAAATGCAGAAGTGATTTGCACCCGTATTCACAAACATCACTATGAGGTCTCACAGTGCTCACGAACGCACAGGGTGGTTCAAATCGTGTCAGAAACAAAAGGTCAGTCAAACAGGACCAATCACAAAGCTGTATTGAACGCAGTGCGTTTACTCAGTGAATGATCCCTTAAGTATTGTTTGTGAATACGGGTGTTAGTTCCTTTTTCTAGTTAAATTGGAGAGATGGATTGACATCGTGATGGATGCCAATTGGGACTCTATTACAAGAAGCATCCGCTATTCATCCGTCCGTCTGTCCATCGGGCTGTCTTTCGTGTACCGTTGTAGGTAGACAGTTGAAATTCTTACAGTGTGTATTTCTATTGCCTATATAATTAACACCTTAATAGCCATAAAAAAAATAGGCGGCCCCTATATTAAAATGGTGCGGGAACCCTTCGAGTCGAACTACGACTCGTAGTTAGCCCGTTTTTGCATAGATTATAGAGCCAGGGTATACTTACTGTTGGTATATTACCCCACTTAATCAAGTAGGTAGGATGTTTTCCACGAACCACTAAATCCGAAACTTACAGAGTCCTTGTTACTCGTCACTAGAGACGAAATCGGGAGAAAGGGATGGAGCCAACGTAACTTCGAACTTCTATTTTCAAAGTAGGGCTTAACACAATAACAATTTAAGCTATAATGCAAACATTACAAAAGCACTGAGATCGGACAGTTTAGGGATTCCAAATGAATATGTTGTTTTAAGTAATCCTTGACTAAAGTACATAAGTAAACGCAACATACATGAAGAGATGACCTCGATAGTCTTATCACATGAATTGCTGTCATGTCAAATGAACTGAATGAAGCGGTTTCTGTTTTAGAGACATTATAAATATATGTAATTGAGTTTATCTTGTTCGACACAAAAAAATATCGTCAGTGTTCGGTTATTAGTCATAAAAGTAATAAGTTTAAAAATAAAATATCACACTTGTTTCAAAATAAATGAAGAAAGTAAAGCCTTTTAATTATATTTCAATAAGAATAAAAATATTATACCCAAAATACACATGACTCATGAAGATTTTAGGTCAGCAAATACCTTAATTTTCACGATGTTCGCTAATCTTCAATTAGTTATTATGTCCTTTGAACAATTTGTTGTGGAGTTGAGCAAACGCAACGGTATTTGGGTCATATGAAGTTGCAATATATGCAATGAATGACTGATGCAAGTCCGTATAAGTAAAAGTTGCACTTGAAATTCTACTCAATATAAATATCTCGTAGTTAGATATGAAATGATATTCAAAGACAGGATAATTCTTTACGATAACACGTGTCAACGTATTGATTGGTATTTCTTTAAGATACTATGGAAATTTAGTAAGCGTCATAATCAATATCAATAATATCATCTACATATCAGCCTAAACCCCTAAGCCACTGGTAAACATCTTCGCCTAAGTGTGCAAAATGTGGTTACAGAATTATCAAAAAGTTTTTATAGTTGTTGGAAATTCTGTAGCTCTGCCTACCCCACTCTGGGAATAAAGGCGTGAGTTTATGTATGTATCAGCCTAAAGAGTAGGTTACACAGTAGACAGTATGTTATCTTTTTTTAGCATAAACAAGTACCTAGTCCGTGTAAATTAGTATAAAAACATACTTAATTGTTTTATGGAAATATTGTTTTAACGAAATACTAAAGGCACCGCCAATAAGTACTCTTTTTCTAAACGATTTGAAAGAAAGAAAAGAACAGATAAAAACGTACAAGGAGAAAATAGCCACGAATGGTCCCAACTCAGCGTAATGCTGGCTTTAAAGTCAGCGCTGGTCTTCCGTCTTGTCGTCTTGTTGCTATGACATCTCACACGATATTATCTTACTCCCAAAACATGTTGATTACCTGTTGACATCAAGAACTGGGACAAAAGGTGAATGCACTGAGTCAGAGACAAGACGTGACTTTTTAATTTTAAAAAGATCTGTGTCCAAACGTAACACCTGTGATGACGTACTTAGTCTGTGGGTTAGTAGGTTAGTGACTAGGTCCACGGAAAAAATGGCTTTTTGGCGTGAAAATAATTAACCGTTGACAGAATTGGAGCAAGAAAGATCAGCAATTAGTAGCTATTTTTGTTTTTTTTGGGCTTGTCGCCGAGTACAACGACCTTTTATTATTTATTCACGTGTTATAGTTCAATACCTTCACCAAGTAATTATCTGTTAAAATAATAGTTAAACCTACATCAACTCACCGTCATTTCAGAGACTAATCCCTGTAGTGTACATACATACATACATTAAATCACGCCTGTTTCCCAGAGGGCTAGGCAGAGACCACTTCTTTCCACTTTCTACGATCTTGACAAATTTCTTTCGCTTCTTCCATATTCATACATCGAGTCATGCACGCACGTATTTCTCCGATTTGACTCGAAAAAGTACGCCTAGGGCGGCCCCTTCCGACCCGTCCCTGTAGTGTGTTCTCTGTAAAGAACACACATTGAATATTGTTTTTACATGTTATGGAACTTAGGTCCTTTTGTTGATAATGTTCAATTATTAGTTTATAACTGTTTGCAATGGCACCTACTAATAAATGTCATAAGTATAACAATTGTCATAAATATGAGCTAACTGACAATGAGTTTTCCGGCAATGTCAAGACGGTCTAGACTGATCTGAGATCTGCATAAGCCATTTAATTGCAGCGATTCTTACCTGACAGCATTATGTCTCATAAAAAACAAATGAGTCGCAATAACTTTTGAAGATTTTCCTTCGAAATAAAAGGCCGAGATGCGCAAATAATGTAGAATTGGAAATCCGTAGTTAAAACACGTACTGTCGTTATATGTGTTGTCAGTTGATAAACCAACCTTTAACCTTATAAGGCTGCGTTTCCACCAGAGCTGTGCGAGGCGGCTAAGCGGCGTTGCGAGGATCCAACAATAGGATAGTAAAGCTAGTAAAAGAAAATAATCCTATAAGTGGATTTTTCCTCGCGACGCCACTTAGCTGCCTCGCATAGTTCTGGTGGAAACGCAGCCTAACGCTCTGAAGTAAAATGCTTTAGTATACACATACACCATGGATATGTTTAAATAAAGCAGGTTTCTCTACGCTGTATTATAGATACTAAATCGACTAAATTGTTAAATTATTGACTCACTAACTTTTTTCCATTGGATTTGTCAGAATTGGACTTATACGAGTACCTATAAATTTCGGTGTGTCGGTTTGTGAGCAATTAGAGGTCTATTATATACCCAATGCGGAAAACGGAGTGGCGCTCCCTTTGAAGTTCATTCCCATAGATCTATACAAGTTCATTGCCCCGACAATTGTCAGGAATTAACAAATGAAACATATGTCATTAGCGACACTTATATTAATTTTGGGTTTGGTGTACGTGTACAAGATAAATGATGTCGTTATAACAGGGCAATTTGAAAACATCAGTCGATTCCATTAATAGCCAGTAACCATACAGTTGTAGTAATCATGTAATCATACGAGATTGGAGTAAATGTCATAATTTGTATGAGAGATGCAGTGTGGTTACCTCGACATGCTGAGTTGCTGATGCGAATTAGAGTGGGATGTGATGCACAAAGCGTACCTATTAAGTTTATTTTTTTCGTTACCGATCCGCTCCAACACTATATTATATTAGTATGCAAACTAAATTAATTCAACAAATATTAGGCACTTTCTACCGTCTTCGTCATCTATTGGTAACTGTGGTTATACATATGTATATTCTATTTTAACTACTCGTAACCTAGCTACGTATACGTACCTACTTGTTTTAATACGATCTTCTATAAATGATCGTAGACAAACAGGACAAATATGTAATACAACCTTTGAACATCATATGATATATTGAACTTGCTTTTAAGATAAAAGGCTTCTCATATTTCCCGCCTCATTTGATGCGAATTCTTCACTCAACCATATTCAACAACTAAATAATAAATGTGGCAAATACACAACGCGTATATTTTTCTGGTGATAAAAAAAGTCTAATAGTTAGGGTTGCCAAATATTTGCTGGGATTTAATTATTTCGACCCATGGGGCAGCCCGTGGACAGCCCTGAGCAATAGCTTGGTTGAACTGAGCATAACCTTGACACTTTACGAAACAAATTCCACTTTGTGACTAAATATAATACTATAATACTGTTTTTGACATAGTATTTTTATCTCTCATTTAAATGTAAAACGATAAAATATTCAAATCATTGGAAAACGCCGCATTGGATTTACACACTGAATTTGAATAAATGTGTTTATAAATAACGTTAAGCTCCTAATTATAATAACGGCTAGGTTAATCTCCAGCCCACAGTACGCCGAGTGACGACCATGCTTGTGAAGAATCGCCGCACCCACATATATTAACCTATTTATATCATTGTATTTATAATAATGTGATAGCTTTTTGTTGTGAGGCGTGGACCATTATCTATGATGTCACGGTTACCTTTAGTCACATTAATCACACTATAACATTAAAAATGAGAATGGAGAAAATATACCCATAGGCTACATTTTCCCCGAAAAATAACAATGTTTCCGCGGAATTGTCAACTCTAGCGTGAAAAAATCAGCTGCCAAAAGCATATAACCCCATAAAAACACTTTTAGTATTCTGGGTGAAATAGTAAGGATATAAAATGTTTTAGCTGAAAATCACAAAACAAACTAAATACATTTTGAGAAGATAAAGGTATGTATATCAATAAAAAGTAGTAAAAAAAACTTGGTATAACGTTACGTTATAACTTATAACTATATCGAGAACAATGTACTTTAACCAAAACGACGCAGTTGAAGGACCACGTTGGTCCTTCGACCCGCACCCAAAGGTCGCATTTAGGACAGGATACGATTTCGGAGCATCGAACTTACAATTGGTTTGAATTAGTAATACTAGATACTAAGAGCGGGCGGTTCGTCAACCTTTGATCACCGGTAGCGAAACCGAATACTTGTCAGTTTTAATTACACGTTGTTTCAGTTGGCAAAAAACCTAATTTATTATTAGTTTGAGCGACAGACGGCTTGACGCGAGCAGTTTATTGAACTCGCTTAATAAATGGTCGGATTTTTTGCGTGGCCAAATGTGTATGACATCAACTGTGACATGCACATTTTGTTAACTGTTACTCGTTTCTTATTTCAGCTGTCATCGCTGTCGGAATATGTCGAAAGGAATCAAATGTTAGCGCGAGATGCAAATGCACACGTGTTTCTGTTCACAATGGAAAAACCCCGATTATATATGTATTTAAATACGGTGGTAATGGCAGTGTTAATATTCGCGAGTGCTTGGTAACTTGCCAACGAGGGGTATCCCTATTATCATATCACATAAGTATTTCCAAGCAGATACCTTTCCATCTTGGCATTTCTGTAACCTAATTTCAGATTGTCTCCAAAAGTGTATAGAATTATTCCGTGATGTCACGGACATTTGTGGCCTTTTAATGTGCAGATGTATTTAGTTGAACAAGCCGCTGTGTCACTTGAAAGAGCGTTAAAAGTGAAATTAAAACTACAACAACGCGAATAACGTGGGTTACGTTCACTATGCGGGTAGACTAACGTCAATTGTAATTTTACGGTTGATCAATAAAGGCATATTTAATTCATAATTAAAGACTAGTGAATAAGTTTGTTTTTCACACCGATTATATATGAAAATAATAATAATTTGTAATGTTTTTTGTAGTGAGCTATTTTGTGATGAAGCCAAATTATCAACCGTCAAATTAAATCTGCCAATGCCAGGTAATGAAAGGGACAAAATAGCAGCCATTTATCCTCCTTTCTCTTGTGTAACTTGACGGGTATATCTGCTCATAATACGGCCTCTGACCAAGTACAATTTTACGTCTACATTAATTTTCGCTTGCTTCATATCATAATGTTCAAAATACCTGTAGATGTAAAATAGTTATTTTAAATTTCAATGGACTCTACTGCAATTTATCTACCCTATCAAGATTTTACAGAACCAGACCTGTTAGACAAGGCTTTAGCAAGGTCTTCCTCGTTGTTGATAAAACAAATAAGGTTATTCAAAACAAAAACAACTTGTTTCATATCTGTGAATTAATCTTATCGATGTAAGGTTTTTCTAGTGAAAAAATAATTGAGATTTTTAAAACAAGATAATCGTAAGTCGGTCCAAAATGTAGGGAATTTGTTTTTGTTTAAAATAAATTGTAAGTACAGTGTAATAACACATAAAACCATTAGCTTTTCTACTCGTCTCTTTCTCTCTCTCTCGTTCTGCTTCGCTCTTATGCTAGTCTAACGAATTATAAAGAAGACTCCGATTTTTTTCTTACGGGCCATATGTATACGATTCTTCCATCGTCTAGAAAAGCTTAAAAAATGGCCGAATGTTTGACCAATTCTTTTCTCAAAAACACTCCACCTTAGGGATGGAAATGTCATTTTTCCCAACGGGAGAGATGAAAATACTTTTTAGGACTTCTTTAAAAGAGTAACGTAGTGTGAACAATAAAAATAATCCTGATGCACTGGATACCGGTGGTATCAGTGGTAAAACCTCGGTCGTTCTCATAGGATTCCTTTTTCCACTTGCTCATTACTTCCGTTCGCTGCCACAGATGAAGGACGCCTTCCGGTTTTGCCGTGCTACATTGCTAACGTACGGTACGTACGGTCACGAGCGTTAATTTGGGGCCCATTTCGAGAAAAATGTGCTTGAATCGTCAATGTCATTAGAGATGTCAAGTCATTTGTTACTTTTAGGAAACTCAACTTTATTGTTGTAGAAAGTCAGATTGACTTTGGACCTAAGGTGGGTACCACATTAAATCTCGTGACTGTACGTACGCAACAGTGCAGTAGGAATATAGAATATCGCTTACAAGTAAGTCAAGGCCTCGTTTTCCAAACCAAAATCAGATCACGGTCCTTAATTATTCTCGGAAGTAAGAAGTCGCGTCTCATTTGGTACTTTATTGAAAGGGAATATCTTATTCTGTATTGCCAAACACTTTGTACTTTCTTTATGCTTACATGGTAAAATAAAATTCTAATTACTCGTTCCTCTTTCATCTTCCATCTTAACATGTAATACAAATACAAAATAGTAAACAAAAAACATGCAGGTAACTTAACGTTTTTTTTTTAATGATTTCATTTTAATGTGGACAATACCATGGCACTAATCAAACTTAAATTTGAGACAAAAAAAACTAAATTATTCATTTGTGTTTCTGTGATAGCTAAAAAAAACATCTGTATGCACAATTTTACAAGACTACAAAAATATGAGTTTCTTCTGAAAATGAAATGAAAATGTTTTTTTTCTATTTTTGTTAAAATTTAGGAACATAAAATTGTGCAAAGGTTGACCTCCTAGTAAGTAAAAGAATACCTGTGACAGGAGACCCCGATACTAACTATAAAAGAGTATAAGTAGTATGAAATAAAGCTAACACAGAAAAATTAGAAAATGTGACAAAGTATCGGCTCACTCCGGCAGGATCGCACTCTCACAGGCCTCACAGCGCTGGTTTTCATACCGTGCAAACTTAATATCTAGCGGCTTCTAGATAGTAAGTTTAATATGCAAACAAAATATTGTTTTTGGCCGTAGTTATTCAATTAAAAATGTATAATACCTATAAATGTACTAAATGTTGTCTTGTCGACTATTTTATAACGCTAGATAGTAATCATACGTCAAAAATAACATTAACTAGAAACGCCTCATTTACATAATTTGGCAGTCTTACGTCGTTTTCGATGCTCGCTGGCTCATTAAAACATCGTAAATATAAACAATAGTGACCTAAAGGCCCAAATGCAATTCCTCGAATCTGTTTTGTGCTAAATTATTCAGAGAAATGTGTCACTGTAGCATTTTCCTGTAAACCTCATTTGCGATTGTGGATCATTGTTGCAAATGACAAATTTTATCTTTGTTCTTGAAAAGCAATAAAAAAGCAATTTGTCAATCTCTTTTGGAATGTTAATTTGGTTTGTAATTTTAAAGTGTTTTGGCATGTTAACTTTGAGCATTTGAACCAATTGGATTACTTAGCCTTTGTTAGCTGGATATCTTTCTGCCAGCAAAAAACCTAGGTATTTTAAGATATTTATCGTTTATACCCATTATGACTTCACAAGACGATTAAAGCACCGCTCGCTTGAGTCTGAGCCTGAATCCTTTTTTATTAGACGAAGACATTAGACGAAGCAAACACAAGATCATAGCTCATTAAAACCGTAATAACTGACCGGCAAAACCTCGGAAATAATCAAGGATTGTAATGAATTGTTGCTAACGGTTGCCGTCGAGATTCCTTTCTGCAATTGCTGGACCAATAAAAACAGTATAACTGCCTAGGACCCACGGTATTTATGAAACATAATATGACGTGTGTTCAATGCAGTCTAATAAAACAAATGCGAAAACATGTGTTCTTTAATTCTTATCGATCATGTTTAAATAGTGCCTAACCTTCTAACCTACTGCATAATTTACGCACTAGACTTTACATAATTAAACTACATATCTTATGTACCTAGACAGGGAATTGCAATTTTTAACTAAGAGGTTTCCGTCACACATTCACAATTTTTAAAATTTGTGTACATACGTTTGACAAAACTCCTGGGCGACGCGACGCTACATGGTTTTTTTACACGTATGATGACAAGAGTTTCTTGCGAACCTTTATAAGGAAACCCTTTCATTCGTCCGCTATGTCTATTATTTTTGTATTCCAACTATTCCAAGGGCTATAGGAAATTGTCGGAGCAGAAGCAATTCACGACGCGCTTAGAATTCTAATTCGCTGCTTCACTCGGGTGAATGGAGCGGAAGCCTTTGATAACTAGGATACATACATTCAATCACGCCTGTTTCCCAGTGGGGTAGGCAGAGATCTTGACAAACTTCTTTCGGTTGTTCCACATTCATACATCGAGTCATGCACGCACGTCGGTTTCGGGTACTTAAGATTCGGCCCTTTTCCAGCATTTCTCCGATTTGACTCCAAAAAGTACGCCTAGGCCGGCGACGTAGGTGACGTACGTATAAGCAATAAAGATTAAAAGGCATATCGAGATCTAAACGCTTGATTGACTCGCGTAAAATACCACTTAATTGGATATTTAACGACATCTATGTATGTATTGAACTGTTGGAACGTGACGTTTTGTAGAATCGATTCTAAGAACGACGGCTTCAAAGGCTATGGATTCCACGGAGATGTGACTTCGATTGTATCTTGATTTCTGCGTATAGTACTGATAGACGTGCTAGGCATATACTAGCGGATTTATAGATCTTTAGAATTTCGTCCTGGCGAATAAGTAGCGATTGATTGCCCCGCGTGGTTGCCGGGTAAGAATAGCGCCACTCCATGTCCTCCCGTGGATGTCGTAAGAGACGACTAAGGGAATAAAGGCTGTGTAGTACTGTTAGGCGATGGGCTTGCAACCTGTCACTAATACACTGGTAAACATCTTAGCCTAATTGTGCAAAATTTGGTTACAGAATTATTAACAAGTTAGAGTTGTTAGTTATTCCGTAGCTCTGCCTACCCCACTCTGGAAATAAAGGCGTGAGCTTATGTATGTGTATGTATGATGCCGGGTTCCATTCTTTTGCAAGTAGGATGGACTTAGGCACTACGTTAATATTCTTGTTACACTGTGCGACATTTGCGACAGCAAAACATAAAGTTACCTCGCAGAAAATGCTTACGATAACGCCCATTAAAATTAGTCCTAATCAATTTATGTAGATTTACCGATTAGATACTTTTACTCTGGATTAAAGCCATTAGCGTTTCTTTCCTAGCCTTTGTTCTTTTCAAATTATGTCAATTAATATCTTGCCCTTATCGTTAGTGCAACGGACTGGACTGTTGATCCAAGAACGTTCTCATCTTGCCTTTAAACGTTTTATAATGACTAAAGCAGTTAGCAATCGTTAGATATGAGGAATATGAGGATACAGGTATTGTGTCAAATATAAATCTAAATACTGCCTACTGACTTACTAGAAAAGCACAAGAAGAACTAGATACTTATCAATAAAAACTTCACTTTTCTTTCCTGCTATGATTCAACCAAAAAGTCTTAATACCATAATGTTAATTTACTCGTACATATATAACGTGACAATACGCTTTACTATCGTATTCATCACCTAATCCAGTGACGTCAATCTGGAGATAAACGATAATAATCGTTCGTCCGCTTCTGTTAATGCCATAAACATTGTCAGTTTTGGAAAATAGTTTACTTTAGCGTTATGCATCTTGCCTAGTCTGATGGTTTATCAACTTTATCTCCTGCGTCATCTTATCGCACGACAAATAAATATTAGCATATCAGTGACGTCACTCGTCTCAGTGTTAATTTTGGACTTGTTAATAAAACACCTCCGTCTATCTTAGCGTTACATCACAAAATTATCGAAGCTTATGAAAATTACATTAGCGGTAATAGTCTTATCATTTGCTGTGTTAACTTAATTATCAAGTTTTGTGAAGTATCAAATCTCAAAACCGTCTAAAAACGCGTCTCGTTTAATAAGATTCGCAAGGGGAAGATTTGATTGAATTTTCTCTAGTGTTTATATCTTACTGATTTACCAGTAGGTACTCTATCTATCCTACTCGTAGGAACCTGCAAATTGCTCATTCGACTTTTCACCCCAATTACCATTCTTGATTACATTTACTCCCAAGTTTATTTAGGTATATTGTATAGCCAACGAAGAAAGAGGCATTAACTCTTAGGTTCCTCACAATATAAACATACTCGTAACAATGAATTGCATGTCTTTTACAAACAAAGCTATATTATTAGTCACCTTATAAATATGTTCTGTTATTATTATGACGAAATAATTCAACGTTCTCTTCTTCAAAGCTGCAAATACCATCTTTTCATTTCCGTGTAAAATAACAAATATATAAAGTTAAAACAACATGACACCAAATAAGTCGCGCTCACGTTCTAATGAAAGATTTACGACTGTGTTTACTCACAACAGTGGCCACACTGACCACTGATGTCCTATACATATTTTTACTTTAGTCTAGTGTTATGTCGTCAAAACATGTGTGTACAATAATCGCTATTGTAAAAGGAGCCAAGTCTCAGTGTGGTAGCTAGCCTTGCAAATTATGGTATTTACTATCCTGAATGACCCAGAACTTGGTCCCGGTCTGCTAATTTTGTCGCCCCTCCGATGACCACGCCCTGTGCCTGGACACAGCTGGCACCGTCCTAGTTACTTCAATACATGTGCTGAACGCTGTAGGGATTCGCTGGTTGTGGCAGTTCTTGGAGTTGCTCTGTGTTCATTAAAGATCCCATTTCGGTTGATATGGCAATGATAGCACTATTCAAAGTTCCTCCATTGTAGAACCATGTTCGTGCATGGAAAGAACGAAAAAGAACAGTTACTTGGTTGTATGCGATGGCTTTAAATAATTGTATCCTGTGTTACCCTGAGATAATTTCATCGAACGTCATTTTCTTCTGTAACCATGACGCTTTCTCGATATCTTAAACAATAATGACATGGGCTAGGTTAAGTTACACTTGTGACTGCCTTGTGAAATAAAAAATCTGTCTCATGATAAGTTCGTTGAAAGGTGTTTAGATAAAACAATATTTACTCCCTGAAAAGTTTGAACTTGATATGTAAGCGATACTCTACCGTGCACGTTCTTGACTCGTGCTGATAACGGACTGACCGACGGAAATCCTTAACTGCTATTCAGTGTTCAGTCGAATTCCTTGATAACTATATCGGCATCAATGACTTTATTCGATGAGGGATCTTGTTGTTTGACCTTTGTATTTCTCTTGTTTGTGTCAGTTTTCCTTGTAATCTTCAAAGTATATCAAAATTTAATAAGGTTCATCATCATTTGAGCCCACATTCACCCACTGCAGGGTAAAAGCCTCTTCATTTGCAAGCCATTTACCCCGGTCTCGTGCTTACGCCATCGATCCTTATCCAACTGCCTGCCACACGTCATCAGACCAATGAGCTTAAAAAAATACGCTTATCCTTATGTATCATTTAGCTAATGTTGAATTAAATGTCAAAATCTTAGCTAACCTAAGTTTAAGATTTCGTTTAAACAAAATAACCAATATGATTTAATTTGTCTAGTATGTATGTACTCACCACATATGGAATACAAATCATGCTAAGTAGGTCATTTGTTGAGTTGAGCTTCGTCATATATCATAAACCTATTTTCATAATAATACCTTGGCCAGTTGATTATGTCATTGTGTAAGTTTTATCGCTATAAAATGAATAACTATGAAAACAAGTACCCTTGTTGCATATGCGCCTTGTTACAATTTTTCCACGCAGTTTGCCCTAGCTTTAATCACTTAGTGACTCACTCGTATCGTCCTCGCGTTTATAATGTTAGGTCTTGACACGTCTCTCTATGAACTACATAGCATGTCCATACATTGTTTTTTCTTCAGATTACAATTAAATGACCGCTATTTCGCTCACATTTCCACCTTTAACGAAATAAAAATTATAAAAAGAAAACAATTGTCTTCTATGATTACATAATTTATTAGTTAAATAATAACAAAAAATTGAAGTATTTCACTACATAGTATAAAACAAAGTCGCTTCCCGTTGTCTGTCCCTATGTATGCTTAGATCTTTAAAACTACGCAACAGATTTTGATGCGGTTTTTTTTAAAAGATAGAGTGATTCAAGAGGAAGGTTTATATGTATATTATTTTTTTATTTTATGTACTGGTGTTACAGAAAACTCATATAAACCGAAGCGAAGCGAGGGCGGGTCGCTAGTAAACTATATTTTTAAGTATTATCTACGTTGTTAAAGGAAGCTTGTGCAAATTTGACCGTTAATTATTGTAATGCAAAATAAAGTATAGCCTTTTAAAGCATTGACGACGTTGGCCTTATCAATATGTCTTCTTCAAGATTATTTTGTGTGACGTAGTTGTAGGATTTTATGCGAGTACATATAAGTTGGACTTAGTTCCGTTGTTTAATAGTAAGTCAGGATTTTACGTTGCTTGTGTGCTTTGGGACCTTTTGATAGCCATTTAAATAGATAGGAATTCAAAGAACTTGCAACAGTAAATTATTAATGTGTAGAGTAACGGTTCAGGATGTACCGCAAGGAATTCGCCTGGGACTCTTTTTGTTCCCACTTGATGACATCTGATATCAAACGTAATAAGTTAAAGAATGCGAGTAGTTTGCAGTAGAGTAATACAATGCGCTGTTTATAGAGGATGCTAAACAATGTTGTTCGGTAGCTAAATGTACAACACGTGGAGCAACAACGTGAGGGTTTCGGGTTACTGTTTTGTTTACGAAACGGAAGGAAGGAATATTTTGAAGCGGTTTTGGTTGATTCTGCTTATTAATTGCTCGATAAACACGATGTGTAGGTACATTATGAAACATGGTGGTGTGGCAAGTATTAGTCAGCACATAGGTACTAATAATAACACATGAATTGTAACAGTTAAGCAATGAGTAAAAGAAAGAAAAATAACACATTATTATTATAGGTACTTACTCCTATTACATACTCGTATGTGAGGTAAAGTAAATTTATATTATATACTTCTCTGAACCTTTGTCGGTGAGCCTTTATGTCCCTGTAGGTTAGTGTGAGGAAGAAACATAATATATTGTGTCGCATTACGTTGAAGTCCGAATATACCTCTTTGGCAAGTTTTAGCTATGACACTACAAAAGCCATAAAATTCACGACCTGCCTCAAGCCACTATAAAATATCATAAATACACAAATTTTATGTTTGCGTCCTTGTTATGCTGAACTATGTGACTAGCCAAAACCATTTCGTTATTGGGAATAAATGATTTTGATTTATGGAAATGTTATACACAATGACATGTACTCATGTCAAGATCGTAGCAAGTGGAAAGAAGTGGTCTCTGCCTACCCCTCTGGGAAACAGGCGTAATTTAATGTATGTATGATGTATGTACTCTAAAGGTCATACAAAATTGCATACTTATCGCGTTTCTATCCTTTTTACGGGAGTGATTTTGATTGACAGTTGCTTATATGTGTTTTAAATCCACTACTACGCGTCCCTTTAATCAAATAAGGGGACACATTAGTGTCAATATACTTTGAATTAAAGTAGTAGGGCAGGACTTCATGGATTGAAAATACGTTAAGGCTTTCCGAAAAAACTTCGAACATTGGTACTTGTTACACTTAAATAACGTCGGTCTGGTCGCCAAAACGTGCAAAAATAAACAATCCTAATCAGAATACAATTTGGTTTATTTCTGTGCATAGATATTTAATTTTGACTTACAACATTACCGTACAGATCTGAAAGTGCAATGACTCAATTTTGAACTGACATATTTTATTGTTCCCACTCATCAGTGTAATTTTTGAATAATAGCCAAGCTTTTGTTTAGTTTCTAAATTAATCGAGAGACGAAGCGGAAAATCACAGTCCCCGCCAAGTGGAGGGCTGCCAGTACATCGTGACATTCGTGACAATGGCTGACAATCGGGGCAGGTCCGCGGTGTTTAGTGCTCGGGTGTAACATGTCAAGATGATGGAAGAGGGCTTCCAAAATTATACTCTTATTAACTTTTGGTCGCAACTTAGTCTGTTTTTTTCGGGGTAAAAAGTATCTTATTATGTAAACGCTTTTCTTCTTTTGATTTCTTTTCTAGCGCTCCGAATGTATGATGTGTCATGTCATTCTAATAGGTTACGATAAACCACATGTCCAACTGAGTATCCAAGGCTCCAAGCACTTGCTAAACAATATTTCTCAAACATCATTTCGCAAAACGCGTTTTTAACGCTGTAAATATTTTAGGATTTATTTCAGGACCATCTTTTAGAACCCTACCCTTAAAAATAAAAATCCTGAAACATTTATAGTTTCGGTATAAAAAGCGTTTTTCAAAATTATTATGTTTTTGAAACGTTCTTTAACAAATCAACTAGTCCCATACATTTTGAGTAGGTAAACCAGTCCCATACATTTTGATCGAGAGGAAAAAAACGTTAATAGCGTTTGCATCTTGGCTAGGGTCTCAGGACATTAACTACGTGTAGGTACTGTACTGTACTGAAACTTAAAACAGATCCTCACAAACATTTCAATTTAAGATATTAGTTACAGTAGGATTGAACATATACTTTTTTAAACAAAGGAGTGGGAGTCTATATGAAAGTCCTGTTATTTAGATAGCTGGTTCACGTCAAGTCATTGTGTGAATCACGCGTAAATACGTCTAAATTATGACTTGGGAAATTCTAATTTAAATTGGCAGTCATAATGATTTCACTTTCCACAGTTTTCCTCAGTTGTAATTGTGTTAATTTTCTTTACAAGCTTGAGCCAAATCTTGTCCACTCTCAGTGTATCTATCGCTATAGTTTGAAATAAATTATATTTATTTTATGTATTTCCTGATGTAACCAGATTGTTCTCAATCCGTGGTCGTTAAAATGAAACAACTCTGTCGTTGGATGATCGTTAAAATGATCGCGTTTTGTCGGTTTTGCGGTGTCTGGCGTCAATCCAAGACGAGAGAAATGACGGCTTTATAGCAGTTGTTGCTGATCGTAAAGTACCTATGGGTCTCGTATTATTCTTAATTTATGATGTAACACTGTATAAACTTACAGATAAATCAGAATTGTAATTCGCACAATAAATAAGAGTTATAAAAGATAGGCATTTCTACATACTGTTGATTCAACATTTAAGTATTTAGAATAACCTGAGTAAACTCTTTGAGAATTTTGAATAGGTTTATATTTAAAAAAAAAGTTATGGAACCGTTTTGCAATTAATTAAAAGCTATAATTTGTATGCAATGTATGCTGCATCGCAAGATAAGTCCGTTGATTCACAGAAACCCAGCTTCGTACTCACAATAGGTATTACGACGGATAGTTAAGGGGATACCATTTACGCTTCACAATGTGAATAACTGTTTTATATTCTATACTATACTGTCCTATATATCTAAACTACCTGTGAAGAATTTTTGAATTTAGCTACTTAAAACATAACATGACTGAAATTGCTGGGATCGAACATCAAATAAATAGTGAGTTATTTTATAAATTGAATCCAGGTCAATTCCTGATTCATTGTTAAAACCATGTTCAAACCTATTATTGATATGGAGGACTACTAGAACGTGTGTTCAGGCATGGGCTTGTATGTGGCAACAAATAACGTCCATTCTGAAGCTAAGTGGAAGGTCCTTTGTTCAGTCAAGTTCAAAGACACTTAAGTCTAGACTTAGACAACTTATTCAAAAGGGCTAGCTCATTCACTAACTACGAAAAAGGAAGACCAAGGACGCATTGGATTTAATAAAAGCTGGCTAGACCTTGCCAAAAATAAATGCGTAGTAACCGGGACGTCAAGGAAGGGTAGAAAGAGACGGGAGAAGGGTGCGAGTAGGGAAGAGTGAAAACAAACGTGACCCTGAATGAAGACTCACTCGGGATCAATAACGGGAGCCGGGGACGCTTTTGCGTATTTTACGTAACGTACTATGCGTAATAGCGGTGCGTTAACAGGGCGTACTCGCAGTCATAAAGATGGCCGTAACCTTAGCGTCGTTCTCGTTTTCGCAAACGATGACAAGCTCGCGTGTGATAGAGATAGGTTTTAGCGTAAAGTTACTCGTGGATGGGGTAAGGGAACTGTTATGAACTTGGCTGTAAGCCTGTAAGTGGTCTAGTTGGATCTGTTGGAGAATGAATTGTAAAACTTGAATGGAAGTGTTAACTGCTAATATATGTGGTGATTGCATTTGGCATCATCACAGACTTTATTCGTTGGGTCATTACAGATAAATAAATGTCGTTAAAAATTGTCTAGACTTTCTTTATCAAGTGAGTTTAAAGTTAAGAGTCCGTGAACGTGGCAGGGCGGTGACAAGACCCGGTCTACGTTATAAATTAAGTAGGTAATCAATATTGTAGGTACCTTTTTGTTCTAAGTAAGATTAGTAATGACATTCGAGGTTTCCAAATGTTGATTATACATACATACATATATAAAAGTGTATGAGTATGGCGACAGTAGTAAGGTGCGACTGGCGGGCCCAAACCCTCCTCCTACAGAGTGGAGGGGGACCCGTTTTAGCGACCTTCACAAGATCTCGTAAAGGACACCACGGACACGGGCTTCGCAGAGTTGTTCATAATAAATACTAATACATTAGGGGAAAATGTTAAACAAATTGATCTTAGTTACAAACTCAATGGTCAATCTAAGCTCTACTTGTATTGGACTCTTCATAATCATAACATAACAAGTCATTTGTGGTGAGAGTACCGACCAAAGATCTGTCGACCTTTTTAAAGGAGGAATTCTGGCCGACGGGTGTCATATTTGGGCGATTTCGTGGCCGCTGGCTAGCTGACACCGCGAAAGTGTACAGTATTTGTAAATGTGGGCCTTAAAGCCTGAAATAAAGTACACAGTTGTTATTAAGTTACGGACACTCCATGTCATCTACATAATTACCTTAGTTTGAACAATGCTAATGTGTTTGTAGTTTGTTACTATGTCTAATAAATAAATAAATATAGACATTAACGATATATGTGTCTTAAGCAAAACGTCTGGATCTAGGAACGTTACAATTTAAAATACTCTAGTAACGTGACGTATCTATCTTAGAATTTCTTTATTACTTAATAGACATGATTGCCAAATAGCCCGTTAGCAAAACGCCTGGATCTTAAAATGGCGTATTGATATGACACTTGATAATTAAAATCAACTAATTTTACTTTCGACGAATTAGGAATGCTGCTAACTCGTTCTGTGGTCATAGCAATCAATTAATTTTACTTTCGTCGAATTAGATATTCTAATCAAACGAACCATTTATATTTCCAAAGGTTTAGCTACTTGCTCATTTTAATTCTGAATTGACACTTAGCTGACTGAGTATTTTTACTTACATGTCGCTCAACTGAATTGTCTCTTTACTGACTAAGTATTTTACTTTTTTGTCATCTATATGAAATGGTCGTTTGGTGACAAAGTTATTTTGATAGTAATCCATTATTACTAATGTTTGTCATTCAAGTTTATAAAAAACTCGCACGAAATTCTATGTTTGTTAAAATGTTAGGCAAACAACATACAAGCTATTTATAGTCACTACGAAAACCTTGTTCCTACTGTAACTAAAATAAGCAATATTTTGTATAAAATTTTTCAAAACGGTTCAACTTTACATCATTTATTTTTGGTAAAGTAGAGGCATGTGTTAAACCAGAGATAAAAAATATATTTAGCGTCAGTTTTTTTGCGACATTTGCGTGTCTCTGACGTCTACGGTACGCAATAAACGTTTCAAAGATCAATTTAAAATGAGCGCATACCTATAATACATTTTTTTGTTGAGATTTTGGTTAATACAGTTACTTATAGATAAAAAATGCTTATTGTTATCGTACCTATTATTAGAAAAAATCGCCTACACTGCTGTGTACAGTCCGTAATCGACCTACTTACTACTGCGTATCTACGTAGGTACAACTTCCTGCTTACACATTACCTTTCTGCTTACACATTTGTAGTAATGTATTAACTAGTAGACGTGAAAAAAATCAAGCGTTGTCTTCTATACTAATAAGAGTACAAAGCTCTAATATGTAGAAAAGTTATACCGGTCCTGCCTAACTAAAAGACTTTACTTGACTTGATTTCATAATTATTAATTACTAGCTTCTGCCCGTGACTTCGTCCACGTAGATTTCAATCATCGTTATTCCCGCGGGAACTTTTAAATTTTACATGTGTGCCGAGTTTCATCCTGATCCGTTCAGTAGTTGAAGCGTGATTGAGTAAAAAACATCCAATTTCCAAACTTTCTGATTTATTATATTAGGAAGATACACTAAAATTGATATGAAGCCAATTACATATGTGTTAGAACTCGAACGAAGAACATAGATTCACGTCATAAATGAGCAGACGTTGTCATCTTAAAAAAAAGTCTAAAGTCCACGACTTCCGATACTTATTGATATTTTTTTATAACCATCGCTTTTATAAAAATATAGATGATACATATCAATTTATTACACTATTTTTATCTAATAAGCTGTAGTGATAAATTCATTCACAACATGTGAGATTCAACGAACTTGTTTGTGGGTCTAGGCCGTTTCCATTACATCACGTATGTTTTTTTTGATAAAGCTTTGATATAACAGGTGATAATTAGAATTGCATATAATATAAATGACTATGGGACTGGATTTAGCGATGTTGACACAGATTTTTATGTAGATAATATATCTAACTTCTTCTTTGTAAGTATAAAATTATCATGTTGTAACCGTAGGACGTGGGACTTAAAAAACGTCTCAGTAAAAGAGCTTGGTTCTTTTTACAAAATTCAAAAACAAAAATTCTGAGAGCAGTATCCGATTTTTGACAGACAAAAAACAACAGAACTTTATGGTCAACTCGGTTTGGATCTTGGATAAATATTTTTTTAAGCCTATTTTTAAACCTCATTTGACACAACCTCTACGTAAAAATGTGTTCTTGATTCAATAAAGCCTCGCTGAATTCTAGTAGCAGATAGCAGTAAAGGCGTCGTACACGTGTTTAGCATAAATCCAGCTTTCAAGGACGGCGCCGCTAAATTCTCTACACACGGATAGGACGGTTTATTTTATCTGTTAGCGTCCTCGCTCTGTGTTATTTCGATTGCAATTTTCGTTTTGCATGTTGGTATTTTAAGAGGTTAACATTCTTGTTTTTTGATTGCCGTGTTATCCTCTCAGAATTTGCTGGATGCCTTCAGGATCGTGTTTTTATAAAGGTTAAGTAGGTAGTAATAATTTGCAACGATATACATGTAGATTTGTAATAATTTGGGACCTTTTCGATAAAAAAAGATCCACTGGATGGCCACTCTTATTTGTACAAAAACGACGTCCACGATCTACTTAAACTTGTACATTAAACCCACACGTTTGTTGATATAAATTACTGACCCATTAAATTCAAAGGGCGAACAACAATCAATTCTTTTTTTAATATTTTGATGTAATTCGTGACTCAGTCGGGGTTATGGCGACGCAAACAACTGCTTGGTTCAATTGTTTGAATTGATTGGGTGTTGTTCGCATAAATTTGCGACGAAGAATTGTAAAAGGCATTTTTATAGCGTTATGTAATTAATGGAATTGGGCAGCTGTTTCAGAATCGATTCTGTAGTCGCTGGATTCGCTGGCGATAATGGGATTTTTTGCCAGAGTAGGTATTTATCCTTCTTTAAAATCTATGGTTGAGGATTTCACATCATTAGGTACCTAGTTGTTAAGGCAGAACAAGGAGATGGCAGTAGAACTGGACTAGACTAGTTCTGTAAAGACTGGACTCAGGAGTCACTGGATAGGGAATTAAGAGAGAGACATTATACGTTATCTGGAAACTCAAGTTCTTTGTGAAATCGTTCCTATTTATTTTATACGTATTTGCAAGCCATATAGCATGGCATAGTACGGTCCAAGCCAAAACTTAATTTGGGACTAGGTCAATATGTATGAGATTTGATATCATATTACATACATATACATACATACATAAGATCACGCCTTTATTCCCAGAGTAGGGTAGTCAGAGCTACAGAATTACTAACAACTCTAAAAACTTGTTAATAATTCTGTGACCACATTTTGCACAATTAGGCTAAGATGTTTACCAGTGTATTTAGTGACAGGTTGCAAGTCCACATTTTGCACTTTTTCTGAACTATAAAAACTAGGTATTTCTGTAGCTATCGGATTTTGTATTTCCTTAGTCTTTCGGCTAGTTTCACACGTATCACAACCACACCTCATCGTAACCACCTGCGATGTGGTCGGACGGTAATTTCTATGAAAATTTGGCGTCAGTGGTAACCATATATTTTTTGTCGCTGCGTTGTGATGTGGTTGTGGTACCTACGTGTGCAACAAGCCTTAGGCGCATTTGGTTGTTTTACTTGTTGTTTCTTGCGAAAAGGTACAGTACAACCCGTCTAGCACATGTTTTAACAACAACTCCGGCCGGAATAATACATCGGGTACCCCAAAATATCCTGTGGTTGTGTTTCAAAATACAGGCGAAATTTACTTGAAATAGTATTGTTTTTCTGTAGTCACGAATTTCCACGAATACTTTATATTTAATATATTCTTAAAACAAACAAGTGCGTACCGTAAACCACGCGTGGTAAACAGCTCGTTTTGCTTTCAATCGCTTGTTTTTTTCATTCACGTGGCTGCCCGCGCTATGCCAAGGCCTCGAAGACGAACTTTTTTAAATCTTATTTTTAAACTCAATAAAACCTCTGTAGCCGGCCGGTCGATAGCACGATGATGTCATATTAGGTCACGTAGTGGGATCGAAAACGCGGGACGGGAAGTGAAGTAATAATAATGCGTTAGTTTTATAAAAATCGCATTTTTATGCTTTATAAAAATAATTCTTAAGGATTATTTTTATATGAAACATACTAGCCGGAAGTTAGCTAAGGCCTGATTCACACTTTGCGAAGTGCAAGTGCGTAGTTCATACATTTACTACTTGCCACTTGACAGCAAATGTATGAACTACGCACTTGCACTTCGCAAAGTGTGAATTAGCTATAAGTGTCAGAGCTAAGTTCACATTTTAACAAGTTAGAAAGTAATATTAACTTTCATAGAAATAGGTTCAAAAATGTTGAGTACCTATCAATAATGTATGTAACGTAGTATATTGCTAAATATCAAAATAATGTATTTGGATGTAAATGTGTACCTAAAACCACAAGACTTGCGAATTTGAATAGCTCAGGCATCTTGAATTTATTGTTACCTTTTCTCTTTTGACTTTGTCGCGCAACCAGTTGTATATACACTGGCTAAACACACTATCTACAGATACGAACGTTTTATATAAAAATAAATACAATAGGATAGTCGCCTCAAACATGTTGATATTTCAAGGTGCTCCAAATATATATTAGTGCTATTGAGTCTTGACTGTACTAAGCCTGTCTGTCAGCGGGCTCTATCTCATTATCCGTAATAGGTAGAAACTTGAAATTTCCACGAAGTTACAACAGTAAATAATAAAAATAAAGAAAAAAATTAACGGCTTCCAAAACAAAAAAATGCCGTATCTCTTGAATCATCATATTGCCGCTACGACAACCAATAATACAAATATAAATAAAATAAAAACCCCATACAAGAATGGTACGGAATCCTTCGTGTGCGAGTTCGACTCTGACTTAACTGGTTCTTTTATTTTATTTAAACCAGTCGAAAGGCGTCGAGGCAACTTGTATATAATCTGTGGTCGAGGTTAGAAGGATTATTCGCGGTGTCAATACGACATGAATGTACACTAGTTGCTCTTATCGCTTCGTTAGTTTGTCATAGCGACTGATAACTAATCTCGCCCCACCCCGCAAGTTCACGACTAATGATACGAACAGTTTGCTATCATTTTTTGAACATTGCTTTACATAACCAATAATAATATTAAATGTTAAGGTGCTTATCCACCGAGGGCGAGGAAAGACGAGATTTTAAAATTGTCTTCCTCGCACTTGTTCAGTCGACACACATAATACACATAATGTAGTAGGTAGGTATGCAACAAATAATCACTTCAGATAAGACTACTAAACTTCACAAATACAATAGGATTGGCCTAAAGTAGTGTTCTTGTCTTCACTTTCTTGAAAACTAGAAGGAAACGATCTTAGGCCACAGTTATCTTTCGGATACTATCGCATAAGGGGTGTTATCCTCTCAAAAACAACGGACGGGCGGACGCACGAACGGAATCGCAGCGGCTTACGTAGTCCCGTCAAAGCGAACAAAACACATTTTGGCGCGTGCATATTCAATTAAGCAGCTTTATACGTTCGATCCATCGGCAGAACCCATGCTGCTAAATTGAAAATTCACGCGCTAAAATATGTTTTGTTCGCACTGACGAGACTACTTGAACTCGCCGCTTGGAAATTCACTCGTTAGTCCGTCCGACCGTCGTTGTTGAAAGAATCACAACCCAGAACTAAACTCAAGCGTTCTAATTGATCAAGGTCGCGCGACTATTCCTGACGGCGATCGAAACGTGACTGTGTAACGAGGTGTATCTACCTTTTCTTTTATATTTCACCTCGTTCAGTTAAAATGATTCTGGCATTCACCTATATGGCTATTTTTAATCAAAATTCTAAATTTGAGTTCATTCAAAATCTACGTTCGCCTGGACACAACGATTGATCAGTTGCTCACGAGATTCCAAGCTATGAACAAGTTCCAATTGTTACCAATTAAATGTTATAAATCAAGTCAAAAGTTCCTTCATCTAAATAACCGTTAACCCTGTTTATGGCACTTATTGTGCCTTATTTTTTATTATAAATACTAGAGGCCTTTTTAATAAATAACCCTGCCCTGGACTCCTGGTGTTCCTTTTTACCATCCCCGTACCTGGATCTGATCCAGGATCCCGCGACTACCTGATCCAGGATCCCGCGACACTACCTGATCCGGCATCCTGTGACAACTGTTATGTTACATAACACAGTCTTAACACACGTGAATTAAAAATAAAATCTTCATTCGATTGCAAACGGGTTTGGGCATTTGAAGTTGAGAACAAATCTCTAGGGCAGGGTTACGTTTATCAACCTTTAATAATGAATGGATGTCGTTACCACGGAGCTTTTCGAACTCCAAAGATGTTATAGTAGCAAAGATGTTATTGGTTTTTGTGTGTTTTTGTGCTTTCAAAAAATGTAACACCGAATTATTTCATCGAATTTCATTTTATCGAATACTATTTTCTGCTGAAACCACGATGATTTCAGGATATCTTAAACATTATGTAGGTACCTACTAAGTGTTTAAGAAATAGGCGATAATATAGGTACTTAAAATTCGATCAATTGTGGTAAGAATTACGATAACAGTATAGCTCTGTGTGAATGTTAGGTGCTTGGTGTAGCTCATTCTTTCAATATTTATGACAGGGGACTGACGCCGGTTGAAACGCCCGTGGAATCACACTTAAGTAGGTTAGGTTAGGTTACATTTTAGCCTACCACCAAAAAAAAACATTCGGCGAGAAAATTCTGCGTTATGACTTTATGACACGTTCGTTGAAAGGTGTTTCGATAAATAATAGGTACCTACCCCTTTTAATTGTCTTTACAAGTTTCACCTTTTACTCCCCGTGACCGACTGCCTCGTAAAACCGGCTGCTTCTCCCCGCTATTCTGTTCTATTATATGTTATGCATTATGCATTGTATGGAATAATGCCTGACCTGACCTCCTGCATGTCCTCATGTCATGCACGTCTCAAAGTTCCTATAACTAAAGTATAAATCATATAACGATCTTAGTTCATGGTGTAAAATACAAGTCATAAACCTACTATTAATGTTTAAGTCCTCTTAACATTATTATTTTACAGATAATTTTTCTTTATTTTTGGCCATGTTTTATCTTCTTCTTTTTCTTTTTTCTAGTTATGATTTGGTCTTCGATCTCCTTACTTGTGGCTCAGGGCCCTTATAATCTTGCTGTGTAACATGCTTTATCTCGGTTTCGGTATTATTGGATGATATTGTAACTAGTGGCAACTTTGTTGGTTAATGTTTATTCAAAGTATTATTTGCAAGTTTATTGCACCGTTTGTGCCCAAAAAGTAAACTCCCAAAGATCCTTTAAAGGACCCGTAAAACTGCTTTAAAACTTTAAATGACCGGTTTCTGTTCCGATTTCAAATAAAGATAAATTTGCAGCCAGCGCGTTACGACTTACGAGGCTATAATAATTTTACGCATTATGTTTTTACGAGTGCCATGGCAGTCTCAGCTGTTAACACACAAGTAACAATAGGTTGTTTTAAGATTTGAGTCACGTGCTCGGCTCAGGTTTTGGAAGTCTAGGTACATCTCAACCCAAAGTCAAGGCCTTCACGATACTGTGTTTGGAAAACAATAAGTGGTCCTACCTAGAGGGAATTGTTATTTGTGACAATTGTGACTTTCGAGAGACTTCTCTTCTGGCTTTTTGAGGTTTTCTTCTCCTTTGCGTGCTTTTCCAACTAGTGAAAGTCTATCAGCCATTTGATATCTATGAACTGACAATTAAATTAGGTAAGTATTTTAAATTATTACAGGAATTCTGGTGTCGAAAGATTGTATTTATAGAGTACCTAGTACTAGCGTTTTCCCGCGTTCGCAAAGAACGCTAGATAATGTTTAGCTTTACACGCTGGGAGATTTATTACAAGTTCTGGTATAAAAAAAATGTGTCCTTCCTTGGGGCTTGTGCTATCATCATACCAAATATTACTATAATCGGTTTAGCTGTAAGTGATTCACAAACTGACCGACAGAAAAACATACTTTTTGCTTTATAATATTAGTAGGCAGACTTGCTTCAATCTAGGTGATACCAATAAAATAGTAGGTATTATAACAAAGTGACTCAATTATAAACAACTGAGCGTATATTTCCGTTAAACTCATCGACAGTACATATTGACGTGCAAATAGACCTTAGCCTTACGTAATACAGTTCAGCTAATTATTCTGTCAATATTAGCGTTACGATTATCCCCCTAGAGACACGGAATCGGCGCGTGCGTCGTCAGCTGTTCAACAGCGTCCTAAATTCTGTGGCTCTAGTGAAAAATATCAGTCTTCTGAGGTTCAAGTGAAAAACGGTATAAGTCTATTAAAACTGTATATGAATTATACCCTTTTTCATCACAAGCTAAGTCGACCTGCATCCATTTTCACTTGGGCCACTGAAATTAGGACGAAGTTACAAGGAACTCTTTGAAATTTATGGGTGTTAGACATGTGTCCTCGATGATAATCCATAAAAGTTGTAAGTTTCATAAAAGTTAAAAGTTTTCTTATTCGATTTAAAGCATACTTACACAACAAATATTAAGTTTTGTAAATAATAAAATATTAAGTCTGTAAATAAAAAAAAAATACTTTGCTTGGTTTTTTGTCTTTCTTTTATCTGTTCACCACTTTTGTTAGTTTCCCTAGATAATTAATATTTGGTTGACTGTTAAAATATTCGTTTGGGTTTTTGGGGAATTAAGATGAAATACATAAATAAATATTATTTCGCTTATAGATCTTGACGGTGACGATAATGTTTTCAACATAGTCACTGAGATAATGAAAAAAAGAAAATAAGATTTGCTTGATAATTATGTCTTAATGAACGCCTATAGACAAAGATACGACTTGCGCTATTTTGAAATACTTTTAGAGAGGACTACAAAAAGTGGTGCTCTTTTATTTTTTCTTAAATTTAAACAGCATGTTACGGTTAACTAGTAGGTATTTTACTGACGCTCTGTTGTTGATGAAAAAAGCTAGTAAATTAAATTCAAAACAGATGAAACCAAACACGGAAGATATTTAAGTAGGTAGGTAACTCTTTTTGCTGTATAATCTTGTCAAATATTTGCCCACGTTTAAATATTTGCTCTGCAAATCGGATGGCATTAGGCGAGGCGGTACTAGAACCAATTCGCAATATTAGATATGATTTATATGTATTTAAATAGTTTTTTAACGGCTTAGTATTAGAATAAGTTTTTGTGGCAAGCTTTTGTCGCCGTCTGTACTTTTTTTGGAAAGTCATTAGCTGCAACAAGACCAAAGTGGGTCTCCGTTAACTAAAGTGGAGAACTGCAGATCCTGTCGCCACTTCCGATTCCATCATCAGATCAGATCTTTGGTAGGTACCATAATATTGCACTGTCACATTTGGGTTTACACAATTGTGCTTCACATTTCAGCACATTCCATTAACAGGAACGGGTTCAAAATTTACTTGCCAATTTTGAGCCTACTTATATGTATACGAACTGTACAAATTCAGTAAAAGCTTGTAATTACAAGTAAAGTCAATCGCTGACACAAAAAATCTTTATCATCGTCATGGATAGCATAATTGTAGGTAATAGTCGTTTTCTAAAACCCCAAGCGCAAAGTGTCGTAAGACTAAACGCGCCAGTATTCTACAATCTTCTTCCGATCCGAGGTAGGGTTCCCCTCCCCGTACAGTTCCGAGAATATAAAGAGTAGGCATCTACGCGTCGGCAGTTATGAACTCTAAACAGATGCCAAATCAATCAACACCCTCGCAATTATGATCTATCAGTGGAAAGCCACCGTGACAGTTGGCAACCCTGGCTGGACGTAAACAAAACTCTAAATACATCGGAAACGTATTGGCGTACTTAAATCGCCTGCGAAGTTAACACCGGAGCCAAGGTCACGGTGAAAAGGCGTATAATCTAAGGTATGCGCGAGACTTACGTCGTTTTTTATCGCCGTTGCTTTGTTTACGTGTCTTGAAGTCGTTAAATGGTCGTAAACTGCTGTTACTGTGTTATGCCATTGTATGGGCATCACGTGTTAGTACATCTGACGCTGCAGCATTGTTGAATACTGTAGCTTTAACGGCTGCAGTGTTAGGATAGTAGGAATTTCCTAATTGAGTTATTTGCTGCGTGTTCGTGTTATAAGTGCCGTTGGACGGTAAAGTGACCTTTCTAACCTCCTAACATAGACCTGACATAGCTTTGACCAAAACCTTAGGTAGTATATTCGGGAATGATTCTCTAGTATTTACTATTTACTTACCTTGTTTAATCGTTCTATCGGGTGCACCCACGTGTCAGTTAACGACGATTACTCAACCCGTTCCTTTTTCAAACACAACTTTGAAAAAGGAACATCAGCTGGCCTATTGCCTAACGCACTCGCAATGGCAAGAGACTTCAAAGCGGAGCAACAAGCCTTCGATTTTCAAAATTAAAACGATTGCGAATGCGAGTGCGTTAGACAATAAGCCCTCTGGTTAATTATTTCCTAAATCTGGGGACCTAGTAAAAATGGATGTAAGTAGACTTAACTTATTATAAAAAACGGTCTATACACAAACTGAGTATGCTAGACTTAAACCCTTTTTCACTTGACCATCAATAGTTATTTGTTCAACAAGAGAGCAAAGTTGGTTTTTGCTGCGAGTGATAATTTTGAATCCCGAGTAAGCGAAGGATTCTATTATTGAATCACGAGCGTAGCGAGTGATTCTAGGTTAGAATCCTGAGCGTAGCGAGGGATTCAAAGATACGAGACGTAAAAAACTTTGGTCTCGTGTGAGACATACAACTTTTCACCTCAGCAGCGAGAACAACACAGCGTGAAGCTGGTAGGGCCAACGCAGGTCTTCCGTTGTGACCATTTGGTGAATACACGACTAAATAACGACACGATCGCATATGCATCAATCACAAGCATTTTTGCAAAATACTAATAAAATAAAAAGTGGAAAAAATAAACATGAAACAGATAAAACCTGTCACTCAACTTGATAATGCCGTAGTGCAAACACAACTTTATACAGCTTTATGTAGTCTGTGGCTTTAAAAAAAACCTAACTAGGCCTTGTCTATGGCTATTGGCTATGGCGGACAAATTAACAAAAATTACATCGTCATTTGCATTACATTACTTTTTTTTTTAAGTACAATAATCCCGCTATTTTTGAAATGCGTTCTGAAACTGCCCCCGCGGTTTATGTCACGAAATTAAAGATTGTTAAAACGATAACAAAATTATGTAGATACCTAAGTAGGTACATAACTTCTTATTTTTCATTAATTTTGTCTTCAAAACATTATAAAAAAATGATTGTACCTACTGTATAAAATAGTTATAATAAACACATTTCAAAGTTTAACAGATAGTTTTATTTGCAATTTTACGGTTATGTGTGCATCCGAACGTGCGTTTCTTTTTGGGCCTACTATGTGTGGAATTTGAAAATCGAACTTCGAATCAAGTTGTTTCTATCTCTCGCTTTTTTCCTATCGAAGTGAAAGTGACAGAACAAAGTGAAGTTCAATTTTTTCGAATGTTGTGAGTAGCCCCAGCACTGCCCACGGCATTTAAAAAAAATAATTAAAAAGCTACTTTGCCTCTCGCTCGCAGCAAAATTGAATTTTGCTCACTGTTTTTAAGCAGCAAAACCTGCTTGTTTGAGCTGCTGAGGTGAAAAAGACTTTATACCATTTTTCACCGGGACCACAGAAATATCTCTGAGTACCGCGATAACTATAGTAAACTCTACAAACTCCCAACTGCTACATATAATCTCAACTGACATGATAAATCATGACGAGTAGTGTTCCGAAAATTATAAAGAACTAAGCGAAGCCTAAGCACGCTTAATAAGTAAAAACTAAATAATAAAATACAAAAAAAATTAACACTGCCTTGTTTAATTAGGATGGTTTTCCTAATTATATTCTTTTTGATGTGATAAAATGTATGTAAGTTATTCTATTATAGAATCCTGTCCTAGCACATATGTCCTGCCTACGAAGCTTACGGCCCTGAGTTCGATTCCCGGTATGGGCACACATTTGTGTAATGAGCTCGAGTATTTGTTCCTGAATCTGTCATTTCTCTATATAAATTTGGTTATCATTAGTGTCCGACCGAAATTTCGGTTTCGGTTTCGGTTTCGGCCAGTTTCGGCCAAAAAATCAAGTTTCGGCCCGAGTTTCGGTTTCGGCCAAAAACGGCCGAACCCTTCGGCCGCGCCGAAACTTACAACATCGTACCTTGTGTTACAAATAATGTATTTTTTTCACTTTATAGGGTAGTTAAATTTTCAAACAGAACCTCTGTAACTGTGCTGAAATTTCATTGTGATAAATCTTTGAAAGTAGAAACCTGTAATTATAGGTCGGCGAGATATTCATTTTAGAAAAAAACGGGCTTACTAACATTTTTTCGACTTTTTAAGGATTTTTTTTTTTATATAAAAGGTTCTGTTTCGGTTTCGGTTTCGGCCGAAACTACAATGAAACCGAACCTTCGGTTTCGGCAAAATAACATGTTTCGGTCGGTCACTAGTTATCATTGTCTAATAACCATGTTAGGATCCTAGAGCGGTAGAGCCTAGTTTGGGACTAGGTCAATTTGTGTGAGCGGGTACCCGATATTTTTATTTTTAAGTGGCATTCAGACAGAATAGTTGACAAATTCATTTTGTAATTAACGCTGAAATTTTTAAACAATATTTCATTACATCGACGCAAAATTGACGCGTATGGTATCTTATCTCGCCACACAATGAACATTATTCAGACAAAAGATAACCCTCAGTCCGTTATCCACTTCAAAACTACAACAAAAGAGCATAGCATGTTGATTGCAATTAAAATATGAAACTTAAAAACGATGATTTTGTTCTACGATATAAATCTTCTTATTTATTTTCTTTACATATTATAAAATGAAGTCCGTTCCGCTGTCTGTTCGCTTAGATCTTGAATGCAGTTTTTTAGCAATAGATAGAGTGATTCAAGAGGATGGTTTATACGGGTGCTACAGAAAACTCACATAAACCAAAGCGAAGCGAGGGCGGGTCGCTAGTAAACGGTAAACAAATACCTATTCCCGGTATGGGCAGGCAGACCACACCCGAATCGAACCTGGGATCGTTAGCTTCGTAGTCAGGGTCACTACCAACTAGGTTATATGCGTCCTCATAATATTATGTAAATACCTACCGCAATTTAGTAGTTTTCCTTGCTTAAGTTTATCTCATTGCAATTTAATTAAATAATGGTGGATATAGGTCGTGTGCGTGGTCTTTATCAAATATAAATTACCCGGAAGTATAAAGGCGTAACCGATCCATACAACTATATACTTACGCCGTTTTACACTCATGTACCTACGCGGTTTTGTTTCAATTACATTATTATTTAATTGCAAACACTGATAGTGAATACTAACATGTGGTAAACAAATGTGGTTTATCGAAATCGCGTTGTTTTGATATTGGTCTCGAGGAACTTTAATCGCACATTCGACCTTTTAATTACGACCTTATTTGTTGTTTGAAATCTTACGTCTATCGTGGGCTTTGATAACATCACTACAAACTGACTTATGCTCGTTTGCAATATCCTGAACGCAAATTTATTTTGTTACTTCGGACATTCTGGATTCAAATTTCACATACTATTGTTATTTTGTAATGTGGCAAGCGTAAAATTTTAGCCTGAAGTAGCTAAATCTATAAGCATTTTGAAATGCTGTAGCTTAAACGTCAGGTATAAGCTAACACAAGTGATAATTTAGATTTTAATATGTAGGTATGTTCATGATAAACAAAACAGGGCTATTTAATGAGTCTAATTACTTTATATCTGGCCCCAAAATGTCAATTTCCTTGGCATCCACGCATAAAATGTGTTAAATTTAAACCTATAGTTAATTAATGATATACATACTATTGACTGTTATGTTATTAAAAATGTATTTCGGAAGAATGTTCTCCCCTGTATGTGGTCGCTGACATCTGGCGTTAGATTCATGGTCAACCTGTCTGACATTGGACCCAAGGTTCGACGAACTTTGACAATATGACACTTTTGTACACAAGTTAATGAAGGTAAACGACGATATTGCATTTTTTGAGAGAGAGATTAAGATCAAGTAAATGGTACCTGTCATACAAGTAATTACGTTTATTGCTTACAAACATAGATAGATATAAGGACACAATAGAAGACGTAGCTCGACTTTCTGCTACCCGGTCGTCATAGCAACATTGACAAGGAACGTTAATTCAACTAAGTACATAATTTTGAAACTTAGTTTTTGTGCTGTTACATTGAAGTGTTTGTTATGGTTGGATCCTCCATACATTATAAGTACTCTATTTCAAATAACATTTGACTGGTATGGTCGAATTCCTGAATGTTTATTCTAGTAAATATTTTGCTATATTTATCTTCCGCTACAAATTACTTGATGATTGCTTGATGATGACATTATTATATGTTTTACATTTTGCTGGGAATTATTTTGAATTAATGATAATTTTAGGTGTAGTGTTATCTGAAATAGAGTTTGGAATTGATCGGAAACAAGTTAGAAATAAATTTTGAATTAAAGTGGTGTTTAAGGGGCCGTTAAAGTATTACGTAAGCAGATTATTACAATTATCAACCCCCCCCCCTCCCTTGTTGTTGATATGCATTTTTTTATGTTACTGTTTTTTTTAATGATTCATAAGCAGCAGTTACAATTCTATAAATAAGAAAATAGGCTTTGTATAGAGGAAACTTCAACGCACATAATATTCATTTTTAAACAAATGTAAAAAAAGTAAATACCTACTGCTAACGTAATCACCATCTAGACCTCCCCCCACCCCTCATGTCATCAAAAAAGGTAAAGCATAGATCCCCGCGCCCCCCTATAGTACTTACGTAATACTGGAACGGTCCCAAAAGGCAGGTACGGACCGAAGTTATATGCTTAAAAAATCTGAATATCAGTGATCATCTTTCTTCTTGCCTTACAATAATAATCTAACACCCGTATTTATAGTCAAGAAAAGTAATTACTTGAGTAAAAGTAATGACTAAAGTAACGATTTTTATATGACTTTTGACACTACTAATACTCAAGTAATTACTTTTCTTGACTATAAATACGGGTGTAATACAGTTAGCACTAGCTCTAAAATGATGCTTACTATCTCCAAAAAGAAGCAATAGTAATAGAGATTTGTTTTTGCAAAACTGTCACTTACACCTATATGCTCTGCAGCGGCGTTGAGTTACAGATATAATATGCCACTTGTAATTTGCCTACCGTCTATAAATTTCGCTCACGCTTAAAGCCCTTTGCGAATTTTTTGGCCTTTATGAGAAGTGTTTTTTATATGACGGACGAAGTTATTAGTTTAAGTCCCCAAGAGGGTTTATAATGTCTCTACAACATGTTTTGGGGTAAATATTACTTTATTTATTGCTAGGCCGTTATTTTAAGGCACATTTACGTTTTTGGTGAGTTGTTTTGCGTGATGTTCAACGTCATAATTCAGGCAGATTATTCTCAAATGAAACTAGGTTTTGCCAGCTGTATTACAAGTATTTCAAAAGTTTTTTGGGGCTCGTTTTGGGTACGTTCGTCAAACCAAAAAAGTCGTAAGTAAAATTTTGACGATATGATATACACATATCTTAAGAACCCTCTTGAGACAGAGGAAATACTTATTTAAGCTCTTATCTGGACACTCGTCAATAATCTCTATAATCGATCTGATACTCTATTGATTAAATATATCTTTAGAATAGCATTTTGACCACGATTCAAGTGTTGTTTCAATGGTCTGTGGAATATCATATAAGGCCTAGTGTACTTTTATACAAATGTACACGTGGCGACGACTGATAAGATAAGTCAACACATTAAACTCTAACCGCCCGACTTATAAACGTGGAACAACAGTGGGGTAGCTAAACTATGCTTTGTCCTTATCTGTCAAATTCAGATGTCATAATGACAGATAAGGACAAAGCATGGTTTAGCTCGGATCACTTCGTTTACCCGAATTTCATTTGCCATAATTGTGTCACTTGCCATAATGTTAATTTGCCATAAAGGTATTTTTTCTGAAACTGTAAACCTTTCAGGTATTTTTTCATGCCATCGTATAGAGCCCAATAGGTTAGGTTAGGTTTGTTTTTTAACAATTCTGAATAGTTCACGATTTCAGAAAAAATGCCTTTATGGCGAATGAATATTATGGCAAGTGATAGAATTATGGCAAATGACTTTCGGGCAAACGACAGAGAACGGTTTAGCTACATAACTGAACTGTTGACTTGACAGAAGCGCGTGAAACTAACCCCATGTGTTTCTATTATCTCCACAAGGGAAAATACTCTTTAACCGAACAATTGTCCTTGCTTGTGATATCCATCGACTTATTTCTTTAATAACTCCATGGTGATTGTCTATAACAATTCAAAGGCGAAATGGTCCTTACCAATGACAACCATTAATTAAGGAACAAACCACCTGAACTGTTTGACATTAGTGGTTCTTTGTCGACAGTGGTGTACTGCGACTACAATGGCTCGGGGCGTGCGCTGGAGTGGCTCGAGGAGTACGTGGCAAGGGACGTGCTGCCCACACACGCCACGAGGTGCACAGCCCTGTCCTACACCTCCGGGCAGAGCGAGATTTACAGGTAACTAAATACCGTTGTACTCGTAAGCAGCAACAGTAAGGCCGGCGTTATTAAATTCGCTCATTCCCAAAATACCAGTATTTCAAAATACCAAATTACTCTTTTTACCAGGTTCTCAAAAAACCAGATTCGAAATGTTGGGTAAATATGATAAATAATACCCTAATTTGTTGTTTTGTTGTAATATTTGTTTGGCCGTGTGGTTGCCGGCAGAATAGAATAGAATAGTACCACTCCATACCTTCCTGTGGAAGTCGTAAGAGACGACTAAGGGATTAAAGGCTTGTAGTATTTTTAGGCGATGTGCTTGCAACCTGTCACTAATATACACACATGATATACATCTTAGCCTGTTTGTGCAAAATGTGGTTACAGAATTAACAACTGGCTGTTAAAGTTGTTGGTAATTTTGTAGCTCTGCCTACCTCACTCTGGGATGATGGCGTGACGGTATGTATGTATGTATGTATTAGGGCATGCAGTATCGGACGATTTCCAGTATCGGAATTGAAAGTCGGTATTGAACCTCAATATCGGAATCTCGGAATTACGCAGGGCGTACAATATTGACTTTTCCAATACCGGAATTGAAATTCGGTATTTCTGTCTCAATCTCGGAATTCCGATACTAGTATCGGAATTGGGGATCTTTTAGAAAAACACACTTTTTAAGGTAAAAGAAAAAGTATTTATTGAAATAAGATTAAAGCCTCTAAATAATCAGCATAACTGAATAAACAAAATAACTCTTTTAAGTAAGGTTTTTTGTAGTAACAAAAGACAATTTTTTTTTACCATTATTTTAAGTTAATAAAGACCTAAATGTTGAATTATAGAATCATCTTCTATACTTACATTATTAATAAAAGGAGATCACGAATTTGGCTTAACAGAATAACTCTCATTTAAAGATCTACAAATTAATAATTGAACTAATAATCTATTGAAGGATTAACATGTAATTATTGCATACTAGGTGCTGCCATCTATGTGTTGGAGCTTGTAACTAAACCAGGGAACTCCATAGATAACTTCGAAATAATCGAAAAACTACGTTTTGTTTCGGTATTAGAATACCGGAATTAAAAGGTAATGAATACCGGAATTACGGTATTTCTGTCTCAATCTCGGAATTCCGATACTAGTATCGGAATTGGGGATCTTTTAGAAAAACACACTTTTTAAGGTAAAAGAAAAAGTATTTATTGAAATAAGATTAAAGCCTCTAAATAATCAGCATAACTGAATAAACAAAATAACTCTTTTAAGTAAGGTTTTTTGTAGTAACAAAAGACAATTTTTTTTTACCATTATTTTATAGTAGTTTATGCAATAGTTGTATAAGAGAGGTCAAAATATATGAGTGGCGTGAGTTACGATGTGAGCCGAAGGCGAACATCGTAAAGGAAAGCGCCACGAGTGTTTTTTGACTTAGTTATACACCGTTGCATACAATACTTTTTCTACGACTAGGTTTCAAATGAAATGCAAAATTAAGCGAAAAAACTTACAAACGAACGAACGAAGTAAAGAACAACAAACGAGCGGGAAACAAGAAAATGACAAAATATGTGTCTATGGTTTACTTTGTTTTTAAATTGACGGAATGGAAAAAAGAATTATTTACAATTCCAAAACATTTTAATTTGACCAATCAGAATACTTCACTAAATTAAATCCACCAATCACAATACACATCGACTGTCAAACGGAACGATAGGTTCTTTTAGGTACGTGTTTCTCTTTAACTAATTTAAATCTTTTAAAAAAACTTTATAATTCGTATCAACCAATCAGAATACAGCTATTTTAAAATCGACCAATCAGATAACTGAAATCATTTCTCAAAACATTAGGTGTTTTATAGTCCCTATTTCACAATCGTTAAAATATGATTAACAGGCTACACTTAGTAATCTGTGGCGTATCGTTAGGGCGACTTTACGACACCGAGAGCTGTTATGGGGAATAGAGTTATAGACTTTTCTGAAGTCATATTATCTATGTTCTTATAATAGTGTTCGTGACTATGTAAAAGACTAATAAAAGTACAGGAGTAGAAAAAGTTAATAAAGACCTAAATGTTGAATTATAGAATCATCTTCTATACTTACATTATTAATAAAAGGAGATCACGAATTTGGCTTAACAGAATAACTCTCATTTAAAGATCTACAAATTAATAATTGAACTAATAATCTATTGAAGGATTAACATGTAATTATTGCATACTAGGTGCTGCCATCTATGTGTTGGAGCTTGTAACTAAACCAGGGAACTCCATAGATAACTTCGAAATAATCGAAAAACTACGTTTTGTTTCGGTATTAGAATACCGGAATTAAAAGGTAATGAATACCGGAATTACGGTATTGATAGGCCCAATATCGGAATTCAATTTCGATATTAAAAGTGTTCCGGTATTGCTCCGTCTAATCTCGGAATTGTAATATCTGAAAAAATGGTCCGAGATTCCGAGATTTCGAGATTCCGAGATCTCGGAATTCATATCCTAGTATGTATGTATGTAATTTGTATGTTTCGTTTTGGGATTCCGATATGTTGAGAATCAGGTATTTTAAAATACTGGTATTTCGGGAATGAGCGATTAAATTATTAGCTACGCGACTTAAGCGTCTTTTCACAATTCTCTTAATGGTTTATTCTTTCCAGATCTGAGTCTAAAGTGATAATCCGCAAATGCGTGGGCGCATGCGAAGACGACGTGGTGGCGCTGGGCGCGTCGCTGCCCCGGTTCCTGCGAGCCCTGCGGCCGACCAACGTGGCGCTGTTCGTGTCCTCGCGCGAGACCGAGCGGCAGCTGGCAGTCTGGAGGGAGTTCGATGCGGTGGTGAGTACTTATCATCACTACATAGTATAAAACAAAGTCGCTTTCCGCTGTCTGTCCCTATGTATGCTTAGATCTTTAAAACTACGCAACGGATTTCGATGCGGTTTTTATTAATAGATAGAGTGTTTCAAGAGGAAGGTTTATATGTATAATAAATCCTGTTTCATGTACGGGTGTTACAGAAAACTCACATAAACCGAAGCGAAGCGAGGGCGGGTCGCTAGTACACTATAAATGCTAAACTATGTAATCTTAGGGCATGTAATCTTATGTGGTTACGGAATTATTAACAAGTTTTTAGAGTTGTTGGTAATTCTGTAGCTCTGCCTACCCCACTCTGGGAACAAAGGCGTGAGTTTATGTATGTATGTATGTATGTCTTAGGGCATGCTTCGATGGTTCGGTCATTTGGAAAGGATGGATGAAAGAAGATTGACATAAGGCGTACAGTAGGGAAATGTGGTGGTTTTCGATATAAACACATAATTCACGACTATTCTTTTATTAATTCGCAACTCTTATTTATAAATATGCACAAGTGATGCGCCCGGCCCGCAGGCCTAGGAGCGACTCCCCAAAACTAAACAAAAATAAACAACCGCCGTTCTATCGCACCATTTGCTTTTAAATTTAAAATATTAAAAGCAAATGCGACGTATAACCTAAAAAGGTACAGTGAAATAAGGTATATTTTCGCATTGCAACCTTATTTCACTACAGTACTTCTTCGAATCAAATCGGAGAAATACTGGAAAAGGCCCGAATCTTAAGTACCCGAAACCGACGTGCGTGCGTGACTCGATGTATGAATGTGAAAGAGGCGAAAAAGATTTGTCAGGATACCCTGACTGTCTACCTAGTCTGCCTACCCCTCTGGGAAACTGGCATGATTTAATATAAAATGTAATCTTACACAACACAAATTCACCGCCATACTCACTTAAGCTTGTATAGATAATGGATACTACTAGACACTTACTAGATAAGATTATACATACTTAATAAAGAAAACAACCAAGACGGGAATAAATATTAATGCTAATGCTAGTCTCACAAATATTTGCCCTAATAGAGGAGTGAATCTGGGACCGCCAGCTGTGTAGGCCGGGTCACTACCACTGGGCCTCTATTTCTAGGCGATAAAAACCATATCATCTTCACCTGTTACGGTATTGTTTTTAACTCCGCTGACATTACAGTCAAGCAAACAAGAGCTATCAAAACGTTGTCAATACGATAACCGAGGGGCTATTGCTTAACGCACTCGCAATCGCAATTGTTTTCATTTTGAAAATCGGCTTGTTACATACAAAATGAAAACAATTGTTCCGCTTTGAAGCCAATTGAGATTGCGAGTGCGTTAAGGTGGAGGTTCGCGCCGCGACAGAGACAAGCGACCGAGACAGAAGACCGCGACCGGAGACCGCGACCGTCACTTGACTGTAGGCAACATATGAGCGACAGTTCGCGAGCGAGACAGAGACAGCAGACAGAGACGCGAGACAGACAGTCTCGTCGCGAACTGTCGCTCATATCGCACCTTTGCGACAAAACTGTGATATCTTCATATTTGCGACAAAAGAAGTTGTCACAGTTTTGTCGCGGTGCGATATGTTGCCTACAGTCAAGTGACGGTCGCGGTCTCCGGTCGCGGTCTTCTGTCTCGGTCGCTTGTCTCTGTCGCGGCGCGAACCTCCACCTTTAGGCAATAGCGGCGCAGGTCAAAGACAAAGACAATATGGTTTTTATCGCCTAGAATCTCGGCCCAGCTAGAACGTTATTGACCACGAAAAAATTGTTTGCATACCTTATGCCATATTTTATTTTGTTTCTTAAGTAGACAACTAAACTGAGGCGCGGTAATCTGAACATGGGATGGAATCAAGAATATAAAAACATATTATTATTCCGCCGGTCAAGACACTGTTGGTAACGCAATGAGTGGTGTACATATCGATACTAGAACTGGCAGCACTTATCCAAATTCCATAATAATGATATCATGCACTTCGAATCACCTTGCTTGTTATTTAGCACTTAAGTTTTAGGTAAGTGACCGGAATGGTTACGACCATATTAGGTTTTTCTGTCAAAAATGTATATGCCAATGCTTTAAGTAAATACGAATAGGATAAGTAGGTATGCTACACATATTAACCGCCATTGGTTGCCTTTGGCTCGATACACATGAATAGTAATAATTTACACATAAAATATGCAAATATGAACCTTATATCCGATGAACAAACTCTAATGTTTACATAGTATAAAATAAATTCGTTTTCCGCCGTCTGTCCCTCTGTACGTACGCTCTTTCAAACTACGCAACGGATTTTAATGCGGCTTTCATAAATAGATAGAGTGATTCAAGTGGAAGGATTTCGTATAGTAAAAGAGAAAAAAAGCGAGGGCACTTTTACACATCAAAAATCTACCAATGCTTCAACTTTAACTTCTACTTCACATATTTTCAGCGTATATTTCCCTTAAATTCACTTACATGTCTAATTCTTTATTTCAACTAAGACTTTCAGTTCTGTATTGTATTGAATACCTGTTAGAATTTCCAGTGAATAACGTAAGTGCCTGTTACTGTCAGGTTTGGTCATGTACATTTATATTTAGGTCACTCTCGCCCTGTAGAAACGACATCGCGTGGTACCCTCGCGTTTCGATGAGGAATGTTCCAATCACTCGTCCTAGATTTGCTTGACGTACTTGCAGGATATTTTTAGTAAACGCTTGGTTTTAGCGTTATATCTTGGCTTCCTTGCCAATTTGCTTGCGTATTTTGTGTTTTCACAAAATGCCTTTAATTGTCTTTAGGATATCATTAAAATTTGGCTCGGGATTACATCAAAAACACGATAAGTGAGAGACAAGAGAGGAAGCGGGAGACCAAGATTAAATATTTAAAACGGTTAACCGCGTCAATGATGACGTTTTTTTTTCTTTAAATCACTGCTGCTATCTCTGCAAAAGCTCGAGAAAGGATTATTCTAATTATCATGAAACTAATCGCTAAACCTATGTCATAGAACAATAAATAATATGATATCTAATCCAATATCATATAAACTAAGCCTGCAAAATAGCATAGCACTTACTTAAAACGCGGCCTGTTTGAACGTCTGAAAACCTAATTAAGTTAACTTTAGACTACGAGTATCAGTTTTATTTGGACATGAAGAACGAGGTAATTTGAAACGGACATACAAAATTAATCGTTTGGTATTTGTTATGTTGTGCAGTTTTTCATTCGTTTATTTAATCTTTAGTTACCGGTGATTTACGATAACTGTGTAGCGTGGCAACGGATTGGGAAGGTCGCTGCGATAAGAGAAATGCTGCGTAGAAGGTTTACTTAGGGCAGTATATAGTATAAGTGGGTATAACTGTAATGCTATCGGAATAGTGAGCGATGCGTATTACATCGCGACGTCGCGATTTGGTAAAGTAATAGCAAGGATCGGGAAATTTATTGAAGGGCATTTCGGTACATATGGTTCTCGGGTCTAAGGTAATTTGAGCCGATTGGAGCGAATACTATCGATAGCATGGATTATATCATACGTAGGGTACCTTTTACTTACCACTTCATCTGAGTAAAATTTATTGAAGTGCATTTCGGTACATATGGTTCTCGGATCTTCGGTAAGTTGAGCCGATTGGAGCTGATAGTATAGGATTATATCATACTTAGGGTACCTTTTACTTACCACTTCATCTTAGTAAAATTTATTTAGCGCATTTTCTACTGTAATTGGCCTCTTTTCCAAGCAATATATCTAGGGGCTCGGTTTATGATTAATTATCATCACTACATAGTAATATAAAACGAAGGTGCTTCCCGCTGTCTGTCTGTCCCTATGTATGCTTAGATCTTTAAAACTACGCAACGGAGGTCGATGCGGTTTTTTTATTAGATAGAGTAATTCAAGAGGAAGGTTTTTATAATAAATAATGGTTTATGTACGGGTGGTATAGAAAACTCACATAAACCGAAGCGAAGCGAGGGTGGGTCGCTAGTGTACCATAAATATAAAGTAAAAAAGGTGAAAATATTTTTAGTGTAAGTTAAAAATTTATGACCGTAAATTAAAAAATACCTCTCTTGGAATCCAGCTTCAAACTGTGACACTTAAAAATTGATTAAATTATACACACACAGTATCTATAAGCGATTATTTCCTATTGATTGCATTTCAAAACCATTTAAAATAAAACATCACAAAAATGACTGCTAAAATGCAGCGCATTCCTTAAGAGCTATAAAAGTCACATCTGCAATATTTATGGAGCAGATAGAACTTTCCCGGTGCAATCGTGCCATAACCTGCATCCAGTGAAATGGGTCAAAGTCGTCAATATATTACAATGCGCCGCCATTTTAATTTTCAACTGATTCTTTTATAAATTCCTTTCTTATAATTTTGCTATTATTTCTCAACGGACTGACTGATGATTGACGATTTCTTTCGTAACTATTAATAGATTACAACCCACGATGTAATAACGATATCTAATTAAGAGTCCAACCGTTTTTTATGAAACCTAAATAGCTAAAAATCATCCCGATTAAATCGACTTTATTTTGAAAAACACCCCGTCTGAGTCGGATAGGTACAAGCATGCTAAACTTATATTGCCCCTCTTTTTTCGTTGGAGGTTCATAAAACTCTCTTCAGTCGCGACTGTCATTCAAGAAGGAATCAAAGTCAGACCGACTGCACTTGCCAAGTGCGTGCACTCGCCGACTGCACTGATAACGTCTGAGGAATTTGCCGATCGTAAATACACGACATGCATTCTAAATTGCATACTCACTACCAGGGCGGTTCTACATTGTTTTAGCTCATATTGCTCCGACATCGTAGTTACATTGTTGACGTTATGACGGCTCTTATTCACTTGTCATAGATATCGTAGCATTAAGATTGGTATTTACGATATCGAACCAAGATGGGCGTAAAGGACACCGCACCGAAAAGTATAGAAAAATAAATCGGTATTTACAATATTCCTATGGTGCGTGTTTTAATAAATATATTTAAAAACTTACATACATATATACATACCTTCACGCCGGTTTCTTAATGGGTTAGGCAGAGATAATGGAACGCCAGGTGCACCGATCTAAACACACAATTTTCGCTTCCTCTACATTCATCAATCTCTTCATGCACGTACGTCGGTTTCGGGTTCCTTTGATTTGGCCCTTATTCTCTATTATTCTTTGTTCTTTATTCGTAAAAAACTTGGAGGGAATTAAAATTCTAGTAATTGAGTTTTTATTTTAAATCATGTCAATGCAATCAACATTGATTACAGAAAAAAATATGTAGGAAAATGAGTATGAAATTTCTATCATCCACATAACGCGTTATGAACGCGTCGCATGAAAATTCCTTTCTAGTGTGAGGAGCGACTGCGCGTTCCGGTACGCGCGGTCGCTCCAACAAGAGAAGTTGTTAGGCCTCCCACAAGGTGGACCGATGATCTGGTGAAGGTGGACAGCCTAACTGTGGATATAATTGGCGAAGGCCTATGTCTAGTAGTGGGCTTCTTGCGGCTGTATACTACTAAGTATAAGCCACTAGGTGATGCTGGGGACCATGATTCTGAAGTTAAAATCAGAAGATTTTCTATTAGTGGGGTAACAGCTTCAATCATATTGTCCTTAGTAACACATTTGATGTATCTGGCAGTCGATCCGGTTACCGTGTCATCTAAAATTATTTATGTACCAGTATCAGTCGCATGTTCAGTTGTCAACTTGTCAATGCTGTTAGATTAAACTTTGTTATGATTCTGTTTTGGTTCTCAACGCTGGTTAGAAGTTAAATTGAGACTTGAAATTGAAAAAAAAAGTTGACTAAAGCAATTATTTGGGAAACTGTGGGCAAAAATTCTTAAGCGATGCGCTCTTTAAAGCCATTTAATCACTAGCGTTCTGTGACTGTAGCCGTAGCAGTTACAGTACCGGGTTTTTAGTGGCTCGCGAGCCGTGTACACGTCACGATTTTACGTGTACACTAGAACACAACCGATATGGCGTGTCGTGAATCTTCGTCCGCGCAGACACGAACAACGATTCCGATGATTTCCGAAAGCACGATTAAAACCCACGATCAGACTTGTACGTAATAGTTATAAAGTGCAAATTCAATTGCATCTGTTTTTTCCATCTCACTCACGCACGTTTGACGTTCAACATGGCGTCACTAATAACCAATAATAGCACAGAATACCACCATGTTACGCTGATTGGTTCCCGCGCTTCGAAAAAATGTCATCTGCGCAGGTATAATATATATATATACCTACGTCGGTAAGCCATATCGGTTGGGTTTTACTGTAACAGTTGCAGTTACAGCACGCTAGTGGGTACCCGGCTTAAAAGGCTACATGTATGTGTCTTTAAAAAAAAAAACCTTAGCATGAAGAACAACAAATTAGTGCTGTTTAGTATAAAACACCTTTTTTTTTTCATCAGTGTTACGAAGTTACGAGTAAGTATTCAGTACCTAACTAAATTAAAAATCATCGTTAAAGATTGTAGAGTTTCGAAGATTCAACCAAAGACATGCGAAAGAGTTGTTAGTTTCTTATGGTGTTTTAACGATTATAACAGTTTTAACGAAAAATTATAGAGTTAAATATATCCAAAGAATAGACACATAGCGGTTATGGTTATAGAGATCAAGAACTCTAAATACGACCAACTTATGGCCGGTTCCTATATTCAAACTGCGGACAGATAGGCTTACTTCGGATTGAAATTTGACACATTTTGTATGGAAAAATGACAAATTTTAACCCGAAGTAAGCCATATCTATCCGCGGTTTGAATATAGGAACCTGACATTAAGCATACATGGCCTCTTAAAATTGACCCACGCACGTCACTGTTCCTGTAAGTGTAGTTTTAAACGTATAGCTAAATCCCCTCTCGCCTTTCATAACGCTTTCTTTATCGTAAAATGGAGGCACCATTTTATGTAAAAAGCAAAACCATTTTACATTCACCGAAAGTACCTAATTGAAATTCCGCAGAGCAATTGGTCTAGTTCTCTTTTTCAAGGGCTACTGAATTCGAATTCTAAAGATAATAGACATAGGGTCGTAGTAATAAATTGATCGTGTTAAGATACCGCTCTCAAGATACATCAGAAAATACAGAGACGAGGATCTCAGCCAAGATCAGAAAATGAGAAGTAGGTCCAAGAGGATGAGCATAATGAGTTTTGGTTGTTATTCTAGTTGCCATTGTTGTAGTTGTTACTGTTGTCCTACGGCTCCTTGATCCTTGACGGTACTGAGGCTTCCACAAGATTACGCCTTCCTTTCCCATCCCCAGCAATTATATCATATTAACTAGCTGTAGGTACCCTGCGCGCGTTGCTACGTCGTACAGTCACGAGATTAAATTTGGTACCCACCTTAGGTCCAAGGTTGAGTTTCCTAAAAGTTACAAATGAGTGGACATCTCTAATGACATTGACGACTTCAAGCTTATTTTTCTTAAAATAGGTCCCAAATTAACGCTCTTGACGGTACCAACTCCGAAACCTTCGTAGACGCTTGCACAATATTTTGCTGAAGATCATCACATGATCAAATGCATAGGTTACGATTCTATAAAGGATATACAGACAAACATTCATTTTTATAGATTTAGGTTAATGTCAAGTTGTCATCTTAATGCAACTTAACGAGGTCATTTTGTCCCCTACGTTATCCACTTTTATTTTGTCGACTGTTGTCAGCGATATAACTGTCGTGTCGTTTAAAATAGCGGCATTTTGAGTAGAAACAAGTAATATTTATCTTCAATTAGATTTGTCGCAAAACGCCAAACTATTTGTGCCGCGGGCTGCGGCCCAGCCAAATGGGTCGACGAACGTTTCAATAGAACCGATTCGTATATTTTTGTTCTCCCTGCAGCGATTCTATGAATATTGGCAGTAAGTTTCTGTGTTTATTATTTGGGAGTGCCGTAGTTTTGTAATTGGATTAGATTTATGTTTTGCCCCAGAGTTTATACATTGTTGGATTAACCAAAACAGTCAATATCTCTGGAGCAATAAGTACCTATTGTATTATTCATTGGGATATATTAAACAGTACACCAAAAAAATACTGAACTGCACACTAAGAAACTACCGTGCACTCAAAACCGTTTCCTGGTGCAATTAGATTTTTTAGTATTTTTGCTTATTTATTGATGATTTGGCGTACTAAGTGACAAACTCTATTCAATTGATATTGATAATCCTTGGTATCTAATGTTACCCTACAAATATCAAAACTAGACTCAGGTAGTAACACCAAATACAATATTCGTTTTCCTCTTCATGACATAAAACGCTAATATATATTCTAATGATTCACTTTATTTAAACTATAGGAGTCTCGTTCACTTTTAATACGTGATTAAAGTTAAATAAGAGGATTAGAAAATAAAGTTAACTAAGTACCGTCCAGGAAATGGATTCCTAGACCACTATGGACTATGTCATCGTGACGTAATCAATCAAAACGTAAGAGACATTTTATGATTTTATTTACAAAACCACTTTGACGTAGTCATCGTACGTGACGTAGACGTAGTAATCAAAGTGGGCTAGGAAAAAAAAATCTGGACTGTACTATACCTACATTAGGATTTGTTTGAGTTGTGCGGTCACCAAAGTGACCACCGCGATATCCGCAACACCCGAGGAACCGCAATGTACTACCGGCCTTTAAAACCACCGCTGACCGCCTTTTATATAATACTAGCTTCTGCCCGCGACTCCGTCCGCTTGGAACTCGTTTATATCGTAGCTCCATAGATATTTTCACCCTCTATTTCACCTCATTAGGGGATGATTTTTCGGGATAAAAACTATTTTATGTCCTTCTCCGGGACTCAAACTACGAGTATCTCTATCCTCGTAAGGCCCAGTGTACATCACAATGTACAAAGTAACACTTGTAACTCAGACCCAGTCAAATTGGGCTTTACCCACAAGTAAACGCCGAATGTACATTGCAATGTACAGTAACTTTTTCAAAGCATTCCATTAAGGTTTTACCGCCATCGGCCATTTTGATTAAACGCTCTGAATGACAGATGCCAGAAGTGACGTTTGACACTTGAGGACAAAAAAAAACTAGAAAAAAAAAAAAAATCCTAAACAAGTTATTCACAAAAAAAACTGAAAAATAATTCTTGGGCCGCAAGTACATGTAGAGATATTGTACATTAGAATGAACATTGGGCGTTTAGATCTAATAGCATAATTTTAGCTTGGGCCTTACGAGGCTATACCAAATTTCATATAAATCGGTTCAGCGGTTTAAGCGTAAAGAGGTAACCGTCAGACAGACAGACACACTTTCGCATTTATAATATTAGTATGGATGTATAGTCTGTCAATATGGTCTCAAAAATCAAATAGATTTTGTTGTCACGATGCATTTTAAAACGTATTTGAAAAGGTATAGTAGTTAAAGAACTCCTTCAAGTATTTGTCGATACATTGCTGACATTTAGCCGACTCACTCTTTATCACAACACTTTATCTGACCACACGCAGTATCTAATCTATTTAGTAAGATTGAATTGTTTTAAAATAGAATGCTGCCGGCCAAATACTTATTGTCATACGTATTAAGACACCGCTAGACTCATAATCCAACGCTACAATATTTTCAACATTGTGTTCATCACGGTATCTTTCTTTGCAATTGTTTTAATGGGACAATTTCTGCGACTAAGAAGTTTATTAGCCATTTAAATGTTGACAGTGTCACTTACACGTTTTTGTTTATCCAAAGCCATGTAATAAGTAGCAATGTTTTCTCATTCCTAACCATTGTGTATCTCGTCTGTAAACATGTTCATTAACATTAACAGCGGGTTTGCGTCGCTAATACTAATTACTTTAACCAGTCATTTGTATATATTCGTTATGTTTGTTTGGGTTTATGTCACCCCGGCCTTGGCCGCTATGAGTCTCCACAAGGACCAATTTGCCCTGAAATGGCGTGTTTGACCACTATTTTTAGAATACTACGCAATTTTGCTGTTAAGCTGGGAATGTGTAGTGTAAACTATGAGAGATACCAATTGATTGTTAACAGGAAACATTTTTATTCGCCATTGTTGCCCAAAAAATTGGGTATACGTTATATTAATTTCGTGAACTGGTATAAAGTTAATGAAAAAGTTTGATCAAATATTTGCTAAAAACGGCTCTGAAATCAGTCTCTAGTCGGGAATTTTCAAGATTGCTTGAATTCCGATTCTTATTTTTCGTAAAATATTCAGGGACGGGATGCCGTACCCTCTAGGCACAGGAAATCAAAGCAGGAGATTAATCTGATAAAGTGATTTTACGTGATAACGTTCTTGTAAATCGTGATTGTTTAGGTTAGAAAATGGAATAGTTGTCTTCGTAGCTTAGGTAGACGAAAACGTTTAATATATCAAACTTATTTTAGTAACAAATGCGATTTTTCCTTTTCTTTCATGTTAAATTGTCTAGAAAATCATTTGGACCAAGCCCATTTCAAGGAAAATTAAGTGCCTAATAATTAAAATTATCGAATAGAAGGGCAAATTTTGAACTAAAATGTTACCTAACTCTATTAAATTTGTTTGATACAGACCTAATTTAAATTGTTGCTGTGCTCTCCATAACACGGCCAGCGGGTAGAGAATGAAAGACTCGAAAATTGCATTCAAATTTAAACAAGAAACGGTTTTTTAATTTAGGATCTTTCGCATGCGATTAATTTTCTACTTTCAGAAGCTCGATTTCTCTATAAACAATCCTCAAGACACCACTTTACATTATTTGTTTATGAACGACATGCCAACGGCATACATATCCATTATTCACATTATAATTAAATAACCTGACAACATTATTCATTGTAAGTATGTAAGCCTATTACAGGCCAATACATTTAACCCATTTTCCTCTTTCCAGATAATCAAAGTGCCAGAAACCAAAGAAGGATTCATAGACCTGAACAACTTGGAGCAGAAGTTGCAGCGATACTCAGGAACCGGGAAACGCTTGATAGGGTTCTTCCCAGCGGCATCCAAGCTCACGGGAGTCCTGGCTGATGACGTGGCCACCACCTTACTTCTCCACCAGTACGGAGCCTGGTCTTTCTGGGACTACACGCTGGTGGCACCAACATCAGTGGTTGACATGAACCCTACCTTCCCAGGAGTCGAAGAAGAGATGGTGAAAAAAGATGCCCTGTTCTTCAATTGTGAGAAGTTCGTTGGCGGAGTGCAGGGGCCATATGTGTCGGTTGTTAAGAAGGATGTGTTCAGGAATACGCCAATTTATACAGACGATGTCGAGGTAAGAAATAACTATAACTACGAGTATCTACCAAAATAAAGTTCATCGGTATTTTTTTCATGACTGGTGATCGTTATTTAAAGACGTCTTGCTTTGTTTCCATCGGCTAGAATTTCTGTTAGTGGCCATCCGCATCACATTATAAAGCGTACAGCTCTTGCCTTTCAATTGGTCAGTCCATCTCGTCAGAGAACTGCCTCGTGATCTTTTACTTTTGACGTATTTTTACAAAGTTGTTATTTTTGCTCACTATTTTATAAGACTAGACGAAAGGATATTAAAATAGTATGCTTCTTTCAAGTTCAGATCTCTTAATTTCGTTTTCATAACCATAAGCATGTAAACTCAGATTAATATTATCTTTCAAGGTGCTCTGCGAAAGGATTGAAGAATGGAAGAGCACGGAAGCTGTCAGAACAGCCATCGTGATGCAGTTGCGAGATGCTGTTGGCTTGCAGAACATTATCAAACGGCAGGACAATATCACCAAGTAAGTTTTTTAGAACATTAAATTAAATTTGGATTCTATTTTGAACATTCAGCTAAGCGAGCAATCCTGGACTCAGGCATCCCTCCCCATCCGCTTTGGTGGACTAGGGATCCGCAAAATTTCTTGTGTTTCTTTTCCAGCTTTTTTGTCTTCCGTTTATAGCTCGGCCAGTTTAGTAGGTAAAATCCTTTGCGCATTGCCCTCAAACTACACGACTGCCGTCTTGGAGGAAGCCAAAAATGCCTGGAGACTTGCCTACCCAAGCAGTAATTTTCCAGACAATTTAAATTCTCAGAGGTGTTGGGATGTCATAACCTCAAATCTAACTTATAACACCCTTATAAGCAGCAGCTCAGGGTCTGAGCGTGCCAGGCTCTTGGCGGTGGGAACCAAAGAAGCTGGCTACTGGCTACATGCACACCCATCGCCAAATACTGGTACTTTTTTAGAGCCTGAAACACTCTGAATTTCAACTTGTTTGCGTCTTGGTGTCCGGGTCTGCTCTCCACACATATGCCCCTGTGGCAATGAAGTCGATTGTCTGGGTCACCACGGACTTTCATGCCAAAAAAGTGCGGGCCGCTTCTCTAGACACGCCGCGCTCAATGACATTATCCGCCGGTCTCTTGCCTCCGTCAACGTTCCCGCTTTACTAGAGCCAACCGGTATCGCTAGGGACGACGGCAAGAGACCTGATGGTATGTCTTTAATTCCGTGGAGTATGGGGCGAGTGCTGGTGTGGGATGCTACTTGTGTAGACACCCTAGCCTCGTCACACCTCCGCGGAACGGTAATTAAACCAGGCGCGGCGGCTGAGGCGGCCGAAAGCATGAAGAAAAATAAGTACAAGGGTCTCGGTGCGGAATATCACTTCGTTCCTTTCGGCGTCGAGACCCTTGGTCCGTGGGGACCCGGTGCTATTAGCCTTTTTAAGGAGTTATCAAAAAGGCTAATAGAAACCAACGGAGACCATAGAGCTGGCAGCTTCCTCGGCCAACGCTTAAGCATTGCTGTACAACGAGGAAATGCTGCCAGCATCTGTGGTACTTTGCCACGGGGGCCCTTTCTTAGTTTTTAGTTTTTATTTAGTTTTAATTTTATAGTATTTAGTTTAGTGATAAGTAGGTTTTATTTTAGCTTTAATTTATTGTAAATTGTTTTGTCCTTTAATTGTTTATGTGCAATAAAGTTTTTTATAGTTTTTCTTTCTAGATAAAATCCATAGTAACGAATAACCGATTTTATGTATTTTTATTCGCCGAATGATTTGAATATAACATATACCCAAGCCTTTTGAAAAATGTATAAATATTCTGTAAGAAAGGAAGTAGGCCAAGAAATTGAATTAATTGCCACCGAATATCGGCATTTCTGCGGCTTACTTTCGGGAAAATGAAATGAAAATTGATATATTAACCACGATCCTGATAAAGGTAAATTTGTAGATAAATCTAAAGTCGGACTTTTAATTCACTACAGTAAAATGCCACATTTAATTTAATAGTGCTTACCACGTTCACCTCATGAATGATTTGATCAAAGATCGAACTAAATGTTTTATGATTATTAAGTACTTAGCTAAGTATATTATTTTATTATATTTAGCTGGTAATTTTGCTTGCAACAGAATGTTAATATGAGACACGAGTAAGTCACAGACTAAGCAGATAAATACCGCATTGATAAAACACAAAAAAAAGCAAACCTGCTCAATTCGTAAAGATAGTGACATACTTAAATCAAAGGAATATAACGAAACAAAAAACGTCAGATCACTTTTTTTTACTATAGTAATCAGTGTTTATTTTGTTATTTCCTTAATTAACGTAATTAAATATATTACTTACGCATTTTGGAAACCCTCCTAAATTATATACCTACCTAATATTAAAGTAGTGAATCACTCAAATGAACTACATTACTCGTTAATTTTTTCATTCATTTAGTAAGGAACATCACTATTTTGTATACACCAAAAACTGACAACACTGGCAGACAGGTTTGTCATCCTAATGCAGTGAATTAAAAGTCCAACCATAGTACCTATACAACATGCTTTGAGAACTCTTAGTCGGAGTAAAGTTACCAGTCCCGACGGGTTCACGGACTTTTCTTTTTCAACTCGTTACAATCAAACCTTCGTTAGCCCTCGTCAACCGTCTACAAGGGTTTGGCAAACAATTTAACTTTTAACCCTTCTACTATTACTATAATATGAACGTAGCTATTGTTATTTCTAGAATAATAAAGTCTGAACCTTGACGCAGACACCGCTAGGAATATAGATTTGGTTTTATTTTGTACGTGGGAGGAACGTGGAGTGACACGTGTATGCTCAAACGACTTTGATGTCGAAGTATTACATCTGGGTCAGAGGCAATACCTAAAAAATGAAAAGGATCGTGTTTATATAGATCGTTCTTTGACGACGTTTATATAGATTTCATTTAAAGCGGTTCCATCGGCAAAGACGTTCATTGGATTTTTAGTTTTCCGGGATTAAAGACCTCTCCTAGATATTCTCTTTTGCCATAGGGAATATTCATGACTTTTTTCACAGCTTCAATAAAAGCTAATTTATATAGGAAAAAGTAAAAAAAAAATTAGAATAGTTCCTATCTCTTTCTAGCAAAACAATTTAATATGCAGTTTATATGATCGACGTGTTACAATATGTCGTTACACGTTTTCCAGTTTAAAATGCTATGTATTATTTGTAATGTATTTATTGGACGATTTTAATTGTAATTTCAGTTTTACTGATTTCATTTAAGGTCTTTTTAGGCATTTTTTTTTAGATGTATCTAAAATTTTAGATTTCAGGAAATTATTATCTTTCGTCGCACATGACTCAAAAGAGAAATGGTCTCATTAATATATTAATTTCATCATAACAATTACCGTCAAATTGTAAACAAATAAGTACTTAATCCCTATTACCTATAAAAAAACTCTTCAATCGTAAAATAAGTAAAAACAGTTTAGCAACCGAGATGTCTCTTTAGAGCCAGAAAGAGGAAACGGAAAGGAATGCCAGTTTCAAAATGCATTTATATTTGGAATTAAATATGAGACTGTCTGTAATAGATAAAAAAGGTCGTATGCTTCTACTTCAAACAGCTAAATGACGTCACCCGATACACGGTGTACAATACCTAGAGCTACGTGACAGACTAACAATGGGGAGATAGGGTATCGAAAACAAAGATAAAGTCTAGACTGCTTTAGACTTTAAAGGTGTTTACTTGGCGCCGGTATGAAATGGTCTGAAACGGTGACATAGTTTCGAGTACACACTTACAAAAGTGATTTGTTTGTAAATTGTCATATTAACTCTATGCTTCTGTAAACGGACCAACTTGCAAATTATTACTGGCTCATTTTGCTTTAGGCTTTATGTTTGACAATCGGGGTTATTCATATTTCTGTAATTATGTTTTTTACTATAGAAGATCGCGACAAGCACTTACCAGACCTGACTGTCGCCTCTTTAACACCGTAACCAGACCCATGCTCTAATTTGAAAATTCTATTTGCTTCACCTAGTTTCAACCAATTCTCATATAGATCGGAACAACAATACACAAGTTATTCTCGAAAAAACATACCCATTGAGTTGACAAGCTCTAAGACCTCACTTTGGTCAAAAATATACTTGTGTTTTTTGGAAACCCACCAAAAATAAACATCTGCAGAAAACCAACCTTTTCTTAGATAAAAAGTCAGACTAAGGGCATGTTGTTTGATTAGTAGTTAACTCAACTAATTGTTAAAATTCGAAAAAGGAATCGAAAATTTTACACAATTCCTTGAGATTCCTTTAAATTTTCGATTTCTTTTTTAAATTTTAACAATTAATCAAACAAGAGGGCCTAAGCAGAGTTCACGTTGGCAACGTATGAGAATATGGCCGTAAGTGCCGTAACGTAATATCTTAGATCAGCGTCGGTCGGCTGCTTAATATCCGTATCGCGACTTGTGATCGCATCTTGACTTGTTATAGAGTTCAAAGCAATTTTTATAAAATCTTGGTATCTTTCGGCCTCCGCTTAGATTACCAATAAAGAAGGAGTCCTATTAATGGCTGGAAATAAGTGTATCTGACTGTCCATAGCTTTGTCCATTCTCGACTCAAGGAGTGCTAGTAGGTACTTGTAAATACCTCCCCCCCCTCCCCTCTATACCTACCCCTTGTACCCACTTATATTATACTAGCGACCCGCCCTCGCTTCGCTTCATTTTAGATTTTTCATACAAAAGGATTTTCCCGCTAATACCCGTTCCCGTGGGAATTTCGGGAATTCCTTTCTTAGTGCACCTCTACGGTACCTAAGCTACGTCCCTTCCAAATTTCAAGTGCCTACGTTTAGCCGTTTAGGCTGTGCGTTGATATGTCAGTCAGTCAGTCAGTTTCTCCTTTTATATATTTAGATTTGGTACACACAACATCACACCTATCTAACCATTAAAGACAGAGCAGAGAGAAAAAGAAAGAGATGTATATATGTGTATTATGTCAACAACATACGCATTCAAGTGCGGCTCTCTTTCATGCAATATTTCAGATTTCTGAAGTGTATAGCTAGATGTGTTGCTGTGTGTACACACCTTAGTTTCAAAGTCAATCTGACATTCTACAACAATAAAGTAGAGTTTCTTAAAAGTTACAAATGACTTGACATCTCTGATGACATTGACGACTTCAAGCATATTTTTCTTGAAATGGGTCCCAAATTAACGCTCGTGACCGTACCGGTACCTACCTCCATACGTTGCATTGATTTTCCCTTGGTGTGGAAAATCGCCGATCGCCGCCTGTCGCTTTGTTTGCCCAGTGGAGCCAAACAACCGGCCGCTGACGGCTGTTGACTTTGCCCGTTCGAATTTGGTTCCATACGTCGGCTAAACGTTAATTTAGCACGTTGCGCTGCAGCCAGGACCAAGCTTAACTTATGAGTAATTTGATATGACGCAGTTTTTTGGGCTGAAAATGCCTAAATGTTTCCGAGAGATGACAATCGTAGAATAGTGTTGTATTTTTTTTTAGTTGTAATGTCACTATAACAGATAAGGATAGAGCATATTTCCAGCAGACTTTAGTTATTGCGCGTTTACGAATAAGAGGGTATTTTTTTTACTCTAAAACACGTCTGGTAACTTTTTAGTTTGAACTGCAACCCCTGATGCCCGCTAACCAGTTCGAAAGCAAAATAATTAAGCTTTTGACAAAAGTTTCATTCGTATTTCTTAAATTGATTCAAAGCTATTGAAAAGTATAAAATATGACAACGCAGACCTTCAGAGTATTTATTAGTGCTATTAGCAGATGGTAGATAATCCTTTTAAATAAATGATGATACCATCCATAGTGAAGACAACTTGATCGATAGAAAATGACTAATTGGTAACTGACTCATTAGGTGTTGCCTCTTGGTAAGTACCTGCTACGCTAAGGATCAACTTGTTGTTCTGTCTCTACTAGAAAGATAGCCAACTGAAAAATAAACGTTTCTATCCATTAACTTTGCTAAATGATGGTTGTATCTTACAAATCTTAATATCACATCATGATGTTTTTTTTTTAAATAAGCAGTACATGGTGTGGTCATGCCCACAACCCACCATTATTATGCATGTAGAAATATCCCCGAGCTAGCCGAAATAAACCTGAAAAATAATAATGATAATGGTTAAAACGTTATTTTAGGTTACAACACCGCGCCGAGACGATATTTTCCATTATTGAAACGTTTGGAGGGTCGTGAGCTCGTAACTGTCACACGAGAAAACTTATATCAGGTATATGACACGTGCTTCGTGCAACTTCATACTAAAGAAGTTATTTTCATGTTTTTATATACATAAAATTGGATTAATGTTTGTTGATCAAATACATGTGTACTTTGCAAAAGTAATTTTTAAAAATCTTTCTTCAAAGTCCCTTTCTTGGCAAAGGTATAGTAGACAAAAACTATCCGACCTCTGCGATTACAACATTTCAATTTGCCAAAAATACATGAAAATATATTCTAGTGTCGACAGGAATCAAAGACAGTAATAATTTTGTTTTAATAAATCAAAATTTTGTGACCAAACAAACTAATTTTTGAAATATCTCCATGTTATTTAGAAGCACTCAATTTATGACATGACACAATGCACCCAAAATGAGGTACATGTAAACACCAACACGTCTGCTACTTTGGCTGATGCTTCACCAAATCGGTAATAAAATATGTAACTCAGTATGATTTACAATGCATTCATACGTGGGACGCCCACCGCCGAATTTCGACTGACAGGAGTATTGTTGCCAACTGCGTCAACTGTATCTGTTTCTATAATAGTGTGGGCGTACTATTCACGAAACATCACCAAGACCAAATCAAAACAAATCGATAAAGAAGCGAAAATGGTGAATGAATTCTGTGAGGGTAGACAAGTTGATTACCGCTAACGTAAACGATTTTCGAAAACTGACAAAAATGGCATCGACGTAGGCGCTCGACGCGACCGTCGGACAGTTTACGTGAATCCTGTACATTTTGGATAGCGATATCAAACACTGAATGCATCTTGCCTTGTACAACATTGTGTGGTGATGTTGCTCAAATTAAATCTGATATAAATATATCTCAATTCTCGAAAGGTTTAACAACAAGCTGGATAAACTATGTGCCTAAAGAGCCTAGATTCCAAATATAACGGATTCCCATTCTGTGTGTAGACATGTATGGTATTATTACGTTGGTTGCTTTTGAAATTCAGGTATTTCATCTGTTATTTAAATAGGCTACTACATGTTACTATACCTAAAAAGATTTCGTCACTGATATTTGTCTTTTGCTCACGGTCCTTAATATAGATATTGTTCGTTAAGATTGCTTCGCGATTACATTTTTAATTATGTAAATCATGTTCACAGGTTATGCGTTTAGTATAGAACATGCTATATTGTCTATTAGCATTCAAAGTTCTCGAGACATCCTGTCACCACGTGGAGGCGCCTTCTATGCATAGACAAATACTCGGATTGTAAACACACTGTGAAAACAAACGGAACGTTGTAAATATAATGATCTTTGCACGTTTGCGAACAAAGGATACCTACACGAGTGCATGCGATTTGTATAATCGATGTTATCGAGAGAGCGCTTATTAATTGGATTTACGACGGACAATTATATATGTTATAGCTGTTGCTCGCGAATCCTTTCGCGCAGAAAAATAAAATACTCATAGCCTATGATCATCAGGATTAATGTAGGATACTAATGGTGATAGAATTTTTCAAATAGATCCAGTAGTTTCGGAGACTATTCAATGCAAACAAACAATCAAATCTTCCTCTTTATTATATTAGTGTAGATGGAAATATTTCGCTCCTAATTCAGTGTAAGTATATGGATTTTGCAGAAATCGCAAATGAAGGAGACTTTAGGGGAAACATTTTTAGGGATGCTTTTGTTTTCATCTTTTGGTTTAAGTTTGTAAATTATGTATAATAAATAAACTTGACCTTTGACTGTTTGTACTATTCATATGGTTTGCATCTTAACATTCTTAACATCTATTTGCACTCGAAGCCACAGAAACAAAGACGATATACTAACATGTAAAGTAAAGTAATGATATCAAACAATACACCGAAACACGTGTCAGTATATACAGCACTTATAATACAACGTATAAGCATTTGTTTGACTTTAAATTAAAAGCGAGTTGTAGAAGAAAGGTTTTACCCAAAATACCGTTGATTGTACGAAGGCCCGAAGGATGCGGTTGTCGGCGGATGAGTGAATTTCCCGTTTCCTCCACCGTTTTCCACCATTACTCATTATTGGACGCCCAGGCGCCAATTTATTGGATTTCCGTTTCTGTTATGACGGAAAAGTTGCTTGTGATGAGGACCTTTTCATATTCCGGATTGAATTTAGAAGCTCTACGTTGAATGTCGATTGTAGCTGAGATGTGCCTCCTATTTCACCGTCCAGACAATTACACGTGACACGTGACAATTCATTGTACATTGCGCAGCTTATATGAAGCCCAGTGGTGTATCAGCGTGTTAACCTGGCATTGTATACCGAATTGTCACCTGTCACGTGACATTATCAAGGTGGTGAAATAGGGGGCAGGTGGCCTGTGTGCTCGATTGCCTTCTCCAGGGCATAAAAAAATGAACTTAATTTAATAGCTTGTTGATTATTTTACTACCATTGCTATAATACTTTTTGTTTTTATCATGCCGTCATGATTTCAATCATGCAATTTACGAGCATTGCTGGAAATACTTAAACGTCCAAAGCACGTCACCATAAATACACTCTTTTTTTGTTTGATGCTTGAACCGCAAATCAAAAAGGGGGTTCAGTGTTCCTTCTCAGCAATGTTTTAAGATAAGATAAGATAAGATAAAGGGACATTTAAAGATGAAGGGACATTGATGTTTCGCACGCGACAATAGGTTGCATTGGATAGAGTTTTTATCGGCAATGTGTATATTATACTAGCCGTTGCCCGCGACCCCGTCCGCGCAGATTTTTTTTAAACATGGCCTATGTTTTTTGGCATAATATAGAAAGAATTTTTGAATTCGAACCAGTACTTTTTGAGTTTATTCATCACAAACATATAAAAATCCAAAAAATCCTCTTTATTATATTAAGGGCCACTTGCACGAAAAGTTTAACCCTGGGTTAAGACACTAACTCGAGTTAAAATGACAGTTTTCGTATGAATCTAACGTCTACTAACTCGAGTTAGTGCCTTAACCCAGGGTTAAATTGTGCGTGCAAGTGGCCCTAAGTGTAGACATACTAAAGAACGCTCGCGACCTTGTACGCGTAGAATTATTTTCCGGATACATTTCCTTTTTTACCCATAGGGCATGAATTTCCAAAAATGCTTAGTTCACCTCTAAGATATCTATGGAAGATTCTTTCCGAATTTCTAGTCCGTAGGTCCAGCGGTGTGGGCTGTGCGTTGGTATGTCAGTCTGTATGTATGTATGTATGTATGTAAACACTTTATTGTACAAACAAGAGATAACAATTATAAAATAGACCAAAATATAACAGGGATGTACTAAGGCGAAGGCGAAGGCTGTCAGTTTCTTCTGTTATATACATATTTAAATATGTCTGTAAAAATAGGTCCTCAGTTTAACCGGTAGTTTTTAGGGACACGGGGCCCTCCTCCTGTAGAGTAATTTGGGCTGATTTACACGAATGTCCGCACCAATTGTCCGTTATCACCGCACTGCATGGCAACGCACTATTTCAGAGTGACCTATTTAGCCGGAGGGCCGCTGCCGCAATGACCTGGATTCGGTTCTGAGCTAGGGCTGTTAACATTGAAATAGTTCTAACTAAACGGAAAAGTAATTAAGAAATAAAATACTACATTTTAAATTTTTTTGTTGGTTAGTTTCGAATTTTCAGTAGAGTTTAGATGCTATTGGTTCAACATCCTCAAGAAGAATATTAAAGTAATGCGATGATGAACAATTTAAAAATAATGGGTTTAATGTTTGCAATGCGTCGTTTGATGTAGGTGCTTTCGACATTATTGTTTAAGTAAATAATGACGTTTTTCAAAGGTTATAAAACTCAACAGCTGTTAAGCCCTATGATTACTTTATCTACCGCGAAACTTCTTCTTTCGGACGTTTCAGATTGTCCCTCGGATGCAAAGTGGAATTTCATTATCAAGTTTCAAGATAGCTAATTCCATTGTAGTTTATTTGATTTCGTTATAAATGCTAAGTATTTTACATAGATTCGGTAGTTCAGAAGGCAGCCCTATATACTGTTACGTTAACTCGTTTGTCGAGTTGACCTGCATGCGAGATGCAACGATATAAAATTGCTTCGCAAGCAGAGAAAATAGCTTTTTTATCGTTTTCTTCATGACTGGAGTTAAAAAATTCCATTATTTTATGTTAATTACAACGTTATAGGGAATTATATCATTTTCAATAGCTTAGAAGGGCAATATTTAGTTAGGTATTAAGATTGAAAATGAACACAGTGCCGAAAACTCAATTAAGTGTCGGTTCTGTATGGACAATTTAGAACTTGGCACAGAAAATGTGACATGGCTTAAGCGCTGTGTCGTAATTCACATAGGTAATTTACATGTTAAAAATGACATAATTCTGTAAGTTGAAAGTAGATCAAAAGACTTTCTTCAAGGCGATAAATATCACCTACGAGAATATAGGTCAGTTGATATAGGTTACTCTATGTTTACGTAATTATTACTCCGGCTTGTTTTCCACAAAGAAGCTTGGAGTTATTTATAGACAAAGTTTGAGAAGAAAACGGGTGTATATTACAGTATTTGTTTGGATCAATCTTTGTCTCTAGACTACTAGACGCCAGTATTATTGATACCGCCCTGCGTCTGCCAGCGCTTGCCAGTATAAGTGCATTGTTGCATTGTCTTGACATTGCAAATTTCTCAGATCTTACTCACCTTTAGGTGGCCTGTGTGCCCGTGTACCTTCCCTTACCATTAAAAAGATCTGGGATGACATATCGCAAGAAACACAACAGTCAGCTTTCTCTTTGCTTTCCACTGTCTGTCACTTTGAGTGTAAGCTAAAATTTTTCAAACTACGCAATGGATTTAAATGCGGTTTTCATCAATAAATAAATAGAGTGATTCAGGAGGAAGGGTGTTACAGAAAACTCACATTATATACAATGTTTTGGTATCCGAGCCGCCGCCGCTTATCGTCAGTTATATTCATACGTACCTACGTATGTTCATGTTATTAATTTAGCGTACTTTTTTAAACGGTCTCGAATACATTAACTCGCTGAAAAATAAACATTGGCGCAAGCAACAATGCTATAACCGTATCATAATAAATCGCGCAATATGGGTAACTGGGCAACTCCAACGAATCTCGACCCCTCTTGCAGTACTAACCTTTGCTGTTTGGGTATCCAGTAACGCTGGGCTGTGGCCGGCGCCAGTTCCCTGTTCCATTAAAATAGAACGAAATGACGTAAACTCAATAAAAACGAGATGTTAAATTTAAACGACCACGTTTTGGTTGGAAGACGGGGTTTCCTAGACATTGAGATTTTTATCAATTTGATCGTATTTATTTAAATGCAACAAACTATACCTAAGTACTGTCAACTAATTTAATTTCTAGGCCACTATGGACTATGTTAAAGTGACGTAGTTAACAAAAACGTAATATCATCATCAGGTCACGTTCGTCCACTGCTGGACATAGGCCTCTCCCATGGCATTCCACTGAGCTGGGCCTTGAGTTACTTGTTACCAACCGCTGCCAAACACTTTTCATATGGCTTTTCATTTTTCCGTATGTCATCTCATCACTCCACCTAGCCCTCCAGGGCGTCCTACACTACGTTTGCCAAGACGTGGTCTCCTCTCCAGAACACGTCACTGTTTTATCATTATTGCAACGGATAATCGAACTTGTTGTATCATGAAGTGCAAATGAACTTCAACCGTAGGGTGGTAGACCACATTTTTGGCCGACTGTACACGTCTTGACGTAGACGACTCAGTCCCGGAATGTTTTACTTCACTTAAAAGGGACCTCACTCATGGGTATATATTTAACCGTCTCCTTCGCGCGGCTTCACTTGATTAAATTTCCCTAATGGTTGCGAAATTATGCGATCCGATGTAACAAACCGCGATGACGCAGTATGGCGTCGAGCTAGCGTGGGCGCCGATCTCCATACTTGATTATTCTGATACGGAAGAACAATTGTTTACTGGCAATATCTATACATATATATATACTATACACTATCTACGATCTTGACAAATTTCTTTTGCTTCTTCCACATTCATCGAGTCATGCACGCACGTCGGTTTCGGCCCTTTTCCAGTCTCCGATTTGACTCGAAAAAGTACGCCTAGGGCGGCCCCTTCCGACCCGTCCACTCACTTTCGATCTGTATACCTCTTTCGTCAATCTTCTTTCATCCATCCTTTCCAAATGACCGAACCATCGAAGCATACCCTTTTCAATCTTAGTCGCTACATCTTCTTTTATTCCACATTTCTCTCTGACTTTTTCATTCCTTACTCTATCAATCAGTTTTACACCACATATATGTATAAATTAACCTCTATTTCTCCTGGTCACGCTATAACTTGAGAACGGCTGAACCGATTTGGCTGATTTCTTTTTTGTTGTATTCATCATTGTCAGGAAAAGGTTTGTATGAAAGAAAATACTTGAAAAATCCACCGGGAAAGTCAGAAATTTGCAGCGGGGCGAAGATGCTGCCGGGCGGCTAGTGATCAATCAATATCAGGGGACTATTTCACACAGATCGACCTAGTCCCAAACTAAGCTCTAGGCTTGGACTATGGGTGTTATTTAGACAACGAAACATACTTAAATACTTAAAAAATCCAAGACGTAGGAACAAATACTCGCGCTCAACACATAAATATCGCTCATTGAATACAAAACAGACGGTGTCCCCTTGTTTTACAGACTGAAAAATTACAGAATTTTGTTTCACAGAAAATGTTTCATATACTATTTGGTCCTTGTATTTTTGCTTCGTATATATTTTTTTTTTTAACTATTTACTTGAAAGAAACAAATTCGACAGAAAATCAATTCAATGAATTTTGTAATTTTATTTTTTCATTACACATACTTATCAAACAATATAATTATTTTTCAACGAATATTGTTTGGTCAGTGCATTTTTTAGAAGGTTGGGTTATAAGATAAATACTATATTATGATATAAATATGAGTGAGCGAGCGAGCGAAGCGAGCGAGCAAGACCTCTCTGGGCAGAACCGACTTGAATAGGTTAGGTTAGAAGGCTATGGCGGGAGCGAAGCGAAGCAAGCTCCCGCCTTAGCCTTCGAGGTTATTTTTTTTATATCTCTTGAATAAGCTATGCGATACCATTTGACTGCAAATTAAAATCGTATGCTTTTTTTCAAACGTTTCATTTCACACACCTTCACAAACTGCACCCTACTCTATAAGTTGATTTTATTGTTATTAAGTTATATTTTAAATAAATAATATGAGAACAAAGAATATTTAATTTGCTATTCTATGATATGAAAAAAGAAACATTGAATTTTATTTAAAATAAAAAACGATGATTTAAAAGTCTTCAAAGTAATTATTCTACATATTGATTATTCTATGAAATGATAATACGAGAAAAAATTTCTATGAAATGAAATTCTAAACAACTTCAGTCTGTAAAATAACGTACAACCAAAACAGACACATTCCAAAATAATTTGCTCTTGCATTAAAAATCTTATACGAACAGCTTCTAATTTTAAAATGCAACACTGACTCATTTTGGGATGTGTCCGTTTTGTATTCAACGAACGATATATGCCCCGGGAATCGAACCCGGGACTAGGCTAGGTATTCTTCTCTTGACAGAAGTCTCTTATGCTTTGTTGCACTTGCGTCAGTGTAAAATAATAGTCTGTGTTATGTACAGAACTACATAGTCATGCAAATGGCTTCTGCTTATAAATTAAATGTACCAGTTTCAAGGCTCGCAAGGAATAGAAGGAGTTAATTATAATACTAGCTTTATTACTCGTGGCGTAATAATTTAAATTTAGATTAGAATTATACACTTGACGTCGCTGTCATTGTGTCTTTTAATAACCGGAAGATATATCTTAATTAATTTAAATCATCAAAACAAAACATTGTTAAATTATTAATGGTAGTAAATATGTGCAGAAAGTTGTCTATACTCGTAAAACAAATTTAATATACTTAGAGAAGCACACAAAACCAATTAAGAAATTTAATAGGTTCACAGTCCCAAAGCAATATGCGATCTTTTTTCCACACGTCCCCATTAGTAATAATGACGTTAAACACTCGATCGTATGTGTTATGTATGAAGTATTAATTTACATCACTGGACGTACGGTCACGAGCGTTAATTTGGGACCCATTTCAAGAAAAATATGCTTGCAGTCGTCAATGTCATTAGAGATGTCAAGTCATTTGTAACTTTTAGGAAACTCAACGTTATTGTTGTAGAATGTCAGATTGACTTTGGAACTAAGGTGGGTACCAAATTAAATCTCGTGACTGTACCAGTAAAAAGGCACATGTGCCGCATGGGACAGGGAACCTATTAATTAGTTGTCTTAGGGCCGTATAACCTCATCTCGTATATGCCCGTCACGAGATCGGTACGTCAAAGTACCTAAATGTCAAGCCTAGAAAACTATCAGTTTCGACGCATCTTGAGACGAGCGTTACAGTTGAGACTCGACATCCTATATAGTTTATGAATAAAGCCTTTAGTTTAAGCATCTGAATTTGGATCACACTGTTGCATTGCCTTAATTGTGAGCTTTGACACCTAATGCGTTTAATCAATCGTTTTTTATTGTTAATCTGAGCAATAGAATAAAACAAATCAGGTTCGCATAAAGTTTTTTTATTCTTAATTAACTAGTGCGCCGATTACGAATCACTTATTTATACAAATTAATGAGTTAATTTAAAACTCAAAACATGTACACTTAATTGAAACAACTAATTATCTGACATCATAGGTCGACAAAAAAAGTATAGGTACAATTAAAGATATACATTAATAGTAGTTTATGCAATAGTTGTATAAGAGAGGTCAAAATATATGAGTGGCGTGAGTTACGATGTGAGCCGAAGGCGAACATCGTAAAGGAAAGCGCCACGAGTGTTTTTTGACTTAGTTATACACCGTTGCATACAATACTTTTTCTACGACTAGGTTTCAAATGAAATGCAAAATTAAGCGAAAAAACTTACAAACGAACGAACGAAGTAAAGAACAACAAACGAGCGGGAAACAAGAAAATGACAAAATATGTGTCTATGGTTTACTTTGTTTTTAAATTGACGGAATGGAAAAATATGATTAACAGGCTACACTTAGTAATCTGTGGCGTATCGTTAGGGCGACTTTACGACACCGAGAGCTGTTATGGGGAATAGAGTTATAGACTTTTCTGAAGTCATATTATCTATGTTCTTATAATAGTGTTCGTGACTATGTAAAAGACTAATAAAAATACAGGAGTAGAAAAAATAATAAAATAGGTACCCAATACCCAATCTCTCTGTTTGTTATGTTATGTTATGACCAAACCGGTGAACCTATTTCGATGAATAATGAAATGATACTCTTTCCTCGATAGACGAGCATTTTACAACGACAGACTCGCGTGTAACAGCAAGCAAAATACTATGCAGCTATTATATAAAATCACGAGTTTACTAAAAGATAAAATTTTAATTAGGTATACAAAAGAATATATCAAAGATAATCTGCTCTTATCTCGCGTGAAACCCACGTGGCAGAACGAAGATGTCGAGGATGTTTGGCCGGTCTCCAAGAAACAGACCTATAGCTTGCCAAAGAGTTGTCTTTATCAGGAATTAATCAGCTTCACTAACTCAGTGCCAGAGTTCGTCATTTCTATACAATATGGACTCCGTATCGAGCCAGTAACGTGTGCGTTATAACTAAATCACTTCCGCCTTGCGCTTGTAGTTGTGTATTAGTATACAAATAGTCCCGTGTGGTTGCCGGATTAGTATAGTGCCACTCTATGTCTTCCCGTGGATGTCGTAAGATGCGACTAAGGGAATATAGGCTTGTAGTACTGTTAGGCGATAAGCTTGCAACTTGTCACTAATGCGCTGGTAAACATCTTTGCCTATTTGTACAAGTTTATAAAGTTGTAGGTAATTCTGTAGCTCTGCCTACCCCACTGTGGGATTACAGGCGTGAAGGTATGTATGTATGTATGTCCATGCATGTTAGATACTTAAGTATAAAAAAAATAACAGCCTTGTTTGCTCATATGTCAAATCTTCGTTTCAAAATATAGGCTCTGCCTAGGTTGGTTATACCGGAAACCTGTATTTTATATGATATTATTTATTTAATCTTAGAATATTTGAGTGGTGTCGGAATAGGATATGCTGTGTGACCTCGTTTCAAATCGAAAGTTTTACTGCACTCTAGTGTCTAGTCGTTTAGCTTGACTCGCTCGGAATCAGGGACAGAAGTTTTTATTGACACTAAGTGCAAGTAGCGCGCCGAGTTCGATAAATTCTTCAATAAATATTGATATTATTTTTTAGTAGATCGTAAGTACGTTGTTTAGATACTTGATGTAAGACCTTATTTGTTCGCCTGTCTTCACCGCGTTACAATGTTTAACCAGAGGGCTATTGCCTACCTAACGCAGTCGCAATCGCAATTCGTTTTCATTTCGAAAATCGAAGGCTTTTCTGTATACATACATAATGAAAACAATGCTTCCACTTTGAAGTCGATCAGGAGGATCGATTAGAGGATAGCGGATCGTAAAATAGGCTATGCTATATCCCAGAATAATTGATAAATCCCATAACCATATTATAGGCCTACGGAAAAACAAATTCTAATGTTCAAAGTGTAAACTCCCTGTTAAAAGTTTATTTCATTATTTAATCTTGTCTGTTTATATGCGGCAGCAGCATGCATTCAGATCGCGTATGTTAACTATCCACCAGAGACCGGACCACCCTTTCCTCGAGAAATGCCTTTCAAAGAGCTTCCCCTTGAAATAGCTTACCCCGTGGATTTGCTCACTCATTCCAAATGATAACCCATACGATTGACTTTCCCATATCGAATGAAGCGACAAGGATCAGGCTAGCCCTTTGATATTGATAACTGGTAACGTTAATATCCCTATGAAAGGGTTTCCCTAACGTTTTTAGCGCTTATTATAAAGCTTCTATGACAACTATACACGATCTATTGCGCGCACACAAGCCAATCACAAACGTTTGCCGTTGAAAATCGAACCGAATTTGGATCTTTGGCCGCTCCGCGCGATAACTTCAAACGATACGCGCCGTCGCGTCGGTAATGCGTATACCTACTTATTAATAAGGGTTTTATAAGGGTGTTAAGTTAGCGCTTAGTTGAATACTTCGTACGGGATGCAAGGTAACGCGTGTGTTACGAAATCTACAAAAGGTTTAAGATCGCGTATGTATGTAAGCTTTTTAAAGGATTTTTTTAAGGGTATTTGGGTAGCGCTTAATACAATGGGCAATCGTTTAGAAATAGTGCTTTAAAAGGTTTTGACGGGCAGAGGGTTTGGTAAGTTAAGCCTTACGAAAACCCCATACAAAATAATCCCTCTTTGAAATAACGGGCCGGTCCCTGTTACGCACCCAACTATGGAAGTGATGAATATTTGTGGAAGCAGCATTATATTATTCAAATGAAAACAATGTTAACATAATATTTGTAACAAATAAGTAGTTCTTGCAAATGCAGCAATTTTCCTTATCCATGCCGGCTTGTTTCATCACACGATGCTCGACCGCGCATCAAACTTATAATTATAAAACGTAAACGTAACCATTATTGTTATTGGACACGTTTGGTAAGAAAGTATGGAATGGCAGCATTTGAAGAAAGTAAACTGCTTAAAGAATTGATTAAATACTGAGACAACATGGCTTATCTGATCTTACCTATCTGTAATTTCGGATTAATAATCCTCTTTCACACTCAGTAGTTCGAATGTACAGGTTTCCTCGCGATGTTCTTCCTCCACCGTAAGAGCATCGGGTAATGTACAGTAAAAGAAAGTGATTCCTTGACCATTTTAGACTGTGCCTAAGTGACGTAATCAATCCAATTTCCTTGACTGTATATAAGTTAGAAAATCTCATTGATACATAGTGATCGCGGGGGTTCGAACTCGGTATACCTTACGACCATACGCTCCACCGATGCTCTTGAGACAACATGGCTAAGTGAGACAACATGGCTAAGGAATAAAGAGGCAACAGGGCAATCGTTTGAGCACTCTTTCTCTATCTAGTCTCGACAAAATTACACTTACTACAAAGCCCATGCAGAGACCTAATATTTTATTTTAGAATTTAATTACACTTGTAAATAAATTCTAAAATAAAATATTAGGTCTCTGCATGGGCTTTGACAACAACGCGCTGGCCTAGTTGGTAGTGACCCTGATTACGAAGCTAGCGGTCCTAGCTGAGTTCAACTCCCGGAAAGGGCAGATATTTGTGTGATGAGCGCGAATGTCTATGTCTGTGTTTATGTCCCTGTCTAGTACCCATATTACTAGAGCTTAGTTTGGCACTAGGTCAGTTGGTGTGACATTGGCCCCTGATTATATATTTAAGACCCAAAATAAACTACAACATTACTCTTTGCTATATAGGTACCACTGGAAATGGGATCTTCGATTTAAAGCATCTACATAGTAGAATTCGTTCGAGTAGAACGTACGAGTACGTAGACGTACGTAGAGCGTACGTATGTCTGATTAAATCGTTGAAAATCATTTTATGCATTCATAATCCGCATAAATCTATAGTAATAATATTTTTCAATTGACAAAAATTGATTCAATTGACAAGCAGACATAGCTCAGCTTAGACATACAACGTACCGATGTAGAAACGTAAGAGAGCTAAGTAATAAGAAATCGAGGATATAACGGGATTCGTATTCGCGTATCGAAGTAGTCACATGCGTTTTGATCTTGATAGCAAAATATCCACATCTATTATTATTCAACACCCACGTTAATACAACCCACGCTACCGCATCCACTAGATATACCATTAGGACACATAGACCATTCTAGGCACGCACCTCGCTACTTCCTTTGGCTCTTCAGTTCCGCGTCTATTTATTTTTCCATTGAATTTATTATTAGTTACGTTTCTATTAAACTACCTTTTGCTCACATTCTCGGCCATAGAACAGTTTAATTGGCATATAAATATTGTTATCCAATTTAAAACTCGTAGTAATAGTTTTTAATCCAGAAAGACCCGCTCTGCTCTACCACATAATAAAAGTGATATTGCACGATTTCGTAAATGTTCGTAAATAAATAGAGGAGCGCGTATTAACTTATTGTACTAAGTACTACTTATTTTACTGAAATAATATTACAAAAATGTTTCTTCTACCTTAGTCCAGTCTGGCACAAGTACTTTTAAATCAAACCAGCCACGACATAATTTTAATCAATTACCTCTACAGAAATGGACATGGTGGTTTGAACAAACGCATGATTTCTGCTCTCGTGATTCAATAATAGATTAATTACTAAGCTGTTCTGCCTTTTATAGTTGTATAACGGTTATTTAACTAGCTTATGATCAGTCCTTATACGTCTAGGTCTATTTTTTACATTCCCTTTGATCTTTAATATACAACTTATGAAATACTTAAGTCTCAAGTAAAGGCTCTTAAATAGATAAGTAAATTATTCATTATATGACTAACCAACCCGCGACCTATTGGCAAAACAGATTAGTTTTCTGGAGATACATATAAATATACCTTTCTACAAAAACCGACTCCCTTTCTGATTGTTTCAGTCACCACCTGACCCAGATGTAACTTCTTGCAATTTTCTGTTTCAGACAAGTACTATCCCACATAAAGAACATCCCGGAGCTTATATTGCTGGGGAGCGAGTCTCCCACCGGCCGCCGCCTGCCCATCTTCTCCCTCATGGTCAAACATCCCCGCGGGACCTTCCTTCACCACAACTTCGTCGCTGCCGTCCTGAACGACGTCTTTGGTATCCAAGCCAGGGGTGGTCTCAACAGCAACCTTAACTATGGGTCAGATATCCTGGGAATCGACGATCAGCTTATGAAGGAATACGAGAAGTTGTTGCATGTAGAAACGTAAGTATCGAGGTGAACGAACTGTCCGTTTACATATTGATTTTAAAGTATTGTTTTATTAGATTGCGTTAATTCTCGCTGTATATTTTTCACTTGATAATTCAGTATCACATATCTTGCATTTGATCGCGACCAGTGTCTGTTTGAAATTTGATTTCAATTATTTTTTTGTAAGCGCTTTAGTATCCACAAAAGTACCTAAGATGCTAGCTGTGTGTACGTAATGGTTAATAATGTTATATAAACTTTACTCCACAAGCGCGTTTGTTTCCTAAACATACCCCCAACCGGTCGTAAATTTCAATTACTAAACAGGTCTCGTAGCTTTGCGCTTAAACCTGGACGTTGGGTTTTATTTTAGACAGAAAAATATTTGCAAACTAAACAATGCGAAACAAAGCTAGCATTGTAAATTTTATGCAAATTTGAGTACGAGAAAACACACTAAGCAGTCTATTATTAGAATGAAGGTCGTTCTCGCTCGCTTTAGATCTGTTAACTTATTCTTCCAGACAAATAGAGATAGCGCGTGTAAGGAAATTGAGTGCCGTGAAGCTTCCCGAAACTCCAATCCACAACGAACACTTGCGTCCCGGGTTCGTCAGGGTATCTCTCCAGTACTTCATGTCGGAGAGTGAGCTGGCTTTCGTTCTGGAGGCTCTCAAGATGGTCGCCACCGAGGGCTGGAAGATTTTGCCTCAGTACGTCGTTAACCCCGAGACTGGCCAGTGGAAGCATCACACTTGCTCTGTCATCAGAGATATGAAGTCACTCCATTCGCTAAAGTTCAAAGATGGAAAAATTGAAGCGTGTGAAAGGAGAGTTTCTGGTAAGAATTAAATATTTAATGATTTATATTGATTGAGTGTCTGTATATTGTTGTACGACATTTCTTGTTTGCTTCAGGTCCTGGCATATTCCCACAAACTTACACTGAGTGTTTGCAAACTGCCAGAAACTTGTTCAATCGTGCCAGAAAATTGGCAATGAAATGTTCAACGGCTGAACCGGAAATGAGTTTCAATCCGCGCATCGACTATTTGCGTTGGTTCATGTTGCCAAAGGAAGCCCATGACCTTTTACGGGGACGGTCGGCAAACGTCAAACATATTGTGCCATTTGATCCCTCCGGTTACACCGGAGCCAGGAAGAGTCTTTACTTCACCAGAGCCAACCTTACATCGTCACCCATTTTAGGGTCGACGCCCCGACACTTCAGCCTCTCAGCTATAGATGACTGTCAAATATTTAGACTGAAACAAAAACAAAAGTTCTATACGAGAGAATCTAGTCTTAGAGAGACGCCGCAGAAGGAAGAGGATAACTTAAACTCACATCCAGTGAAATTCGCTGTTGGGGAGTCGGTATCGCCCTTACGTATATGTCCAAAGACTTCACAACCTTTGCTGATGAGGTCCAGATGCTACAGTCTAGGGTCAGATGCCCCTCCAGTAGCGCTAAGTGCACAAACAAAAATGAACCTTGGTTTAAAGGAGACCAGTCCAAATAATATAATAGAGAAGACGAGTACTTTTTGCAACTGTGGAAGTCAGACTGATCTGCAGTCACTAGACGATCCAATGATATCGCCTCCAGTATTCCCTTATAGCACCCAAAGTAGCACTTCTTTGTCTGACTGTAGTCAAATAGGGCGCTCGTCTCCGACAACATCTTTGGCTTCACAGACATCGGAAGATCTTCAAGCGTACGTTAAAGAGATGACCAAGGAAATAGCCACGGAAATCAAATCAGAGATTCGTGAAGTCATATCTAGAGTAGACGATATTCTAGAGAATTCTGATGCGGTCGAACTGTCAAACGCGAGTATAAACTCAATTTCTAGTCAGAGCGATAGGAATTCAGTATCAGTCATAGACGTAGCGGAATACCTTATGGGAATGTCGAAAGAAATGGCATCGGAAGTAAAAAGTGAAATCAGAGAAATGGTAAATCAGGTAGACGAAATGATATCACCGGAGTATACGGGATACAGTTCGAGAAAGAGTTCCCCTCCCCAGACTGGGAGGAAAAGAATTGGTTCTGGTCCAGAACTGGGGTTGGATCTACAGAGAGCACCGCAAAGTTTAAGAAAGTGCCCTACTAGTCCGGTGTTGCCTGTTCAGTTGGGCAATGAAGAAGAGAATAGACTATATAAGCGATCACCCTCATCTCCCTCTCCTAAATCTGCCCAGTGTACTCCTCTGCACGAAGCCTCGGGACCAAACAGCATCTCTTTTAACTCCAGTGAAACTTCTACCCCTGATACCATTATTCAAGTGATGACGTCACAGAACTCGCCAAACCTACCTAAGTCGATAAGCTCAAACAAACTCTCGGACGACGAAACGTGCTTGGATGCAGCATGTAGACATTGCAACGTCAAGAAAAATTGGTGCCAAAACCCGTCAGTCAGTTCTCAGGATAGCGGCATTAACATGTGCTTCACTGAGGCTGATTCTTATTTAGAGTTCGGTAAGTTTTTATTTAAATGGCTAATCATGTTAAGGAATCTCATTTTTTTCTTAAAGATCACACGCTTCAATTCAAACAATGGCTGCATTGTTAAGTGCCATTGATTAATTTTTTATATCAAATCTAGTTTTGTACAGTTGCCGTCCAGTTTCCGATCTGCATTTTATTGGTATCATGACGTATAAGTTGTGTAAAACCAATTTACGAGTACAAGTTCCTATCATGATCATGCATGACATTTCATTCTTTGCATTCCGTAAAATAAAGACAAACTTTTAAATAAATGAACTTGATCGATTAAATAATTAATGTCTATGTTTTTGATAGTGAAATGGCGAACTTCGTCGGATCCGTTGACGAATAAAGCGAAGAAGCTGCAGGGAAGACTGAGGATGTGCCAGAAGCATGACAAGACCGAGGTGCCGGACATCATCGAGGGGGTGCCGGTGTGCTCCGGCGACCACGGCCGCTTGGCCAAGAGGCACAGTGAGACGGAGGCGCGGGTGGTCTTCGACATACCAGGAGACCAGGATCACAAGAACAGGTTGGTACATAATTACTTAAAAAAAATATGGGATTCATCAATGTCTGGTAAGAGTGAAACACAGGTCAGACATACCATAACCACAACATAATTGAGATAAAAATACCTACTACACAAAGACAGGACACATGATACCAAAATACTAGAAACTCTGGTATACATCATCAGACATTCTAATTATGTATCTAGTCTTTCGTACAGTCCTAAGTAAGCGTGAGTTGTGTCGAAGTAAATTAGCTTCACTTAATGAATTATAAATAACTAATCTAAAGATAGGATATAAATCGCCATTCGCCGTCCATTTAAAGGTGAAGACACTGTTAATATGCTAGCTACAGATACGCCGTCTTGGCAATTGTTTCCGCCCATGTAAATCAAAAAGCCAATTAGTTTCAAAATTGTTGGCAATTGACCAGAAAAGATAATACCATTTAGCATTTTCTCCTTTATCGCTCGTTCGTCTCTTTCCGTATGGGCTTGTCAGAAAGCTAGGCATATAGCTTTGTGTGAACAAACACTGGGCATGTTGTTCTAGGCCAGTGGGGTTATTATGACGTATCAGTGCAATTCATTTTACGCTGAGAGAAAAGGACAGAGTTATGTAACTGCCATAGCTTTGTCCTTCTCGCTCACCGTAAATGAACTGCATAGCCATATCATAATAACCCCCCAGAAGTTCCATTGCGTTGACGCTTACTTTTTTTAAGTGATTTAAATAATATTCATGTAGTAATGTTATAGCAATTAGTATATTTTTTATTGATTATTTCGACTAGTACTTTTTTTAACACAATTTTATCGTATTTTTGCAATTTCACATAACCAGTGTACCTAGTAAATTAGCTTCAATTCCTTACAAGTATTTTCCAAACTTTAGATATTTTACATGTACTTTCATCGTCACTAGGTCAACAGAAGCTGAGAACAATTTTGTTTCTAGAAACGCTGTTTTCTTGCTCCCATCAAAGGTTGAAATGTTAATGAAGTACGTTTTCTAAGTTAATAACGCATACTGATGATACTCGTATTCAAAGTTGCGAGTGTTGCTACTACAAAATTGGTACTTAGCGATGCAGATCTGTGCATAAGTAGTGTTTAATTATTGTCATTTTTATGAACTTGGTTACATTATAGTACATAAGCAACGACAAAAACAAAAAAGCAAACTTGTCTTTAATGACCATTTTTTCGGTTGTAATTTTGATTTATGTTCTTTGAATATTCCCGGAACTGAAAGTCAGTTAGCTAATGATGCATAATTTGCTAAAAAATATAACCGTTAAATCGCTTCTTAGCAGCAAGTGCATCTTAAATGAGCAATTCAACCTATTTCTATTCACCGTCTCTGCCAACTGCCACTGCCAAGGAGCCGCTTATCGCCGCCGGCGCCGAGGCGAGCGACCTTCGCGCTCCATCCGACTCACTTGAGATTGGAAATCATTTATTTTTTATTTATTTAGCAATCGGCCGTTTAATCTCAATAGAAAACGGCATTATGTTGAATTACTTTAATACTGTTGCGGGTATTTTTTGTTAGAGTCTGACCAAAAACAGAGTTGCAGAGTGAAGGCGTAACAAATTAACACAAACACAAACTTTCGCATTCATAATACTAGTGTGATGAGTTATCTGCATCAAGTTACCTCACCTATAAGACGTTTGTTTCGTGGTTTTACTATTAAAGAAAGGCGCTTCGTGGTTTTAAGGTAATATGCTTGGTAACTACAGAAGAGGTTGAGAGGATGTTTCGCCTACTAAACTGTAGAAGTACCTAGCCTAAAATTCGTGACAAATGAAAAGCACCGGGATCTTCAAAGGGTAGCGTAACGTCCTAGTAGAAATCATACCTAATTGCTTCGTAATAGAACCTTTGCTTGGCTTGAAGTAGGGCCTTTCTTGAGACAGATTCGCATAGCCATCTGTCTCACGAGTTGATATACATGTACGAATCTAAGCAACACAGATAACTGCCGCATCTACCCCAATTCACTTTTGCTAAACTGCTGCCCAAAGCAAATTACAGTATGTACATACATAATATATGACTTTCATACTTTTAAACCGCCGTTTTCTTTTGGATTGGGTTAAGAACCTAGCGATCTTTTTACATAGTAGCTGAAGCATTCCTCCCGGTTACAGATGTAACGATGCTAAGCGGTTGAGTCGCTCATCGAACGCGTCGAGCACTTCGGAGGCGAGTTCTCGCTCGAGCGGCTACGGCACGGACGGACAGAGAGACTCGCGGGACGAGCTCTTTGACAAAGGGTGAGGGTTTTTTACTAACAGAGCTTGCCCGCGGGTTTCTCTTCTCATTTACCGTGCCTTTAATATTTAGCAGCTTATTCCTGACTTCGCACATGTTTTTTCCAGAACTTTAATATATTATCTAACAAAATATTACAAAAGGAAACCCTCAACGAAAACAGATTTCCAATTTTCCAAATGGCTTAAGGAGTAAGTTTCGGGTTTCGGTTAGTTCACTATGACGATGAAGTTTCAAACTATCTTCAAACGTTCTCGTCTTCAGGGATACTGAGGGCGTGTTCAAGCCAGAGTGCTGCTGGGAGGAGGCAGAGCAGGACGACAGTAGTGCGTGCTCCGATACTTCTATCACTGACTTCACACTCGATGACGAGGGCAAGTGGCACTGCCCCCCGAAGGACGTGTGGAAACCTGTTATTGAGGTAAGCAATAGGGTGTTAGGTTTAGAAATACACCTCAAGTTTTTCATAATAATACGCTGGTTGCAAACGATTACTTATGTGTAAACAAGAAGGAACGCACACAACAAGTTTTGCAACACTGGAAGTATCACCTTGTTTTCATTATGGAAAAAAAAATAGGACAGGGGAGGATGGTTTACCTATCATAAGGTCGAATTTCAATTACCAACTGCTTCGTTTCACCGAATTTTCACTAGCTACTTTTTTCTTTAACGTTTGAACTTTGATGGACTGCTATAAAACTAACCTAACTAGATCTAAAGACTCAGTAGGTGTACTCGTTAAACACTTTGATAAGTGGGTTCAGAATAAAATGTTTTTTTAACTTATGAATTTTCGGAGAAGTGAAATAATTAGGAAACTTTGAACTTGTGGTAGGATATCTTCAGAACCTGTATACCACCCAAAGTTATGAATTGCACCTAATATAATGGTTTCATCATTAGAGAAATTTGTTCATAATTTTCAGGCGATTCAAGAATACAACATGATCAGAGCAGGAGACAAGGTTCTGGTATGCCTGTCAGGTGGACGCGACTCCATAGCGCTGCTCCACACCATACACCAGTACCAGTTCCACGCCAGGTCTAAAGGAACTCACTTCAGTATTGGTGAGATATTCAATAAAATATTCAATGATATTTCAATCCTGTAGCATCTACGAGAAAACACATAATGATATGAATGAATGAATGTTTTAAGATACGTCATAGTAAAGTCAAGTCAGAAAACTGTCATCGCGAACGACATTTGAAACGCATATCTCACTCAAGTTCTCAATCGAGTAGCAGATTACGATCATGTTCTTTCAAGTGTTTTGAAAGTAATAAATGAATGTTTTGTTACTTTAACAAAACAGCAAATTAAAAGTATGTAACAACACCATTCACTATCTGGTTATTTCTGGTTGAATATTTTCGAATCCTGAAACATTAATTGTGAATTCTTAAACGTCACTGACTTTTATATGACTGACATAAGATTCAGTTAGCCTTATTGCACCCCTTCCTTTTGTCACTAGTTGAGTGTCGTCACTTGTACCTGCCATGCTACGGCCGTAGGGTGTAAAAAACTAAGGCAAACAAAAGATTACATTATGATCATTATAATGATTTCAGGTGCCCTATTCGTGCACGAAGCCAACTCCGACGTGGATCCTCTCCACCTGATGGCGTACTGCCGCACCCTGGGCGTGAAGTTCATCTATCAGGACAAACTGGAAGATGAGGAAACGCAGAGTAAGACCTTTGATGTAATGTATTGAAATATGATGAAATGAAGGATGTCATCAACATAAGTCGTTACAAATACTAATGTGGTGACAGAGCTATGGTCAAGTTTAAGTCATAGGGATATTTTAAACCTTAAACTAGTTGGCCTGCTAGACGGTCGGAAAAGGATTAATTACGTTAATAATTGACACGATAATCCATTTTTAAGAATGTAAATTAACAAGAGGGCAAAAACCGTACCATCTAGACGTCTATTGCTGCCGGCAAGTTATCCAGTCTGCTCAATTAACCACGGGTGGGAGCGGAAGCGGGTTGTGTAGCGGCGAAGGGAAGCGCCATATTTTTGCATTTTGAAATTCTGAGTGACCACGTCACTGTTGACTGTCAGCCAGTGCGTTTCGATAACATTTCCGCGTGGAGGAAAGTTTGAAAGGATAGGCCCAGGATGGCATGATTCTCGACTCAGTGACATGTCGCTCATTACATTTGGCTAGCATCAACAACAGCACCCTATACTGCCCAACTAAATCTTAAATCAAACTCTTGTGGCAATCTCAACCTCATTACTAGTTACTCCTCATACTGAAGGTCAAAATCAAGGTGGTATGTTTATAATATTTTGGAAATAGTGACTCCATGGATTCTAGAACCACGGTATGCCACCAAAAGTTCTAACCCTACTCATTACTAAGAGGAGAGGATTGAATCTACTTTGGCAATTGAATCTTAAGATACTATTTATTGGTTCCGGAGGGAAGTATACTTAGTATACGTATACTTAGTATACGTATACTGATGAACATCTTAGCCTAAGTGTGCAAAATGTGGTTACAGAATTATGAACAAGTTTTAGAGTTGTTGTTAATTCTGTAGCTCTGCCTACTCCACTCTGGGAATAAAGGCGTGAATTTATGTATGTATGTATGTGGAAGTATACTTAAACGCTGTTTTGTTAGCTAAGGCGGCTGCTTTAGTTACTTAATGTTCTGTGCCCCAACGTTTGTGTAAATGGAGAATCGTAATAAGGCTGGTTCTCCGTGCAGGACGCGACAGCCGGCCGGCGGGGCTCCACCGCTGGGCGTCGCACGCGGTGCGGCGGCGCGCGTACGCGGCGGCGGCGGCGCACGGGTACGGGGTGGCGGCGCTCGCGCAGCACCTCGACCACGCCGCGCGCGCCTTCATCGCGGGCGCCTTCCACGCCGGCGAGCTGGCCACGGTCAAGGCGCACTACCGAGTCAGGTACGTAACCTCGCAGCTGTGCTCTGCCCTCCTATGGAATAAGGGCACAACTACTATAGGTATATGGATTGTATTGTAACTTAGTTTTTGCGGGTGGTAGGACCTTGTGCAGGGTCCGTCCGGATCGCTACCACCATCTTATCCATTAACCTCCCGCCAAACAGCAGTGTTCGCATTGTTGTGTTCCGGCTTGGGGATAAGACAGCCGGTGAAATTACTAGCATAGAGGCATTCCATCTTAGTCCTCAGGGTTGGCAACGCATTTGCAGTCTTAGGATTGCATTGCAGTCTTGTGAATGCGAATGTCTATGGGTCACAGTTTCCACTTACCATCAGGTGGCCTGTGTGCTCGTTTGCGTTCTCTATGACATAAAAAAAAAATAAAAAAAAAAAGTACTATTACGTTTTTATAATTGAAAAAATGACCTTCTGCTAGAGTTTCTTGCGGCGCTTCTTCTCCGCAATGATGGTCTCGTCCGAAGCGCTGGTAGATTCACCCTATATTACCGACGTGTAAAAGAGCCCTCATGTGGCCTAAATATTTACTGAATAAATATTTTGAATTTTGAATTTTTTGAATTTTGTATATAACTTCTAACCTTATTATAACCACTGAGAGTTTAATATGCTTCTATGAATTAATTGCACTTGGGTTTTTTCTCCGTAGGCAGTGCTTCCCATCTAAGCCAATAAACATGATCGCAAATTCGATTGCCAAGAATATTCAATTCTCTCC
>OZ014453.1:9703702-9805735 GCA_963966035.1 Acleris laterana
ACGCGGTGCGGCGGCGCGCGTACGCGGCGGCGGCGGCGCACGGGTACGGGGTGGCGGCGCTCGCGCAGCACCTCGACCACGCCGCGCGCGCCTTCATCGCGGGCGCCTTCCACGCCGGCGAGCTGGCCACGGTCAAGGCGCACTACCGAGTCAGGTACGTAACCTCGCAGCTGTGCTCTGCCCTCCTATGGAATAAGGGCACAACTACTATAGGTATATGGATTGTATTGTAACTTAGTTTTTGCGGGTGGTAGGACCTTGTGCAGGGTCCGTCCGGATCGCTACCACCATCTTATCCATTAACCTCCCGCCAAACAGCAGTGTTCGCATTGTTGTGTTCCGGCTTGGGGATAAGACAGCCGGTGAAATTACTAGCATAGAGGCATTCCATCTTAGTCCTCAGGGTTGGCAACGCATTTGCAGTCTTAGGATTGCATTGCAGTCTTGTGAATGCGAATGTCTATGGGTCACAGTTTTCCACTTACCATCAGGTGGCCTGTGTGCTCGTTTGCGTTCTCTATGACATAAAAAAAAATAAAAAAAAAAAGTACTATTACGTTTTTATAATTGAAAAAATGACCTTCTGCTAGAGTTTCTTGCGGCGCTTCTTCTCCGCAATGATGGTCTCGTCCGAAGCGCTGGTAGATTCACCCTATATTACCGACGTGTAAAAGAGCCCTCATGTGGCCTAAATATTTACTGAATAAATATTTTGAATTTTGAATTTTTTGAATTTTGTATATAACTTCTAACCTTATTATAACCACTGAGAGTTTAATATGCTTCTATGAATTAATTGCACTTGGGTTTTTTCTCCGTAGGCAGTGCTTCCCATCTAAGCCAATAAACATGATCGCAAATTCGATTGCCAAGAATATTCAATTCTCTCCTGTAATTAGGTTGTAATTGCTACAGAAGTTTCATTTGAGATGCTACTATCTATTTGGCTTGGCAGGACAGTACGACCGTATTATGAAGTGTCAATCTAGCAGATACAGCCAAGGACAGAGCAATAGGGCAGTAAGTGCCATAGTGATTTCATTCGATAAAATCGGACCTTGCTACTGAAATAGAATTAGCACGATTGTGTAGGTAGGCGAGTAGTATGATGCGATATCGTGTTATTGAAGACATTTTAAATAAAGACGTATTTGTTATCTGCTGTAAATTGGCAATAAGAGGTTGTCTTCCAGTTTAATGACCTCTTAATTAGCTTGAATAAATCAATAACTTTAAGGAAATCTAATCTATCTTTTAGGACTGTCCAACGAAAAGTGTTTTTATTTCAAGTTGGTTGTGATGTGACGTAGATTCACTAAAGCTGGCATGAATGGAATGAACAAAAGTAATGTCAACTATCACTGTATGAGTGCCATCATTTGAACCGAAGTTCGAATTTCAAACCGAAAACCTGTTATTATTTTACACACTTGTATGCTTTCGTTCACTCATTCAATCCATTCGTGCCAGCTCTTGTGAACGACCTGTACGTATCGGCACTTGCAAATTAAATTCAATGACTTATTAGCTTATTATTACTGTGCCATGTACTTGTACGTCATTTTGTTCCGAATGGTCGTTGTTGTGTTGGCCAGGTACCTAGCACAAGTTTTCCGCGACTTGTTTGACGCTCAGGGGGCCTAATATGGCTGCGTTATTCGCGTGATAAATTTTGGATAAGGCATCCGTCACCTTCTGACAGGTAAATAAGTACACGTGTCAAAAAGTGACGGATGCTTTATCCACAGTTGACACACGATATAGACGCAGCCATACTAGGCCCGCAGGACCCGTATTATGATCGCCTTTATCGTTGTGAAGACAGCATCCGTCGCTCTCGCGCTTACCCACTCAGAGAGTGATAGATGTTTTACCTACATCGATAAACACGACCATAATAGGCCCGCAGATCTCCCATTCTTACCTGCCTGTAACGATAAAGATCAAGGTCTGCTAGCCACTGCAGTCCAAATAAGGCGTTATACCCAAATTGTAGCTCGCTCGCTTCGACACCAATAATAACTTACGGTTTATTCCAGAGAGCACTCTCTGCGCATCATCCGGCCGCTGATCTACGTGCGTGAACGCGCGCTCGACGCGTTTAGCTGCGCGCGCATGCTGCCGGATTTCCGCGGACAGCTGGCCAGTGTCGAGGACAACGGAGACAACGGAGACAACGGGGACAACGGGGACAACGCGGACAACGGAAGCCACGGAGACAGGGGGGACCACAGGTAACTATTAAAACAAACTTAGGTGATTATTAACCCTTGTGTAAAGGATTCTCAACGTAACTTGTAGTCGCGAGTACCCATCAAGATTATTTTACTCGTACCTATAGGTTTTGGCACGGATCAGGTTTTGTCCCTTTTCTGTTCGTCCGTTTATCTGTCCGTATTTTGTAAGCGGAATAAATAACCGACTGGAAATTATGTCATAATATGTAAAAGGTTGAACCCAAACCGAAATAAAATCGCGTCAAGGTTTTGTTTCCGATTGTACTTTCTTTTCACCGTCATCCATTTATCTGCTTATCGAGACCAAACTTGGTTGGTCTTCGTTAAGTTCACCAGAGGTACTGTTGTCATCATCAGATCAGCTTTTCGATCAGCTTTTCATGTTGTCATTTGGTTTGCATTATGTGTTCCAAATTTCAGTCCTGATGGAGTTACGGAAAATCGTTATAAATAATCTACTTGCAAGATTTGATCCAAACATAAAGACGTGAACAGTTTGTCAAATACATACACACCTTCACGCTTATCTCCCAATGGGGTAGGCAGATACTATGGTGCACCGGTCTAAACCAACAACTTTCGCTTCCAGAGCATTTATCAACCTACGCACGTACGTCGGTTTTGGATACTTTTGATTTGGACCTTATACAAAACATCGCGAATCTGAATCTGATCACTGTATGCTGATGATGATCTCTTTTTGTCCAGCCGCGGCGAGCGCTCCGCTGAGCCGAAGTCCTTCTGCGTGCGTCGTTCCCTGTCAGAGCCGCTGGACTGCGCGCGGGATGTGCTGTCCCTGCATGAGCGCCTGCACCCGTACCTCTTCTCCAGCCTGAAGAGTGCCCTGCACCCGCTAATAAGCGCCAGGTACAAATACATGCTTTTATATTAGTTAGAAATCTTGCCGGTTCATTAGACAGTAAGTGGCGTAAGCGGTGATAAGGTATGGGTAAGGTCGAAAAAGTTGGACAAGCTAACGCACGCAAAAAGCTTTAAAAATTAAAAATTTATACTTTTCGACGCACTACTTTGTACGGTTGACTACGTTTAACTATGGTCCAACTTTTTGGTCCTTATCAGTAACGGTGTGTGCTTCATTACCAAATTATTTTTTGGAGATGGAACATGGTTTACTATCAGTTCTCAACCTACTTACCCCTGCAATACTTGCGAAACTTATCAGAAAAAACAACAATGAGAATGCAAGCACCATCTTTGTTGCAATTTTCCTTAAAGGGTTTGATTTAACTTTACAGTCACTGGCAAGACGGCCGAGAATTTTCGTCCCGTTGCGGTCCAACTACTGCTATTGCTTTCATCTTCTTCGTATCAATACTAACTACTATACATTCCTATACCTTTAATGCAGGGCGTAGTTTAATTTGTTCTCTATTATTCCAGAAACATCGAAAAAGATCTGAAGGAGCATAGACACAGGAAGAAGTCGGTAATTCAAATGAAGAACGGTGCACCCGTGTATGATTCAGAGGAGGGAACTGAGGAGGAAGCAGTGCCATAGACAACTGACTGTCACTTTTCTCGCTCAAACGATTGTTTGAAAAAAGGCAGTCACACTGAACTTTAACACTGTTAGGAACATGTTAAGGATTTATTTTTAAACATTAAGTTTGATTGGTTTTTGCATTACAACTGGTGCTGGAAGCCAGAAGTAAGTATAGAAATTTATAATACCCGACTGCTGAATAAGGAGGGTGATGTTTGATGATTTCGGAAATGTGATAAAATTGTCGATGGGAAGATTGTTTTTTAAAAATATTTTTGTCAAAAGATAATGTTGTGTTGTGTTGTCAATAATACCTAAGTGAATATTTTGATTGCCACCTTGAAGGTTTTTATTGAATGTTAGGTTTACAGATGTTACTGATGATGATTATGTTCAAAGATCAGTGTCACAGCCTCAGTATATTCTGTCAAGTACCCAAACAGAATATACAATTGAAAGATGTATTGATTTATTCTAACACCAACATGTGATGTTTCAGTGATTGTTTTATTATTGTGATCGAGAATAGATATTTAATCGTGTTGAATATTTGACCTCATAGTATGTACGTACGAGTGCTTACAGACGATTAACCATGGTTTAGCCGGACAAGGACGTTGCAATACGCTAGGAAAATGGCGTAGGTTCATATGAATTTGACGTTCCAATGAGTTCTTGATCCGTCAGGACCATAAGCGATTGTCTGTGGGCACTAACTATAAAGTCATAGTGATTGTTGTGCGAGTGAATAGATTTAAAAGAAAATGTTATTTAGGGTTGCCATATTGATAATTATTTTTTCTACTATTAAATGATACGGGCGTTATTTTTATCGTGAGTGTTGATTAAAATGCATTTGGGACAGGAATTGAAGCGTTCCATTGATGTTATACAAATAGTTGCATATTTTTGTTGAGTATGTGGTTAAAACGGTTTTAAATGTGTCAGATGAAAAGGTAGATCTATTTATTGCGCCACGTTTATAGTATTTTCAACGGCGTTTATATTTTATTACGACGGAGGTCCATAAATGATAAATGTTGTTACATTTTCTCATTTTATTGTAGGAGTAAAATACTACGGTAAGGCCTGATTGGAAAGTATATGTAGTGTCTGTGTACTACAAAAGTGTAGAGGTAGAGTCCCAGTTTTGGTGGTTTTGTCAGTACAGACGTGGATAGTTTGATTTCTTGGAAGTTCAGTCAGACGTTGCTTGTGAGCTTGTTTTAGATGCAAAAAGCTCTTAAAAAGTCTTTCGGATGCCGGCCAAGTCGGTTAGACGAGCAACTGCTCGATATTTGTAAACAAGTGATAAAATTTGTAATGATTAATGTTTAAAATTTATCAGTTTGATCGAATGGTAACTTGTGTGCGGATCTGGGATTCTACTTTAAGCTCTATAAATATTTTTGTGAAAGTTGTGCTAGGGTAAGTGTTTCACTTTTAAATTGATCTTTAATTGAATGTACAACGACGGCTTTGGATGGCCTATTTTAAATGTTGCTTATATTTTATGCATGGCAACATCAACAATCAGGCTCCATTTTTGATTATAAATAATCAAAATTTGGAACATGGCTGCTGATGTCAGACTGATTTTTTTATGAATTGAGCTTGTATTCATTATATTCTTTATTATTCTCTTGTAAACGGTTTTTAAACTATAATGCAATCGTTAAAACGAAATAAATTAGTTATTAAAGTTTTTCTTTTATTGTTTTTGTTTTATTCTAATGTATCGCGTAGTGATAGTGATATGAATAAGAACTAAGTAAATTCCTATATATTTTAGGGAGTACCTATTGGTAATTCGTGTGTTAAGTCGTTCGATGAAGTCCCGTCAGTTGCTTCCAAAAGATATTGTATTCATATACATTGAAGTTTAAGAATTATAAAATCTTTTATTGGAACTTGATGTTTTATTGCCTACGATCTTTCCACTTTCCACCAAAGTTCTTCCGTGATGTAACCTACGGTCCTATGATCCATCGAAGATTCTAGTCTTAGGCACTTGCATTAATTTAAGTAGGTGGGTACTTCCGAAATGTATTGTTTTGAGCCATTACGCACTGTCGACCTGGTCACCAGACTTGGTCTCTCGCGGGCAACCGGCGACCATGTGCTATACAACCTATATAAACTATAGAAACTCACAGTCACCGTCCACCGAGTCACCGGCGACCTTCCAGTGCGTAATGGCTCTTAATAACATTATGGCATGGTCTACGTAGAGGTTGAACGACTTCTGTGTGTATTCAGTTAATGTCATCATCATAGTCGAGGAATGTTCGATATTATTTGTGATGAGGTCGGTCGAAACAGTGAAGATAATATTCAAAGGCATTATACCTATTTATTTTTGTACCAGATAGATAAAACATTAATTTGAGTACATTCAGCTGTGGAGAAAACTGACCCTTCTGCGTAGAAGTTACTTAACATCTGACTGTAACTACTAGAAATCATAAAATTCACATAGTAACGAACTAAAATTACTAATTATTTGCCAAGAGAATACTTGTTTGACAGAGCAAAAGAGCCATATGACTCAGCGTAAAGATCTGTCAGTTGTCATTGGCGAAATACACCGTGGTACGGATCACCGTAGTCTCGCACAAAATTTGTTGGTCGTCTTTTCGTATCGCAATCGCATACTAACGTGTGACAGCAATATCATATTGCATGCCTAATTTAATTTCGCATAATTTCGTTTATAATACATTCATTTAGCATCATTTTCAAAGGCAGAATGTTGTTTTCGCAGAATATTATTTAGAATAATAGTCATGTCATCGAACATTATTTATTAAAAGTTAATTGGCATACATTTAATGTGCCATTGTGTGTGGGCAGATTTTCAAAGGATGTGAGAAAATAACCTCGCCTATCCGAGTCGGTTCTGCCCAAAGTGTCTTGATCGCTCGCTTCGCTCGCTCGCCAGTCGCCACCGGTGGATTATTCTTATAGTTCATAATGCCAAATTCAAAGTATGCCGTATGATTATTATAATAAATAAAAGTATACCAAATTAAAATCGGCGAAACTAATATTCGGGTAATTAAAATTCTGTTAAAATTTTAACGATTATTATGCGAACTGATAGCTATGCCAAGTAAATTTATATGCCAATTATCATTCGACCAAAGATGTTTCTGCGAAACATGTTATGCGAAGTGCGTTTCGGACAATCAATATCATGCGAGACAAAGGGTACCCTCGTGGTGCAACAGATATGAAAGCCATTAAAAAAAGTTATCCGATTAATGTTAGGAGATTATATTTTGTTCAAAAGTACTATACCATAGTACAGCTTTAATCCGATAGGACCACTTTCCTGAGGGGTACAGTCGAACTCATATGTATCCGTGTATTTTAGTACCACGCCGCAATAACGCATTAAAGCGAGAGTGCTTTAAATTTAGTATATAATATGTATTAATAGCTGCGACATAGTTTTAAAATGTACAGCTACTTATGAGTTGCACCGTTCAGTACGGTAACAATATACTCAGGGCCACTTGCACCAAAAATTTAACACTGGGGACAGTAACTCGAGTTAGTAAACGTCAGATTCATCCGAAAACTATGATTTTAACTCGAGTTAGTGTCTTAACCCAGTGTTAAATTTTTGGTGCAAGAAGCCCTTATCTCTCTCTTTCTCTTTATTTAAGTGCCATGGTCTTGTCGGTGGAGTAATCGCCAACCACTCCGGTCCTCTGTCAACTGCTTGACTTCTGGGTAGGACCCAATCTTTACCTTCTCTTTTATCTGCTCAAAGTAATGTTAAAAATAAAACGCCATTTAAGCTAGTTCTATTTATTCATAATATAGCCGCTAAAATACATTTATCAAGTGCGCTAGGCTTGCACTGCCCTAAACTAATGAGTATTACAAGTACTAACACTTTCTTCAATACAACGAGTATCCAACACTGAATGTGATAAAATATACTACCGATTAAACATGATTAAACAACCTTAGAACTAATATTAGTAAGCTTGCCTAATAACTACATTTCCATTATATACTTACTTAATACATTTATATTTTTGTGACAATACAACTTTAAATATATTATTAAACACGAACTACGTTATAATCATGTGTGCTCCTTAAATATGAAACTGTTTTACTACATACTACATAGTTAAAGTATACTTATAGGACATCCATTTATATAGTGATGACTATTTTAACATAGCTGTCTTCAGCTACTGCTAGCTGGCTTCTTACTTCTTCTTTTTGCCCTGGCAGCACGGCTTGCCGCCTGGAAAGAGACAAAATAGACAGGATTAGTGATATTATAGTATTTATAGTGCAGAAAAAGGTTTCCGGGGGTGGTAAAAATCCTGGACTGTGAAGAGTTAAATTGCGTAGCAGTAAAAAATCCGGGAAAATTTAGCCTCGGGCGATAATGTTTCTCGCCAAATCAAGTACGAATTTCATGATTTGTGAATATGTTGTGATTTATACAAAACTAGGTCTGTACGTTTCCGTTATTTTGAAAGGAAAACGTACGGTAAAAATCGGCCTAGGTTTACGTGGAGAGACTTTTCTATCGAAATTTTCTGCTTCACAATCCTTTTAACAATGAGGCAGCGATACGACTTCAGTTGCAGTCAGTAAACAATTGAAATTGATATAAAATGATTTTTTACCACGTTCTTTAACTTTGGTAGGGGCCATATTGTCGTGTAGGAATCAATTTCTGAGCTAAATATGTGTAAAGTTTGAAGTGTCTGGTTCATAGGGAATTCAGTTTAAAATTTATTGTAACATTTGTAATGAACAGACAAACAAACAGACAGAAAAGAGAGCGGGCTAGTCATAACGTATTTTTTTAAGAATCTGTTACTTTTACAGGATTTTAAATAAATCGAACCTAACCTAACCTACATTTAAGATATTTAAGAAATTCTGTAAACTTTAGGTACAGTATCTCAACGAAAATGTTAAGCACTTTAGTGCACTGTCATAATAAGCTTCAAACTGAACATCAAATGACAAGTTTAACAATAACAATGGCTGTCACAACGACGAAGTTCTAAGTATGCTCAATATTTTAATTGGGTGGGATACCTACGTACGTATCCATCGATATAAAACTTTTGGCCATCAATAACTATGTCAACAATGACATACCTAATGACCAAAAATAATATGGCAAAACACCGGGCTGTCAATATAATCACTACATGTTAGCTATACCTACCTACTGCTAAGTCAGGGAGGGTTCTTATACTGCTTTTTTGCTTCGACAAGGTTTTACCTAACCTACCGAAGTTATACGGTTATGTTAAAAATGTAGCTTCTCAATGTGTAGCAAGTCGCAACACAGACAAACCAATCAAGTAATATACGGATCGTTGATTGTCTGTTCCGGCTGAGCGAGATAACTATAGGAGGGTGGCAGCGACCGTTTACAATGCAACCATCATCAAAGAAGGCGGTAACTGCAGTGTAGCAGTCGAAGCATTCTAAACACTATGAGCAACATCATTAAAATTAAAATGCTTGTACTATTACTATGCAGTTATCCGCTTTCTCTAGAATTACGGCAGAATGCCCCTTCAAACAACTCGGTCGGTACTGTGGATAGCACAGCGTTAAAAGAGATTAAAAAAACGTTATACAATTACTTAAGTAGCACGTTTTATACAATATACAAAGTACTAGAGATTGTGGTCGTGGTGATTATTTTGAACTAGGTCTCTGATCTGTTTTTATGGCAGCCATCTTTTATATTTTGCACTTGCCGTTCCCGATCCCACTTCGTTGGAGAATGAACATTTTAGGTTAATATACATATACTTACAAATAACGTGGCTCTCTATTGGTAAAATATTTTTCAAAGTCGGTTCTGTAAATCCAGAGATTACCCCTTACAACGTTACAACTTTACCTCTATATAATATTAGTATAGATTAGCAATCCATAGATAAAACGTAGAGGTAACTCAACTTCTACGGTACCTAAGTACAGTCAATGGTGAAAATAAATATCCAGACAAAGATTCGAAATATTACCTAGTCATGATTGTCATAATAAGAAGTAGGGGTTTTGTCTACATATTTAATAGTTATTACTTAAAATGATTTAATTATAGGACGAAGAACACTCCTTCGTTCTACCCTTCATATCGGAGGGCTTAAAGTAATATAAATTGACCCAGTCCCAAATTAGGCGCATGGGTACCTACTAACCGGCCATAAACATCTTTAGAAAGCGAAACACATAAATACATAGAAAACATCCAAGACTCTGAAACAAATAATCGTGCTCATCACACAAATATTTGCCCATACCCCGATAAGTTCGTAGGCAGGGTCACCACCAGTTAGACTAACGCGTCGCCCTTGAAACGTAGTATATTGTGACAGACTCACAGTATACCTACAGTCTGTGATCGAATTCGAGATCAAAAATGTAAACAAACGGATTGCCATCGTAAAAAAACAAATCCAAGTGATGGTTACTTTAAAATCAATAAAATAAAAATGAAAATTATAATATTCAGAGTTATACACCGTGTTTTTATTGATTTACGATAACTTCGGCATATTGTTAGGTACACGTATAGAAACTACGTGGTACATTAGATTTCCAATATTGCAAAAAAAAATATTTTTTTGTTTAGAACAAAGTAATTAAATGTTTTGTCTTCAATCATTCTAAAAGGGTCTTTAGAGTTAACTCATAGTTAGTGTCAAATACGTCAAGTCAGCGTGACATACACACACACAAGTAAAGATAACACTTGACAGGTGCACGATCGCTTGACTTGGCGGGAAGTATCTTGCTTACTGTGTAAGAGGTCACCGGTTCGATTCCCAGGTGGGTCTCTTTTATTTATTAGAGATTTTTTTATAAGTTCATATTTTAATTACCCAGTATTTAACAATAACGTGCGTATCATAATTACATTTTAGGATAGTTACATTTTTATCGTCGGTTGAGTGCAAACAAGCACCCTAAAATAACAAAACAAAGTGAAAATGTCTTTATTTCTTAAATGGATTTAGCAGATTGCTCTAATTTTTAATATTCTCATTCATCATAACTAATTACTTAATGGTTTATAAAATGAAAAAATTCGTTGCGTTGTTTAAAATAATTTTATTTAAAATTTAGAATAAATGGCCGCACAAACATCAACAGTCATTTTATTTATTAGGCACCTTATGATTTATTACAATAAAAAACCTAGCATTACTTAAAACTGTAAAAAAACATATCAACGGTATCAAACAATGAGTATAAAAACAAATATCGTGCGTATTTACAACGGATTTCACAAAACTGTTTAGAAATCCTTCAAGCGGCATGGTCTGCAGATCATAAGTTATCACAAAGAACGAAATCACCTTCTGTTGAGTAACAACTTTTCAAGTATTTAATTCTAGGTGTACAAATAAACATACGGGCACTTTTAACACAGGATTAGCGAAGCAAAGAACGATACTGTGGGTGACCGAGGCAGAAAAAACAAGAGCTTTGAATAGTCAATTATGTACGTGTCTCGAACAATTTTTTTTCTAAAAGAGCACGAAATTTGGTCAGAACATCTTCGTCCGCGTGGAGCTCGTTTAAACTGTTCCCGAGGGATCAGTGTAGCCTTTATTCATCCTGAAAGTCCGTTCTAACTATTGGTGACACAATGTTTGAAATCGGCACAGTAGTTTTTGAGTTTATCCATTACAAACATACACACATACAAAAATACAAACCTCTCCTCTTTATAATAATAGTTAATATGTTTATCCTGAAAGTCCGTTCTAACTATTGGTGACACAATGTTTGAAATCGGCACAGTAGTTTTTGAGTTTATCCATTACAAACATACACACATACAAAAATACAAACCTCTCCTCTTTATAATAATAGTTAATATGTTTATCCTGAAAGTCCCTTCTAACTATTGGTGACACAATGTTTGAAATCGGTACAGTAGTTTTTGAGTTTATCCATTACAAACATACACACATACAAAAATACAAACCTCTCCTCTTTATAATAATAATGTTTATCCTGAAAGTCCCTTCTAACTATTGATGAAAGAATTTTTTAAAATTGGCACAGTAGTTTTTGAATTTATTCATTACAAACGTACACGCACATAATCATTGGATAGCTACATTATTAATACGTTAACCAAAGAACCTTTTATGATAGCTAAGTACCTAATGTGAATGTTTGAACCATCAAGAAGCCTAAGCTATTCAACCTAAACAACCAAATTAAATTTATTTAAACTAATGTGAATGATTTTCAAAATGACCACCTTCATGCTCTAAACAAAGGTGTAATCGTGTGCGTATCTGACGATTTAAATTAACTTCAGTAGCACGCATGTCATCAGCTACTTCCCGAATCCTTATGAGTAAATCTTCTCGTGTTGAAATTGGTTTTGAATATACACGCTCTTTAAGAGTTCCCCAGATGTAAAAGTCCAGGGGCGTTAGATCGGGAGACCGAGGACACCAAGCAAGGGTTGGACTACCGCGTCCAATCCACCGGCCGGCGAAATTTGTATTTAAATATTCGCGTACGCGAAGAGCAAAATGTGCAGGTGCCCCATCATGCTGTATCCAATGTGTACGTAGCGTTTGTAATGGTAATTCTTCAAAGTAATCCATAGAATGGAGAGATTGTAAAAATTCCAAGTAATTTTCACCGTTCAGTCTGCTTGGAATTTCTATGGGACCTATCAGTTGGTTATTTAAAATTCCTGCCCACATATTGACCGAGAACTCATGCTGAAAAGAAGACTCTCTGGCTAGTTTAGGGTTGTGCTCTGACCAATGATGGAAGTTTTTTGTATTCATAATACCTGCTCTTGTAAATTGTGCCTCGTCCATCCACAATATTTTCCCGATGAGTTGTGGATCTTCTGTCAAAAGTGCGTTCATTCGTTGGCAGAATGCAATTCGTGAAAAGTTATCGTGCGACAAAAGGCCTTGCACTTTGCGATAATGATATGGATGTAGACCGTACCGCTTCCAAACTCTCCAAACCTTATCGTGATTTACATTGTAAATTTGCCCCACACGTCTTGTTGCCAAGGTCGGATCTTCAATTATTGCGTTCACGATCCCGTCTTCGTCCTGTACTGTCAAATTAATATCCCTTTCGTGAGGAGTCTGTTTTAAACCCTGTTCTCTAAATCGTCGGTGTAACTGTAACAATAATAATTACGGTTTGTTTAACATAAAATAATCTTAACATAGTATAAATTAAAGTCGCTTCCGGTGTCTGTCTGTCTGTCCCTATGTATGCTTATATCTTGCAAACTACGCAACAGATTTTGATGCGGTTTTTTTAGATACTTAGAGTGATTCAAGAGGAAGGTAAAAAAATAATAAAGGAAGGTAATATTCCCTCGGGAACCGCGTAAACGAGCTCCACGCGGACGAAGTCGCGGGCAACAGCTAGTTACTAATAAATGAAGGAATAAAGTACACATTAGAAATACTTACATTTATGAACGTATGAGGGTTAGGCGTCCGTCGGTCGGGATAACGCCGCCTATATTCTCGTGCCGCTTCAGAAGCATTGCCGTCACATAAGCCGTAAATGAAGTGCATTTCAGCTTCTTCCTCAGGACGATAATTAAAACGAGGCATTTTTTATTTACATTTCCATTTCCTTGACATTGTCAGTTTACATTGACACGTAGGTATTCAATATCATAGACATAATCATTAGTGTGTTTATGATTATTCGTAAATAGGTTTTACTAGCCCTCCTAAGACTTCGCGAATTAACGTAAAGCAAGATAGAAGATAGGGCGTCGTTATAGGCGGTTTAACCCTCTTTGATGAAAAGAGACAGCTTTCAAAATACAGCAGTTACTGAGGACTAGGAAAACCAACTTGAATTTCATTCAATTTAATGTCATGTGAATACTCGTATACGTAACATAAGATACCTATTTTCTTTAACCTTCGTGTTGTACCTATAAACCTAACAATTGAAAACTCTTTACTCATAATAGGTAATTAAAAGAAAATTGTTAGGTATCAATTAAGAGCCTTTTACATTAGTTTAACGTGATTAACTGATTAATTTTAAAAATTGAATATCTTTATAACCGTACGAGTTATCATATGTCTGTCTTCGGGAAATTAACTTTGTTTAACCTAAAGAACGTCCCCTTAAAGTTATCGTAAATCAATAAAAACACGGTGTATAATATTGTGTGAAGAGTTAAAAATATTTCACTTAGGTAAACAGTAAATATACTTTTTTTTATTCCGTATTTATGTTGTTTGAATAAAATATATGGAGTTTTAATTTATGCCACTGGCAACGGTAAGAAGTTTCAAACATTTGGTTCGTAATTATAATAATTATAATATTATGACGGTTCCCTTGGCGGGGACGCGTCAACTGTACTACTTACAAGACCTGCAAACGATCATCACTAAATTTTCTAATATAGGCCTCTCATTAAACTTTACTAAATGCGAAATTTATATACCTGATCACATTTCTTTGGAAAAAAAAATCGATTTCGTCACTAAGTTTAATGTAGCTTCACCCAACATTTCGGTCCATTCAAATTCATCTTTAACACTTTTAGGTTCACCAATTTTTGACGAAGCAATCAATCCCATTATAAATTGTAAATTAAATCTGTTTAAAAGTACTTCTAACCTTTTATACGAAATAAACCCCCACATGGCGCTTTTTATTATTCGGTTTTGTCTTTTCACTCCAAAATTCATGTATTTGTTACGGAGTTGCCCAATTTGGAAATTTCCAGATATCATGGCTTCTATAGATATTACCAGAGATGTACAAAATGGTTTTAAAAAAGCATTTAAATACAAAATGCAAAATACTTTTCAGATTTACTATTTCAAATGCAAAATACCAAATAGTTTTGCGTTTTGTATTTGAAATGCTAAATGCAAAATAGGTATTTTCAAAATACTTTTTCAAAATAAAATACCTTTTGACCAAATCTCGGATATTTTTATTTATTTTATTACGCTTTTTAACAATACCAGTTGTTCGAATACCTCATCACTCATTTTTCTTCTGTGAGGTCTCATAATCATCCCACCGTACGAAAAAAGTCTTTCTACTGGCGCTGTACTTGGTAAGGATGTGTTGTTTTTGTATCACAAAGTATTTTGCATTTTGAAATGAATATTAAAAATGCAAAATATGTCTCGAAAGGTATTTCAAATAAAATACAAAATGCTTCTTACTAAAAAGCATTTAAATGCAAAATACAAAATAGCTATTTTGCATTTTGTATTTGCATTTTAAATAGAAGTATTTCAAATAAATCGCATCTCTGGATATTACCCTTCAATCAACTCTGTCAAAATTATTAAACATTCATTTTAGCTTAAGACCTTGGACTCAAGCGGTTCTCCCAATTCGTTTTGGCGGACTTGGTATTCGATGCTCATCTGGCGTGGCACTACCTGCTTTCCTGCCCTCCGCTTATGGTTCGTTGCCTCTCGTCAGTATTATCTTAAATCTTCCACAGATACTTGACGTTGAGATTGCCAACCTGGTGGAGGCCAGGGACGCTTGGTGCGAGTCGTGTCCAGGAGTGGATATGCCAGTCAGAATTTATGGCGCTTGCAGTAGAGACTATGGGACCTTGGTCAGCCGATATGAAAAGTTTTATAAAGGCCCTATCATCCCGGCTCATAGTCGCCTCCGGAGATCCTAGAGCTGGTTCTTACCTCTCCCAAAGGATTGGGCTAGCTATCCAGAGAGGTAATGCAGCCAGTGTTATAGGGACTATGCCGCGAGTGGACCTGCTAGAGGGGGTATTCTTTTTGTAGTGGTGATTTTTATTTTAATCTTTAATTTTTCAGTAGCTTAGTTTTATTTTAATTAAAATAAGTTTAGTTTTTAACTTTGAATTGTAGATACGGTTGTATTGTAATAATAAAATTTATTACATTTATATTAAATACATTTAAAAAATTACATTTGAAAAATAAGGTTGCATACCCCTGGAATGTCACTTTGACATTGACAATTGTATGTTTATATTTTTGATCTCGAATTCGATCACAGACTGTAAGTTAATATGTATAAAAATAATGCATAGTCACCTGAAGCCTTCCCATCGCCGCACGCGCAGGTCGGGCCGCAGGTGCAGCCCGCGCCGCACGCGGCCGTCCCGCCGCCGCAAGTGTCTGTTAACAACCACTCTCTTAAATTGTGCATCATAAAATTGCAAGGTTTGAGCTAAAATACCTGATAAACCAACGAACACCGAATAACTTGTGAAGTTAAATAAAGGTATGTAAAGATGCCCCTAAGTATGTACTCCTGTCTCTTTCTCAAGTCTAGTCAATGATGTATAAACAGACATACAGACAAAGAAAGGTTACAAACACATAATTTCGCATTTTTTTAAAGGGTTTCTCCGCTGGTTTGACAAACAGATAAGGGCTTGAAAGTCGAGTAAAATTGCGAAGCAAAAATAACTATAAAATGAAAAAAGTATCTGACGGTGGGTTTAGACCAAGCGAACGAAGAAAAATTGTATGTAAAATTGTTTTCTTTGTAAAAATAAAGACAAAACATATTCTAGAGCATTCGCTCGTTTGGTCTAAACCCACCGTGAAAGGACCTTCTTGCCTTAATGCGCTAACTGCTGCTAAAACCAAAAAGCGGCAGAATATCTCGATGGGCCGTAGCCAAGATGCAACCGCTAAGTTTTTTTTTCTTTCACTCAAAATGTATGAGATGACAGTTGACCACAGGGTTTATCGCAACGCACGAGAATACAATTAAATCATACATTTTGAGTGATGTAGCATTTGCACCTTGGATAGCGTTTCAATATACTAGGTGACACGTAAGACGTAATACAAAATGTTATTTTCCGAATCTACTCATGATTACGATCAACTATTAATACGGGACCAACTTCGAAAACGTAAACACAAAATCGACGTCTCCATACAAATTGTGAAACCAGCTGATTGCTTTTAGTATGGGAGATTCAATTTTTTTCTACCGATTTCGATATTAGTCCCATAGTAAAAGTTGATCGTACTCATGAGAAGATCCAGAAAATAAAATTTTGTATTACGTCTTAGGTGTCACCCTGAATTATTATGCTACCTCATTGCTGTGCTGTTTTTGCTTTACAGTCGCATTCCAATCATTGTCATTGAAAACTTAAAACAATATTCATTTAGACGTATGAATTGTATATGATTTGATGAAAGAAGCGCTTTAGAAATTTAGGACAAGAGTTTTTGTGAAAAAAATATATAACATTGGAATTATTTTTCTGACAAAAGTACCTGATATGGAAAAATAACCAACTATAATTTTAGTAACGATAACATTACACACAACATATACGTTTTCCAAAGTATTTGGACCATCGGTTTGAGGAGTAAGTAGGCCTTCAAAGTGAGGTCTAATGTTCAATTCGAGGGAGTACATTACAGCCCATTTATTTATTTATTACATTCACGGTGACACAGACATTAGTTAACACAAGTCTCGACATTATTTACCGGCGTTTAACTACGGACGTATTTTCTAATTTTGTGTCGTTAATTACTACATTAACGGAAAGTAATTGGTAAGTATCCTGTGTACTTACGTTCATCTGGCGAGAACCTGCGGGATCTAAAAGGATGGCCATAAAAGTGACTAACTAATAACATTGTAACCGTAATTATGAAAAATAATACGGAAAAACAAGTATCAATAGTTACAGCATCCATTGGCGCTTCGGACAGATTTATTCGGTACTGAAATAGGCTGGAATACGTGTCTAAGTTTAGATTAATCTTGTTGCAGCATTAGAAATTAGAATGCACGATATTTGGTACAGTTCAAACCGATTGCACACAATATGTCCGCCAACAAAGAAAAAATATGTCGGCACCAGTCAATTACTAAAAACTTTGAGTAGGTACGTTTAGCTTGGCAAAAAGAGTTTAATATTGTTCTCAAGGGGTAACCTCCTCAATCACGCTACAGTTTTTAGTCAACTGGATTATGTTCACTTCACTTCACACACCATTTCACACACCATTTCACTCTGCACTGCAGCGCCCTCGTTTTTCCAAACTACTTTGTGTCTAAGAACGTACGCTTTGTACCTATAGATTTTATAAACATCAACTATTAATTTAGGGCTTTCATTAATGATGTTACAAAAACAATAGCAGTCATAAAGGCCGGCACTTTTCACAAAATATGAATTTAAGTCCTTAATATTAAAAATCCAGATATCTCTTTCACTGATAATCACAGGACTCTAAAGTTATATTCACCATTCAATGCCTGATAACATAGTACAGTTACATTATGTAACTGGATGCTGCAATAAATCAATAGCCATAAAATCGTTACTTTGACGCCTCCTCCATAATCTACCTGCACAGTTTCCGGGAAGAGTCTGCGCTATGGAAAAAATGCATTGACGTCTCACTTCAGTGCACCGAGTGTCCCCGCGCCGTATGCAAGGTACCTAGATAACAAGTTTGCGTTTAATCGGTAAAACTACCCAGTTATTTTTAACCAGTCGCGAAACGAGATTGTAATTCGCTGTGCCTGTTAACTGCTGCTGGAATTATACTGAGGTACGTTCTTTTCTTAAAAAAATCATTAACGTTTAATATTTGGTTTTGATAGTGTGTTTCTCGATTTGGAAATTGAAGAACCTCTCTCCTTTTAAATTTATGCAAATCTAGCTCAACTAGTGTTCTTTATTTTACGTAAAATGCAGAGGATTTTAATAACTAACACGAAAAAAAAAGGTTAACTTTGACGTTAGGTAACCGAACATTTCACCGACATTTTAACTGCGCCATTGACAAAACAGTCGGCGCACTGCGCCGGCAAAACAAAAACAACTAATTCAAAGGTCTAATTTCACCGAGTAACCGATTTAAATACAATCCAAATAATTAAATGCACAATTTTTTTTGCTTACCTTTACAGGAGTCGCAAGGGGCCGGCATCATAGATAGGCTGTTTATATAAGGTGAAGTTGTTCGACCGGCCGGGTGCGCGCGCAGCCGCGGTCCCCAGACATCTAGAACAGACGAGCGCACTCTCGGGTCAATAACTGAGCTGCTACGTGGGGGAATCGGACGATCGGAGCTCCTTGCGCGCCGCGATACGCCGAGAGCGCACCGTTTCCGCGAGCGGACCAGCAGGCGTCAAAGTGGCGCAGAAAATCACTCGCTCCCATCGGAACAGCGATGGCGGGGAAAAGGATAAGGAAAAGCCACCGTTTACCTTCGACGTGGCCGCTGCCGCCGCCGGCCCCGACGACGCCGCCGCGGGCGTCGCAAGCGCACGGCCCGAGCCCATCGACATACACCCGCGGAAACGCAAGATAAGGGCCACGAAGGATACTCCGATGTCCAGAACGGAATTTTTGGACAAAGCTAAAGCAGAAAGTATGCATCATCCCAATGCTTATCAAATGTACCTCCACATTCGTAAACAGATTGAGGTCCGCCAAAAGAGCCTCCTGCCGGTCAAGCCGAAGCCTCCGAAAGACTTCAGCAACTATCTAATGAACCGTCGCACCTACACTCTACAGAGTAACGTGGATATGGACCGCAAGATTGACATTCCGTTGTCACTGCCTCTGCAAATGGTGGAGGAGTTTATCTCTCAAGAGAGAGAACGTATACATTTGGTTACTCAGCATTTAGTTGAAAAAGAGAAGCTGGTGTTGGCAGTCGAGCAGGAGATACTGCGTGTCCACGGACGGGCGGAACGAGCGGTCAGCAACCAGGCCTTGCCGTACTCCGTTTGCACGATTCTTCGCGACAGAGAGATATACAGCGAGATCCAGCCGGAGCATGAGGAGATCAGGACCACGCGCCGCGCTCGCTGCAACGGGAGGCAGATCAACTCCTGGCTGCAGGAAGTTGACGACAAATGGGAGAAGATTAAGGAGGGGGTGCTCCGCCGCCAGAACATGGAGGCGGAAACACTGTTCGCCGTCCAGACGATGACCTGGGAGTGGAAGATGCACGATTTCGGGCTTGGCGATGCAAAGTCCAAGCTCAAGACTGACCCGGAACATGTGCCGCAAGTACACGTGTCCAACTTTGACCTACCGGCTTGAGCTTGACTTCGTACTATACAGTTCTTATATTGCACAAATGTTGCTGTCCGCGCTCGTATTTATTTAAATTTAGATAGCGACTTCTCGTCGTCCACGCGCATTCGTGGGATATAAGAACTAATGTGATTGTGTTCATTTTTAACGACGTTAACTTTAGTTTTAGGATGTAAGTACGATAGGATTCCTGTCACCATGTTTTGGATATTATTATTGTGATAGAATACCACCGGAAAGCGTATACATTATTAAATACAATTTCATGTTAACCTAATCGTGTTAAGTGTCTATAATTGTTGGATGAATATCTGAAATTTTCCAAACTAACAAATATATCAGTGTTATATGTCTAGTGACTACTGTCACACCATAATAATCATTTATCAATTGAATTCTAAATGTCTATTATCAATATTATCATGCAGTAAAATGTTAGAAGTGAATAAAAATAAATAAAATGTCAAAACTCCATTTATTTTAACCCTTAACCAAAAGTTTCCAGTGATCAATATAATTCAATGGTAATAGGGAAAATAACAATTAAATACAAAACATATGCTTTCCCTTTAAAATTGTGTTTTTTTAGAAAGAAACAGCCAATCGATAACTTTCTCAATTGTAAAAATGATTTAAACAAACTCATTGTAACATTTCATCATTAAAACTTACTCTCTTAATCGAACGCTAGCTCTTGGTGTAAGAAAGATAAGTAACTTATAGCCGAGGCACAATAAAATGATCGGCCGTAAACAAAAACAGCCCGGACCGGTTCTCGGCGCGGCTCGGGAACCGAATACGGACAATTTCCGAAACTAGAAGCAATTACTATGCTTTATACAACGTTTATTTCATGTGAAATGTTACATTTGTGAAATGTTACTAATTTAATAATATCTTTCTATTATACGCAATTGCAAAGAATGACAAATGTTATAAAACTAATAAGTTTTTTAGATGAAAGTAAAGATTTTTTCTTGTTTTACGACCCTATGATATAGCTAATGCGTAGTAAAACAAAAAAAACTTCGGGCACAACAGGAATTAATGATGGAAAATTGCTTCATTTTAGAGGTAGAATTATTAAGTGCCGATTGTTCGATCGGGAGTTAACTTAACTAAAGGTTACAATTCGAGAATCGAATTGAAAATTTGACACACTTGGTTGATAACTTGATATTTAACAATTTATTACGATTTTTAGCCATTAGTTCTGGTAACTACTCTGCCCTGCTACGGAAAAAAGGCACTTTGCTACATGATTTGTATTGCTATTCCAACCTTATTATAACCCTCGAGAGTTTAATATGCCTCTATGAATTAATTGCACTTGTGCCTTATCTCCGTACGATTGCAGCTGGTCACACAATCGACCCTAAGGGCCCGTTATTTGATCATTAACAGGACTAATGGTTAACAGTTATAATCATAAGTAGAATTGAAAATTTGACACATTTGGTTGATATATGTTACATTTATTGCGATTGTTTATAATTAGTTCTGTTGATTACTTGTCGCACGCCCGTAATTTGATCGTTAACTGAACTAATGGTTAATTCATAAATCTAATTGAAAATTTGACAGATGTAGTTCATTTTATAATTGGTTACGATTCTTAACTATTATTAATTAAGTATTATATTTAACTACTAGGTAATCAAACAATCGATCGGCACTAAGTTTTACAAAGATGGCTACAGCGAGCAATATTTAAATGAAAAATTCTTCGACGGTACGTTAAAGCTAACGTACCCTAAATAAATTAAGTAAAAAGCGATATGTACCTATCTATCAAACATAATTAATTAAAGCTGTTTTTTACAATCTATATGTCTAGGTTGTGACTTGCGAATAATTGCAAACATCCAAATAGGTAACCATTGCTTTTTTTAAATGTGTGCTTATTAAAAGGGTAGTAATAATAATAATAATAATAATAATATTTATTTCAAGTCAAATTACAACTCATATATTGTTAGTACTTACATAATTCTTAATCCTAAATGTTAGTACCCTATGCTAATAATTAGGTAGAAGGTGCGTGTAGCTCACAGCAGTGACGCGCATAGGGGCAGTGGTGGAAGGGCAGTGATGGTCATATAAATTGTACAGTGGAGTTTATATATACGTGTGACATTAAATTGACAAGGTACTGAAATGTACACATATTTATGAACTCGACTGTCAGGGAGGCAGAAGGAAAGGGGTGAATTGAATACGTTATTAATTATCTTAGAGACAATTAAAATAATATAAAACTGATGAAATCAGAGCCTCAAAGATGCAAACGCTACTAAAGGTTTTTCTGTTCTATCACTCAAAATGTATGGGACCGTTGAAAAAAGTCTTTATATTTTATATAGATTTAAAAAATGAAGCGTTAACGTATTCGTATTTTATTCATCCTTATGAAACAAAAGTCAAAGTCAGTTATAAACCAAATGTTATGTTGATATCTTGGCGCTGACTAGGTTTGAACCTCAAGTACTGTTCTCTTTTGGTAATGAAACGACGCTAAAAGGCACGTTTATTTAGGTACCTGTGGGGTCGACGACCCCCGGCAATTACATCTAATGACTCAACGTTAATCACAGCGAGATCTCAACGTGACAGCACTCCACGGCTCTGAGAACTTTCCAGGTAAAAGATAACAATTGACACGGTTTATTGTCTTCTTACAGTATGTTAAAAATAATAAATAGTTTACGTTAAGTACTTTTTATAATAACTATCTGATAGACCAAGCGTAGATCAGGTTGGAAACGAATTTTCCTGAAGATTAAACTTGACGGATTGATTTTTCGCCCCCGTTTTATATTGCAAATGTTAGAGCCGTTTTCTACGATTACGGAGGTCTCTCTTGTCTGGGCCCTCTGTTGCGGGCTAGCTACAGTTTCTCTTCGTTTAGTTTTTAAACCGATAGCGTCACTGGTAGATGACGTGATACGAAACGTCACGTGATGTGCCAGTGACGCCATTGGTTTAAAAACTAAACGAAGAGAAACGCTAGCTAGCGTAGTGCACCTTGTCTGGGCCCTCTATTCTGGGACCATAGCGCTTGATTGAGCGCTTCCCCCGGTCTGCTCCGACTTCCGGTATCCCGGTTTACTTGTGCAAAGCGATGGCGAAGTAGATCAGGCTGTTAAGCACAGAATTAACACTAGATGGATGAAATGGTGGCAGGTCACGGGAACAATCTGCGACTCCCGCATTCCCCTTAAACTTGAGGAGAAGATTTGTAAAACAATGTTGGTGTAAACCTGTTGTTTTGTATGGATCAGAATGTTGGGTCACAAAAGAGATGAATGAAAGGCGATTGCATGCAGCTGAAATGAGAATGCCAAGAGGGATTTGTGGTGTTACGCGATTGGATAGAATAATATATGAGTAGGTATTGTATAAGAGGAAGTCTGAAAGTGACACCGGTGACTGAAAAGTTGTGTGAAAATCGGTTGTCATTGTATAGGCATGTGATGTGGGGGAATGAGGAAAATATCGTCAAAAAAGGTTTGTGTATGAATGTGGATGGATGGACTATCGTTTTGGCTTTTATAATGAACACAAATTTATTAGTGCATCAATCAAATTTAAAACGTAATTACCTACGTACCTACATGGTAAATCTACCAATAAATAATAAACAACTAGGTAAAAACTCTAAAAACTTTTTGATAATTCTGTAACCACATTTTGCACACTTAGGCTAAGATGTTTACCAGTGTATTAGTGACAGGTTGCAAGCCCATCGCCTAACAGTACTATGTATACGCCTTTATTCCCTTAGCCGTCTCTTACGACATCCACGGGAAGACATGGAGTGGCACTATTCTAACCCGGCAACCACACGGAGAAACGCAAACGCTTAGGCAAACGGGGAAAACGCTTAGGTATATTAGCGTGATGCTTATCTACGCCCCTGGGGTTGTGATCTGCTTAACACATCGCTAACTAGATCGGAATAGTTCATGAAATTCGTACTATACGTGCACTTGACAAACCGCTTTACCAAGGGTTAATGGACTTCGAAGCCTAGAGAAAGTAGGGAGTCTAGTCAGCCTAGGCACAGGTGTAACGAGCACTAATTAGCCTGGTTTCCAGACCGGCGATCTTCGTAACGACATTAACATCAACCTGACAGTTCGTTTGACCGTTTTCAGCATGTAATTCTTAATCTTATCTTGACCCTTATGTTATCAACATACATTTCGGGCGCAAAAGTAACAACTTCTGTTAACAATCCTAAACGACCTAACTACATTTACCAAAAGGACTCGGTACATAATTTGAATTGACAAAAATAATTATAAGTGAACAAGTGTTTTGAGTAGGTACCTACATTGGCAAAATTACCTTATTTTAACCCAATTACTCGATTCAATAAAGCGATTGCCATTTCTACAATTTGTAGTTCGTCTTGTCAATTCAAACCCTTTCTTGCCAAATTATACTTACACTATACGTCTCGTCGAACGTACGTAAGTCTTCGTCGCCCTTGATCAACCCCATGACGACGGTTCATTGTGTTAGGGTCCTTTGATAAGCTATATAAACGAGTCTTTTAGAAATCTGATTTTTAGGGTGAATTTTTAGTCGTGAGTCGCTTATTTTCGATCCCGTAATTTCTGCCTCATACAAAAGTCCAACTCATATTGCGACGTGTGATCTAAACAGGACAGCATAAATAACGCGACTCACAACTCAATAAATACGCTCGTCTGGCGGCACCCTTAAGCCTGAAAGCTTTGGTAACCCAATGTTTATAATTCCTTTCCGCCACTTTTTTCCTCACATTAAAAAAGTCACGCGTAAAAGAAACCTTGAAAAAGTACAAGTTTTAATTGGTAATTTCCCTTTGAATTTTTCTGAATAGCCCACCCACAACGTGACATGCTCAAACAGCTAAGCATTTACTTATAATAAGTAGGTAAGGGTGTCTGTACTAATGAATATGCTATATTATCTGGTCTCTTTCTACAACATCAGGGATGGGTTAAGAATGAATGGGATAGCGCTTTAAGATAAAAATAGGTTCTTGAAAATGTAATGGGATAATAACGTCCTAGCGTGTAGGATGTAATGAGAAGAAAGCCCGTAGGCTGTAATGACAGCATTTACGAGCAAATGTGATAAAAAAATACGTGATTAAAAGGCGGATACGTAATTGTAGTCGGTAATTTATAACAAAAATAAAACACGTGTTGTTCGGTACAAAAGTCTCCGTAACACATTATAATTGAGTCTTAAAAATCCGATGTTGAACGCTGTTAATCTTTGGGAACTCGATGTTTATAATTTTCTCAATGTTCTTCTTCACGTTGAAAAAGTCACGCGTAAAAGAAACCTTGTAAAAGTAAAACTTGTAATTGGAACATTTTCTTTTGTTTATTTTTCAAACCCCACAACGTGACCTGTACAAACAGCCAGCTACAGTTTACTTACGTAAGTGAGGGGTGTCTGTACCACCGAATATTATACTTGTTAATTTGCTTCTTCCTACAATATCAGGGATGGGTGTCGAAAGGGATGGTGCTTATGATCAAAATAGCGTGTTTAAATTGTAATAAAAAAACTACGTCCTAGAGCCGTAGGGCGTAATGAGAGGAAAGCCCATGGGCTGTAATGACAGTATTTACGAGCAAACTGTATTGTAGTAGGATATTTTTAACAAAAATAAAGCACGTGTCCTTTAGTATAAAAGTCTCCTTACAAGCAAGTTCTCCCTTGTCAGCCCTTTTTAATTTAGTTCCAAAAAGTGGCGCCCCTTGTCCTTTCTACATTTAAGTACCTACTTACTACATTCATAAGAATTCCTTTAGTAGTTTCGAAACAGATTGGTAAATTGATTATTCTAATCTTAAGTGTAGAGTGATAAGGGTTTGTCAGGGGGCGAGGTGCAATTAAAATATTTTAAAAGGTAAAGTATAGTAACTAAGGCCCGCAAGGACGTAAATTTAACGCCAGGTTAAATGGTTAAAGAATGTCAGATTCATATAGAAATGTCAATTCTAGAAGAATCCAAAAACCCGAATTTAACAGGTTAAACCGACTTGCAATAAAAATTCAACACTGGGTTAAGACACTAACTCGACCCAGTGTGTCTTAACCCAGTGTTAAACACTAATCCAGTGTTGAATTATTAAAGAATGTCAGATTCAACTGTCAATTTAACCCGTTAACCTGGGCTTAACCTAGGGTTAACATTTACATGCAAGCGGGCCTTAGGGGCGAGCCGCCGGAATCGCCGGATGTTACTAGCATCGCCTATTTCGTATGAATAGGTGTTATTGTTATTACTTCTTCGCGTCGTGTCTTGGATAGCAATCTAGGCGTGGATGGCGGTTTTTTACGCCAATCAGTGCCGCCACGGGTTGAACGATCTCAGAACTTCCAGAGGTTGAGAACATAAGGCATCAATCAAATTTAAAATGAGTTGGCCTGGCTGTCTGTTTGTATACGGAGGTAAGTAGTTCTCTGATTATCCAAGTATTCTACCTATATAGTGCTTCTCTTTCCAGATTGTTTGTTAATTACCATACAATATACAATAATTTGGAGAGGCTGGTTTGTATTTATATTTATTTAGTCAACTTGTCGTTAGCTTGTATACTTCTTATCTTGTAAAAAAAGATAGATGTTTCACAATGCATCGAAATAACACAGTCGCGCATTCCGCTCCAAAAAAATGTAGAACAAACCTAAAACCATTTCAATCCGCCAGAAATCAGAGCATCCCTTTCGTTTCTTTCCCACCGGGCTTAAAGTTATAACTACAGCTAAGTAGATTAGATTACAGATTTTACTTCTCTAAGGATATCCAAAAAAAAGGAAGTCAGAGAGAAATGCGGAATAAAAGAAGATGTAGTGACTAAGATTGAAAAGGGCATGCTTCGATGGTTCGGTCATTTGGAAACGATGGATGAAAGAAGATTGACGAAAGAGATATACAGATCGAAAGTGAGTGGAAGTGTCGAAAGCGGCCGCCCTAGGCGTACTTTTTCGAATCAAATCGGAGAAATACTAGAAAAGGGCCGAATCTTAAGTACCCGAAACCGACGTTCGTGCATGACTCGATGTATGAATGTGGAAATCGTAGCGAGTGGAATCAGGCTTGATTTAATGTATGTATGTAAGGATATCCAAAGGTTTGCAACGACTGCCCACAGCGCTGACAGATAGACTGACAACTGCGCAGTTCTCGAGCTTGTGATTTAATTTTTTGTGACCGAGAATTCGAAGGAGTAATGGAAAAATGTGCTGTTCCAAATTATATTCTCGTTGTTTGTTTGACTGTTTGTAAAGTCATGGTGCCTAGACAACCAATATTCAAAACACTAACGTAAGCGATTTTCGATAACTGTCAAATTGTTAGGAATCAACATAAGCAGCCAAAAAAATTTAAATTAAACTGTTTATGTCCAAAAGACTTAAAAACTAAAACAGTCTTAGCTCTAATCTTTACTTTGAAGATTGTATTAGCTAAGATTATACAATTACAAGTTAGAATTAAAAACGATAACTTTACTTAAATCATAACAACTTTACTTAATACTTAATGTATAATTAGCCGACGCGGTAGATCATCTTGTTACGTCGTTCCTTAACGAGTACATTTTGTCAGTTTTCGAAGCTCATTAACGCTTGTATTAACACACATGTACATACATAAACTCACGCCTTCCTTCCCAGAGAGGGGTTGGCAGAGCTACAGAATTACCTACAACTTTAAAAATTTGATGATAATTCTGTAACCACATTTTGCACAATTAGGCTGAGATGTTTACCAGCGTATTGTATGTATTATGTTTTTTTTATGGCATAGAGAAGACAAATAAAAATAAGTGGAAACTGACCCATAGACATTCGCACTCACAAGACTGCAATGCAATCCTAAGACTGCAAATGCGTTGCCAACCCTGAGGACTAAGATGGAATGCCTCTATGCTTGTCATTTCACCGGCTGTCTTTTCCCCAAACTGGAACACAACAATGCGAACACTGCTGTTTGGCGGTAGGTTAATGGATAAGATGGTGGTAGCGATCCGGACGGACCCTGCACAAGTTCCTACCACCCGCAAAATATGTATATATGTATGTATTAAAAACCGCATTTTTGGTACGAATTCCAAAGTTCCTAAAGTCGTTATAAGGGGCTTAATAGCACCTAAACGAAACCTTGAACAGCTTCAAGTTTTTGCCAAACCATCGACCTGCGGTCGGTTGATAAACAAGTCAAAAAAAACGAAACAAAAACTGCACGTCAAAGGTTTGGGTAAAAAGTGATCTTGATATTCCGAGACAATTCAATCGATAGAGATACTGATGCTTTTGTTCGAACTATTAGCCTATTCGTATCTTGCTTCTATGAAGCAGTTTTATTTAAATCGCTCGGAGAGTTGCGATTTATGTATAATCAAATGCTCACTTAAGTTACCACTAATTACGTCTCTTCATTATCTTTTCACCTATTGTTTACTTCACAGTAATGGCGGCCGGTTTAAAAACAATACGATACCATGTCAAAGATAAAAAGATAAAAGATAAAAGATATTTATTCAGTAAGTAGGCCGCACGGGCACTTTTACACGTCAAGAATCTACCAGCGCTTCCCAAGGAGACCACTACCGAGAAGAAACGCCGCAAGAAACTCAGCAGTCAGTCGTTTTTTAGGGTTCCGTAGTCAAACTAGGAACCCTTATAGTTTCGCCATGTCCGTCCGTCTGTCCGTCCGTCCGTCCCCAGTCTAGCTCAGAGACTCATAGTACTAGAAAGCTGTAATTTGGCATGAATGTACATATTAGTCACGCCAACAAAGTGGTAAAATAAAATTTTAAAAAATATTTTTTTTTAATGCAACTCCCCTACACGTAACGTGGGGATGTCTTTTTTTTTTCTTGCCTACCCCATAGTGTGGGGTGTCGTTGGATAGGTCTTTCAAAAATATTGCGGGTTTACAAAAACATTTTTTGATTAAGGGATCCGTTTATGAAATATTAAGCTTTAAAGCGCTATTTTTTGTTAGAGTCAAGTGTCCCCCCCCCTACAGCCAAAACTACAAGTACTAAAAATCTGAAAAAAATCTTCAACGAAAGTGCATACCTATAACGAATTTTAAACGAAAACTATCACGGCTAAGTAGACATGATTAGTTCCTGAGATACAGGCGACTAAAGTGTTTATACCTACTAAAAATCATCTAAGACAGCGCCACATAACTTTAAATAGAAAATTGGTTCATACCTACATGTTGATTTTTGAGATAGTTTTTTGTGTTTGTCGTTACGGCTTCGGAACCCTACACTGAGCATGGTCCGACATGCTCTTGCCCGGTTTTAACCATATTTAATACTACAATGATACTACTTAGTCTAGCATTATATAAAGCTATAAATATTAAATTACATATAATATCAAATAGCATGCGTAGTTCAGCAGGAAAACATGTCAAAAATGTAACGAGAGAGACAAAAAGAGAAAAGGAAAAAAAAAGAGGAAAAAAAAACACAGGATAACCAAATAAAAGTTTGTTATGATTTCCTACATCAACGGTGTCCCCTAGAGAAAAAAACTGCAATTTTACAAATGATTAATGACTAAGTTTCGGGTTTAGGCCAAGCATTTTTATCTGTTAGATAGTAAATAAACGGCAACATGGTTTTACCGAGTATGGTATGGACATACGACTTTTACCCAAAAACAAATTCATTGAAAATATTCTCCACGGAAAACACTTCTCATAAGACATTTATTTGTAAGTGTTTGTGGGCAAAACTAACAAGTAAATAAATGAATTTTAGTTTGGTTTTAATTTGTTAGCCAAACAAATACCCTATTAACTGATAACAGGATATTTTTGAAAAGGTGTTCTGTTAAAGCTCACGCTTATTGAGGTTTGTCTCAAAAGCCTTCTATCGTATTATTTTCTGAGAAAACTAAATTTGAATATTATCAGTGTTTGCTACGCCCGCTTTTTACTTGTGGTTGGCACGACGTAATTTTGTTTGTAACCGCGTCTTTTTTTAAGTCTAGTATGACGTAGAATGGACCAGGGAGGGTTTAAACTCTAGCCATTAACAGAAACTTTATTCACTTTCTGAGTAAATAATGATCAAGATTTTTTTTATGCTTCTTATACAAACCTTCTATAGGTACTTAAGCACTTTTTTTTTCAGAACACCTTTAAAAAATATACTTTTCTCATTTGTTTTATTAATGCCCCCAATGTATATCTACGCTTGTTTAACTACGCAATCTGCGTGCTATTGGCAACTGGCGCGGAACAACGTAAAGTTTACCTTATTTACAGTGTTTACATGCCTTCCTTTCGGCACACAATTACTTCAACCTTGTATAAAATTATTATTTGTTATCGAACACACCCGGCTGACCTCTATTTCCTAACGCACTCGAAATCGCAGTCGACTTCAAAGTGGAACAATTATTTTCATTTTGTATCCAGATTCGCCTTCGGACTATCAAAATGAAATCGATTATGATTGCAAGTGCGTTAGGCAGTAAGCCCTCAGGTTACATATCAGGCAGATCACCAAAGGGACTGGTAAAAAATAAAATCAATGAAATCAAGTAAAAGCCAATAAGCATTTTAATGAAATTGTGATACCAAATAAATAGGTCAATAAATTACTTAGAGCTACGAAAAAATAAATTACTTCCTCCCGTCGTTTTTAACTTTCAACATTTGAACCCGTCCAATATTTTTCAACATTCAATCGCTGATTTCTCAGGAATGCCCAAAATTTTGACATTTGACATAAAAGCTCAAAATAATGTTTAGTTCCACGAAACTAAATCACGTAGGAATAAATAATAAGGTCATTTCATTACATATAAACATCGTGAAATTTTAAGGCAGGAAAGCACAGTTCAAAACTTTATCTCTGATGATAATGACTGTCCTTCCTAAAAGCGGTGATTGGCTAACTGAAGACCGCAGACTAATCCTTCTTCATCTTCAAACCCCTAGTTTTTCCCATCATGCGTCTCAAGACCGAATAGCAAATCCAGAAGATCAGATAAAGGTTGGAGTCTGTTGTTATCATCAGGTACGTAGCGAAGATCGCGAACACTACGCCCATGACAGTGAACAGTATTTGAAGTCTTGTGGAAGGTTTTTCTGCCCTGCATGGGCAGTCCAAGGGGCAGAACTCTTGGGGCTGGGAGTTTTCTGCAGGTTCATTTGATTGAGTCTTCTCCATTTGGAAGTTCTCTGCATTGTTGGGGACGGTTCCTGTTGAAATAGTAAAATTAATTAATGGTGTATAGACAGCAATTATTTTTGAAAGCTGATAAAGTAAATCATGGTATCAATCAAGGTAAGTAATTATATGTATGTAACTATACAGATATTAAACAGCGTATATGGTCGGATAAGTTCCTATATATTACTGCTTCCTCAATTTGCTTATGTGTGGTGAAACACAAACGAGAAAGCTTAAATACTTACTACCAAATATTAATACAAACTTTACTGTCAAAATTCCTTATTCATTATAGGTGTACGGTCACGAGCGTTAATTTGGGACCCATTTCAAGAAAAATATGCTTGAAGTCGTCACTATCATTAGAGATGTCAAGTAATTTGTAACTTTTAGGAAACTCAACATTATTGTTGTAGATGGTCAGATTGACTTTGGACTGTACACTATATAGTGTTTTTATTCAACCAAGGTGTCTTTACGTTTTCATTGTCATTGTATCTTCATATCTTGTTATTAATATTAAAACTGCGCTATAAATAAGTAGGGGCATTAGTTAGGATGTGATTTCTTTGCTATTGGGAATGACTAGGAGTTTTCACAATTCAAACGTAAATTCTAGACAATGGTCAGCATTTTAGCACAAGTGATTCTTATTTGGGACACTATTATTATTTTTTAAGCTAAATTTAATCCCATAACAGGTTTATATCACTACAGAAAAGTTCTACCGTAATGCTAACTAAATAAAGTATGAATAACTAATCGACATATTTATAAATACCTTCAATAGTCTGGCACATTGTGATCGAATGCTTCTACCTCGCTAATCCTGGTCTGAATGATATAATAAAATAACCTAAATGTCTTAAATATCACCCAATATCTGAGACGAAGGCTGCTCGGATAAACACGGGAAGTAACACAATGGTTTCTTGGGCGTCAGCTCCGCTCTCGTCCGTGACTGCGAAATACTTTTCCGGGAAAACAACAAAGAAGTTTTTCCTTATTTGGCAACAAGTAAACAAATTATTGTCATGGCGTTTGCTAAAAGGTGTATCGTATAGTCAATAACTTTAATTATAGAATTATAGAGAACCCTGTCAAAACTACAGCTTTATGTCACCATCGTGATCATCATCGCAGTATGTTAATTCATTTTCTATTATGGACACCAATCTGAATTCCGTTGCAGACACATATTTTAGTTGTAAGGGAAAATGGCATGAACCACATACTACATAGGTGTTCATAATACACTGATGGTACATGCGTAAACGTATTTTGAGTACCGTGTGGTCCATCCTTTACTCGGTGTAAACCCATTTTCAAATACCATTAAATACAAAACTACACTGGAATTCAACATGGTGCCTGTAATAGAAAAGAAAGTAAGTGCATAGAAAGGCATACTTTTATTTCATGGCATAAGTACATACTTCTGGGGCCAGACTTTATAGTCGTACAAAAGGTTGCTCATGGCATGGTCCCTTTATCATTACCCTTTGTGACGGGTTTCATGTATGGTGGCTGACTACACTCACTGAGGCTCTATTTAATTTGGTTTTATCCCATCTTCCTTTCGTGTCGTAATCATATTTTGTTGATGCTTTGATAGTACTGTCTGAATAAGATCGAGCTACCACATCGTCAATAATTAATACAATATGATGAGCTATAATAAGTTGGAATTGAGGCCTACTGAATCTAGTCGAAAGAAATAAAGAAATTGTCAAACTAACGGTATGAAGGCAGAATCCTCACTAGCAAAACGCTTCTGCCTCAAGTCCAGGGCCTCTATCAAAATGCTTGTCAATGTTACGATAGCTCTTATTTACCTGACAGTAATTGCGACCGTTTTTCGTTGGAGTGGTATTCCATCCGCTAACTCGTCGGTCGGCTTTTGCTCTTCTTCAAAAGAGCGTTCAACCGAGAGCCTTAATTGTAAAAAAAAGTTTGTGATTTTGGGTTCTTTACTAAATACTTTTAATCGGAACCTTTATACACGTACTTAAAAACCTTTTACAGGCGCTTTAAATCCTCCTGTTTAGTCATGTTTATGGCATATTTTATCTCATTTTATAACACTTTCTTTTACAGTTAAATTATGATTAAATCGCAAATGAATCATATGTAATAAATTTACAATCGACTGGTGTTTATATCGCTCATGCTTTCTAAAATTGCTCAAGTTAGTTACGCTGCTGTATTGTTTCACGGTTTTAATATTCAAGAGTACTTACATAAATAAAAGATGAATTCTGTAATAAGTACATACATACATAAACTCATGCCTTCATTCCCAGAGTCGGGTAGGCAGAGCTACAGAATTACCAACCACTCTAAAAAGTTGATATTTCTGTAACCACATTTTGCACAATTAGGCTAAGAGTGTATTCGTGACAGGGTGCGAGCCTATCGCCTAACAGTAAGCCTTTATTCCCTTAGTCGCCTCTTATGACATCCACGGGAAGACATGGAGTGGCAATATTCCTAATTCTGTGATAAATGTGTGTAATTTAATTTATTTTGTTATTTCACTACTTACTTGAAATTATTCTCATACCAGTCATACCCAAGGCATAGTCTACAACGGTCGTGGTTAAAAACGACTAAATTCGATGGGGAAATAGCACAGACGTAAATGCCCTATTAATCTTCCAGAAAAATGCGAACGAATTCTAACGAAGGCCGTTCTAACATAATACCCTGAATCCTGACCCTTCATTATATTTTCAAGATATGCATATTCGAAACGTAAAAAATATTAAGCAACCATTAACTACATTATAGGTTTGAAACTAGGTTCAAAAATAACTTGGCAATCCTACTTAACAAGTTCAAAAGAAAGCTGCTTGGGACAAACCCCAACCCCAACGCACGTTAGAAAATATAGAATTAATTAATAAAAAAAATTAAGATAAATCTATGTAAACCTGTTTCTCCCCTACCTACTATTACTGTATCCAAGAGGTTTTCATATGCTATAACTTGCCTACATGTATGTAAATAGTTTGTAAGTAGGTGACATATGATTTTTATGGAATAAAATGATAATAAAATATATGAAATAAATACATATTACGATAGGACTCTTGCACTCTTGCAGAAAACCAATGATTAATTTTGATTTGAATTAGTCGTACGTACACTACGATGTCATTATGACAGAGTTCTACGGCGATTTGAGTTATCAATTGGCTGTCCTCCCTCCCTACTAATTCCTGAATGATATAAATAATGTAATTAAGGCAATGTTTAAAAAACACACTACTCTCATTTAACAGTAAACGCAAAGAAATGAAGTACGTATAGTCGACGGATGTGTTTATATTTTTGACCTTATTCCATTGAAACAACGTGCAAAATGTTAACATATCTTTGACGTTGACTGTAGGGTATTAAAAATAATCATTGTCCATATGCAACTCACGCAAAGCTCTTCAAAAATTGGCGGAAAAAAATGTTAAACTTCCTTCCTAATTCAAGTCACAGCATGCACAATGGAGCAACCTTGCCCCGGATGCAGTTTTTGCACCGCCGCTGCGTATAAAACGTCACCAGACGTCGTCGGTGGCACAGTTTGATAAGCAAGCCCGAACAGCAACATGCCAGCTCCTTGTGAACCTTGCAAAGGTAAGTTTTGTAAACAATTTTGACAGGTCTATCATGCGCATCACAGTATTTAACCAATGGGTGCCCAAGCTCGAAACAGCGAAAGCGATATCGGGATATGCTGACAGGGTTTGGACTCTTATGGCTTTTTAATCGTGGTACATGTTTCAGATTCCTGCCAGGAAGGCTCCTGTCAAGACAACTGCGCTTGTAAGGAAAAGGGTTGCAACGACTGCACTTCTAAAGGTAAAAGGAATTTAAACCTTTTTCTTTGTCACTTCCAATATTCACAAAGTTCGCGCAAGTAGAAGTAGGTACATACGTTTTATTACGGACGACATTATCAGTGATTTGGTTTGTATTCAGAAAGTTCTATAAGATATTGATGAATATATGAGCGTCACGGGGGGTTGATTGTGATCTTATTTTCAAAGGCCCTCTCCCCTTAAATATTGCGGCGGGATCTTTGCCCCTCCGGTACAAATGGCATACATTCATATTCTAAAACATGATGTGAATAAATTTGTAGCTCGGTTCAATTTATTTCTCGGAGTTGGCATGGCTTGGAAGAGAGTTTCTCAAGAAGATTAAAGAGGCATAGATTCAAAATAAGTACTTTATATTTGGCTCACTTGGTAATCAAAATAAGTAAATAAAGAAACTGAAAGATGATAACGTATTAAGGAAGCCTCCTTAACATGGTTTTCTAATTATGTTGTAAAAATCAAGTGTATCCAAGCTCCGTAACTGTGTATATTTTCTTTTGAATCAATGTTCTGTTGGGTTTACTTTTGCACCCGACCTAAGTCTATGAAGTATTTTGATACGCTAGTATCGCGTAGAATTTGTTTATCGCTATTTCTTCAGGAAATGTCTTATTTCTAGGAAAAAAAACGTATTCGACATCTTTTTTCGAGATTCAAGCTATCTCCATACCAAATTTCATCTAAAGATTCAGGCGGTTTAGCCGTGAAAGCGTATCAAACAGACGGACAAAGTTATTTTATTTTCATTTATAAAATCATATTATAAGCATGGATGAAAGAGAAACAGACTACGGCCACGAACACACTGGCATCTTCAGAAGTGTTATCGGTTGTCGGTGTGTTCATGGCCGGAAATTTAGCTTGTTACATGGTTTGATGCTTACTGCGGTGTTTCGTAAATTCTTAAAAAACGGTGGGGATGTCATTACTTAACAAATTAAAAGTACTTACCATCGTGGGCTGTGTGCTCATTAGCCTTCTAAGTGACATAAAGAAACTATATTGTTCTCCAGGTGGTTGCTGCTAAGATGGACGAAGCCCCCCGGCGCGCGCGCCGCCCGTTCAGCGACCGCTTTGCCGCTGCGCTGGAGTCCTGCTTCCCTATCGCATTCTTCGTCACATTCTTCCTTACTATCGTACTGTTTCATTGCCTATTGTAGCGTAATAAATTATTTTTAGTTAATATCTTATTTTTATTGATTTATAAATAACTACCGGACGCCCGCGACTTCGTGCGCGTAGAAATAGTTTCTCGCCACTCCTATTCTGCCCTCCTAAGCCAAAAAGCAGTATCTTCAATTCAATATCCGAAGCATATTCAATGATATGTCGTTAATAATAAGGTTGATATTACTACAGTAGGTTTAACTTAGTTACTGTGGTTTTGCTTAGGACGGCAGTATTTCTCCCCGTTGCTCGTCGATTTTCAGAAAATCCTTTCTTATTCCTTACGACATCATAAAAGGAATCCCTGTACCAAATTTCAAGTTTCTAGGTATAATAGTTTCGGCAGTGCGTTGATATATAAGTCAGTGACTCAGGTTTGCCTTTTATATACATGTATATAGATTTTATTACTAGGTACTTACGTTACTATCAAAAGCCTTGTCAAATCTTCTTTAGAGGCCATAATATACTACTTTACTGTCAAATTAATAAAGAGTTTTCATAACGTTAACAATATGAAGAAAAACAAAATAGTACCCCAAGTATGCCTACAATAAATAAATAAACTGCTGGGGTTCAATTCTACTAACAAAATTGTGTTATGATCGTAATAGAAACTCAGTTGGACCGCAAGTCAAACACTCTTTACTATTCTACTATAAGGTAACGATTCAATTGTAGTTCAACTTCCACTCAAAGTTAACGATCGATCGAAGTTATGACACGTCGTATTCTCCTAACACAATAGAAGTTGAATGGAACGTTAAACACTATTCTACTAAAAATTTGACACATGCGTCAATCGCACGTCGATCGGAACACAACCGAACCTCAGCGTCTCAACTGTCATAATTAGCGGTTGGAATAAAGTTCGAGATTGGCTACTTTTTGTGGATCGATCGCTCAATAAAATTGTTATTTTCCGTGGAATCATGATGTACTATTACGAATACCTTGATATTGCTAATGCTGTGGACCGTGGTAAAGTTCGAAGAGGGAATTTATCGACAAGGACACGAAGTTCTGCTTTCGATTTTACGGATCGTGAGTTTGTCAAAACTTACAGGCTGTCCAAGGACCTGGCGACATCATTAAATTGATGAAATTAGTGTTCATATGCCGGTCAGTCTACAATCAGATGGCATCGATACCGAGCCCAAGGTGAGTAAACACTTAACATGTAAACGGAATTGTCTTATTTAGTAAACACTTTTGTAACCTGTTAATGCATCGTTTTTGGCTAAAACGGCCGTTTTCTGGTGAATAAAGCAAATAGAGACCAGATTTTGCATAATATTTTCCTGATTTTGCATCATGGATGGGTTTTATAAGACAAAATACCATTTTATGGGAAAAGGGATCATTTTGAGGTTATAAAAGTGTTTACTAAATAAGATAAGTTAGTTGGAATTAAATTTAGAGCAATTCGTTTCACTAGCTATTCGTCTGTCTCCCTTAATCAACAAATATTCATTGTTTTAGATATTGGTGGCGCTGGCTTTCTATGCAGGGGCCATTTTACAAGTTGATTAAATATTAATATTAAACAAACCTTTATTTCAGATTTGTGATTCAAATGCTAGAATCATGTGTGTTGACAGCAGTAATCCTGGTCAACCCATGACAGTGCAGCGTGGAATAATAATCCGCTGAATGTTAAATTAAATGAGATAGTGAGGTCTGGAGAAGATTTTTATTTATTAGGTGATTATTTCTGTAATCTTTATAATTTTTGTTTGTAATGCAAAATATATAATGTTTCATATCAGCATAATAATTCCATACCTTTATATGAATAAATGTGCAATGATAATTATTATCTTACTTTTTACTTGAATGTTTTTAGTTTATCGCCTTTTACTAATAGATAATAGATACCTATTTTATAAATTACTCATTAATCATATTTTCTTTTTTTAGGTCATTCAGGATTCCCCCTCAGAAGAATTAATGATGACACCAATTTTAAATACCCATGAGCCTAATTCTCCTGAGTAATATTATACGGAGACACATGATTGAACAAGGAATGTTGTTGAAAGGTGTATAGGCATTCTGAAAGCTCGTTTTAGGTAAGCACAATTTAAAATAAAAAATAATACACAGGTGCCTGTGCCATAACCCTCTTTTTCACCTTCAATAGCTTTATCTCTCTCCCCCTTTGCAACCCAATGGTCCTCCTTATCTAAGTACTTAGATTTATAATAATATTAAAATTATCTCCTCATCAAAATTCAATCGGTTCAGCAGTTTAAGCATGAAAAGGCACACATATGAGTTACTTTTATTAATAATATTAACACAGTCTTATTAATTTAATATTTCTTATTCATGTTACAGATGTTTACATATAGATAGAAGGCTCCAGTACAAACCACAAGCAGCTGTATGAATTGTAAATGCTTGCTGTGTTTTGCACAACATGGCACTGCAATGCACAGAGCATGTTGAAAGTGAGGAAGACCAGAATACTTCGCAAATAGAGCTGATTGAGGACCAAGCCAATGCTAGTGTTGAAGACTACAACATATCAACACGAGCTGGTCGACAAAGGTCTCAGATGAACATTGTACTGCAGCAAGGGCGCGAGTATCAACATAGTTTGGTGCAATGCTTGTGGCAGTCTAGGAGTTAACTTAAATAAAATAAAGACCATATGAGTATTGTTGTTTATTTATTTATTCAGTGTTCTGAAACAAAGTAAAGTAAATTAATATGCAAAAATGGTTACTAGTCTTAAATTTCTTACATATAGTACAGGAATAATAATTTGTTGAGCCACTATGGAACCCTGTCGCATAACGTTAATCATTAATTTTTAGTAATTTCTTTCATGTGGCTTGACGATGTCATTATGACAGGGTTCCATGGTGGCTGAACAATTAAAGTCCCTCCAGTTCCATTTCTGTCCCTACTAATTGCTGCCATTTTTTGACGCACCCGACACTTGTAGTCATTCCAAAACTTAAATTATTAGCATTTATTTAGTGAGCATTAATTTATTACTTACTTACTTAGTTGAATCATGTTGAATTCATTTAACTTGGTCACGAAACTTACTTTTGACCAGTCCTTAGGGTTTCTCGCGACGCCTTCCGCATTTAAAATATTTGAGCATTATTAAAAGTTCTAACTGTCTTACAGACGTAGATCTTCTTCGGCTTGATTCCATGATAACCTACAGAGAAAGATCCAAGTAATAATTTCAAAATTACTGCATTCAATATTGATTCCAAGGTAATAATAAGCATCGAGAGCAACATAAAGGTTTGCACTGATATAAATTATACTTACCAAAACTAAGCACAAACTTATCACGATCGTGTTATTGCGTTATGGTTTAAGCGCCAACTCAATTTTGAAATTTGACACGAGACATTGACATTTCATTTGGTGCTTTTTTCTCGCTCAATCGAGATTTTGTGGTATTTTTCGCTTCATATTTTAAAGATTAACGAAGTATATTAAATAATATATAATAATAAATGTGAAATAATGTAAAATTCTCAAATTTATAATCAAAATGACACAATCGAATTTGGTAGTATTTTGTTTTTTGCGTTCTAGTAACACTCAAACATGTTTGTTTAGTCTTTGGCCTTATCGTTACGTTTCTATTGTGGTTCAATTGCGTTCCAATTTAGATTAAGGTATGGTTTTGTTTATAAGATAGTAGAATGGCTTTTTTGTCCACAGTAGAAACTGAATGGGAATAGAATCTTTATCGAACCTCAATAGATTCTTGAAATATGCACATTAGTAGAATTGAACCCCTGGCCTATCGCCTAACCCACTCGCAATCGCAATCGACATCAAAACAGAACAATTGTTTTCATTTTGTATGAAGGCAAGCCTTCGATTTTCAAAATAAAGCCGTTTGCGATTGCGAGTGCGTTAGGCAAAAGCTCCTCAAGTCTATTTAATTCTAACCCAACGCCTTGCCTCTCTTCGTCGATCATAACATTCATAACATAACGCTCGCCCCACAGCTCGCCTGACTAACGTCACTTAATCATGTAAATGAATTTTGGTGAAGCAGAAAATGTTTATCAGCGAAATAAATATCCAGCGAGTGTACGCATTTCCCCAACCGTATTTTGGCAGAGAAAACCAATAAGTATTCTTCTCTCAGCGCGAAATGTAATAACAATTATTTTTAAGTAGATTATTATTGAGGTTGGTAATGGCAATGAAAACTTAAGGATATATTTAAGTATAAGAGTAGGTAGGGCTCTTTTACTTACATTTAGAGATCCACAGAAATGGCAAAGAAACAAACTAAATAGTTGAGTTACTACTATTTATTTGATAAATAACATTTTGAAGGAACTAAAATGTTACAGTACTTAACTAAATAAGGCCCCCGTAGCATAGTGCCAAAGATGCTAGCAGCGATTATTTCCTCGCTGAATACCAAAGCTAATACGGTGAGCGTAGAAGCTGACAGCTGCTGTTTGGTCGCCTAATCGGCCAAATGTTTATAATATATATACCGCCAAAAGCTAATGGGCACTTCGACCCCCGGACCGACACTCAAAGGAACAAAATGGTATTTGTTCCCGAAACTTTGATATTTTATTATCTTTCTATGCCCGGCCGCTTCTGCTGCCGCGTCAATGCTTTTGTGGTACCAGGAAGATTTCACGGGGCTAACGTATCCACACAAGTGGCATCCCAAACGTCCAAGTGGCAATAAAATAAAATATACGCATATGAAAGAGCATTAATCAGGGAAGTTTTCAATGAACTTGAAGTGCTGGAACTATTAAAGTTTTTTTTAGTTTTTATTTACCTACGTCTTTTCAACACTTTAAAGTGGCCGAATTTTGTTGATTAATTATTTGCACCTGATAGTCAAGATACAAATTTTAAAAAATTTACTGGTTTATTCGTGTTTCTTTCCAATTATTTGTTTTTAAATAATGCATTCTTGCATTTTTTGAACTAGCAAAAGTTTGTTTTTTAAATCTGTGGTCCTTGACCTCTTTATTAGGACTGAATAAGTAGTACATGGCACCACTGATTTGCCATTTATTTTGCCCAACCATGCGCCTAACCTGTTTAAGTTCTCGTGTAAAATTAATCCCCGACTATCCCACTAGTCCCATTGAGTTGTCCCATTAGACGATTTCGTCCCATGGGACAAGTGGCACTAATACATATATTTTATTTTAGTCCCAAAAGTCCCATCACTTTCATCACCGTATACATATAGTCTCTTTTTTCTGTAGCTCTGTTATTACCTCATTCCAGAAATCAATTGGATAGTGTCGACGGAGCTCCTATTTCTGGGTGGTTGGGCCCTTCGGGCCTTCTGCAAAACTAACATAACCTAAACCTACCTAGGACTTTTGAGACAATGGGATAGACGTATAAAATCCTTGTTTCTCTTGGTCACGCTATAACTCGGGAACGGCTTGACCGATTTGAATAGTGATCAGGACAAGGTTTGTATGAAAAATACACCCGGGCGGCGCCGGGTACGGTCAGCTGGTAATATTAGAGATGTCAAGTCATTTTTAATTTTAGGAAAATCAACCTTATGGTTGTAGAATGTCAGATTGACTTTGAGCCTAAGGTGGGTACCAAATTTAATCCCGTGACTGTACGTATATTATTTTACCATTAGGTACAAAGTACTTAAAATAGTGCACAACATTTTCGTTCGCTTGTTGTAGGTACACATAGTGAAAGAGGAGATGCAACAGCCGCGCCAAAAACATGATAAGTAAAAATGAAATGAATAAATTCCGTACGAAATAAAATACGTAAAAAAACGCCAATTTTATAGGTAAGGACCCAATATATCTGCTCACAACATCAGCTTCACAATAAAAAAACTAGATGAGGACAACTGGCTTTATTTCAGAAACTAGTAATACAAGATCATGTCAATTGCTATCCAGGATCGAAGAGACAAGTAGGACAGCCAAGCTTCTGCAGCAATCTTTAGCAGCAGCCGCCTGAAACAAACAGTACTGGTTACAATCGAATCAATCAATTTAATCATTAACATCATCATTACCTTGCCCTTCTTAATCATTCCGAGACGCCATAGCACGTCTTTTTCTTCTATACAACCCTATCAGCCGTCATCTTAGTATTAACTTCCTTCTTACATCATTCTTGACACGAACATTTTAATAACATGTCGATAATTAACAACATTTTCATCTGATAGGAAGTTGTTTAAAAAATGAGAATCTACTTTCTGCCGTCATAAACCAATATTTCAAATTCAATAGCCAAAGTAGATTCAATCCTGTCCTTAATAATAAAGTCGCATTAGCTACAGGAGTTTTTTCTAAGATACCGCCATTTGTCTTAGCAGGGCAGTTCTCATCATGATGGTTACAAACGCGTGGCTCAAGTTACTTGGTCCTGGGTACCTGGTTTGGTTGGGCAGTCGGAGCAGCTGCTGCTGCAGTCGCAGTCGTCTTTGCACCCGGATCCATCTTGGCAGGAGTCTGCAGGAGAACAAGTTATGAAAAATGTTGTAGAACAATTTTTGGTACAATACTCGTACATTATATTATTATGTCCATACTATAAGCCGATTCAGATTTGACGGTATGTAATTTTTTTGTAAGAAATTGATTCCTAGGCCATTTAGAACTATGTCAAAACTTGTAAATAAAATCATAACAAGTCTTTTACGTTATATGGATACAGTTAAACTCTCAAAAATATATAAACACGAGTCTACTGCAAGGGAATAAGTTTGTATATATATTTCTGAAACCTTGTACATATACATATTTATGATGCTGACTGTTCTCCAGGCTAGGCTTAAACTGGCCTTGTTTTTCAAGTCACAAGTGGTAGAAAAATGTATGACTTACCTTTGCAGGGTTCGCAGGGAGCTGGCATTTTTAAGAGCTTTTTAATGTTTTTGGAACCCCGAAAATACTACTGCGATGTTACAGATGGTTATGATTGTTAACTGAACTGCATTACTTCTTTTATAGTTTGACAGTGACATAAAAACTCATCGGATGACAAGGTCTCCACGTTTTTAAACATTTTTTAGAGGAAATGATCAAATGGAATAAAAAATGCCAATGTCAGTTACCACAAAGGAAGTTTATAAGAAAGAGGTTAATCTCAAGGGACAGGAATCGGCACTTCCTCGGAAACTACCTATACCTAAATAGTGGTTGAAGATTTGAATATAATTTGTGACCTGTATATAGAGGATTTACATAAATTAACCTAAAGTTAATGTTATGTTAATGTTATGTTATACACTAAAAACAAATACCTACAGCAACCCAAAGTAGATCCTGACGCGCATTTTTTGACGACATTTAGTACCACCTGTGACCAAACGATGTTAACCACTTAAAGGACGATTAGAGCGTTAACCGCTGTCAAACTGTATGAACTAACAGTCGATTAACATTGATTAACATTTAACATCGTTTGGTGAAATTGGTACTTAAATGACGACAATAATTGACGAAATCCTTTTTTCGACATTACAAATTGAACATGGGGACCATGGTGGTGGGAGTTGCACCCTAAAGTACGAGTATACCATTTTGTTGGTTACAGGGCCTGATCCAGCTTTTTTTCATTCTCTATATTACTGCCTTAATTCTACTTTTTGACTTTGTTCTATTTTTTTGTTTTTTTATTTGATTGCTAAGGCCGTCTTTTACCTATTGAAGGGCCCTGGGCACTTATGAGCTATGGCTATGACTATTAGAGGACATTTTTATATATTGGGGTGATTTAAAATTAACTAGGGGGGCTAATTAATCACGGGGCCCAGGGCACTTGCTTAAAGTGGCCAATTGAAAAGACGGCCAACTTGATTTCAGATTGTGCTATGGATTTGCTTATCTATACATTAGCTCACTGACTTATATATCAACGCACAGCCCAAACCGCTGAGTCTAGAGGATTCCAAATTTGACACGTAGGTTCCTTATGAGGCTTAGGGGTGCACTAAGAAAGGATTTTTTGGAAATTCATCCCCTAAGCGGTTAAAATAGAGAGAGTGGTGGAAAACTAATTCTATGAGTACAAAATCGCGGACGTCTTCTAGTACCTATACACCGTGTTTTTTTTGATTTACGATAACTTCGGCATATTACTAGGTATATCCATAGAAACTAATTGGTAGATTAGATTTTTACATATTGAAAAAAAAAAATTTTTTTCTGTTTAGAACAAATTTATTGAATGTTATATCTTTGATCATTCTAAAAGGGCCTTTAGAGTTAACTAATAGTGAGTGTCAAATAATATGTCAATGTTGGCGTAACCATGGAATTAGTAAGTAATAACGTACATCTGGAAGGTGCATTCCACCGATAACGCGAGCCGAAAGAAATGTACCTGTATGTGGATCTGGGGATCTGTGTATTCCGTGTGGTCTCCTATAATTCGAAATTGACACTTGAATGACAACTTAATACTAGATTTTGTTTGAAAGCTTTCAATGGGGTCACTAGTAGAATGACGGGATCGTAAAATGACTGACTCGCAAAATTACCACATCGCTTGTAGCCTATATCTTAAAATGTCCGAGTCGCAAAATGGACACAATGGTTTTTTCATTTTATCATTGTTTAAGTACGTTGGTTGGCAACGCATTTGCAGTCTTAGGATTGCATTGCAGTCTTGTGATTGCGAATGTCTATGGGTCACAGTTTCCACTTACCATCAGGTGGCCTGTATGCTCGTTTGTCTACTCGATGCCATACAAAAATACAAGTACAGTCGGCGGAGCCCCGCACGGTGGGGCTCCTATTTCTAGGTAATTTGCCCTTCGGGCATTTAAAGTAACCTAACGAACCTAACCTACCTAGTTACGCAAAGAAAGTAGTACTTTTGCGAATTGGACATTTTGAGATGTAGGCTACAAACGATGTGGTCATTTTACGAGTCAGTCATTTTACGACCTAGTCATTCTACTAGCGACCGCTTTCAATGCTTGTATTTTGTTCTACCTGCTCTTATTAAGAAGTTCAAGACGGCAGCTACTTTTTCTCAGTCTGTCCACGGATTCATTGACGGTTGACGGTTGACGTCTCCATAATCGATATCTGTGTGTGGTCACAGATGGCCAGATATCGATTTTGGAGACAATCAGTTGAATAACTAAAAAGTTCAAGATGGCGGCTACTGTTCCTCAATTTGTCAACGGATTAGTTGTCGGAGACCACACAGATCTAAAGATCCACAGATATCGATTTGGGAGTAAGTTGAATAAGTAAGAATAAGAGTAACAGTTGAATAAGTACTTAAATATTGTTTCGTTTACTACCCCACCGGCTTGTAAAATTAATTTGTCCGTAAATTGCCATTCAAATATGGTCACCTTTAGAAAGGGACGCAGTAAGCTTTAGTACATTTCTTTCGGCTCGCGTTATCGGTGTAGTGCACCTTCCAGATGTACGTTAGTACTTACTAATTCCATGGACGCGTATACAAACCTAACAATTGGAAACTCTTTACTCATAAGAATTAAAAGAAAATTGTTGTTATCAATTAAGAGCCTTTTATACTAGTTCAACGTGATAAACTGATTAAATTTTAAAATTAAATATCTTTAAAACCGTAAGAGTTATCATTTGTCTGTCTTTGGGAAATTAACTTTATTTGACCTAAAGAACGTTCCCTTAAAGTTATCGTAAATCAAAAAAAACACGGTGTATAAAAGTACAGTTTATCTAAACTATTAATAGTTATTGGCTATCTTCGTGTTTCTAAGAAAGACGAATGGCAAATATACCGTCAGAGTCGAGTGCAATAGCGACAGACAACCGATGCTTGTAATAAAGCAGATACATATCGTAGGTACTCACATATGATCGCTTTATCATTTCCATAAATAAGAATCGATCATTACTTACATAAACCGACGACCGTCACGCCTCGTTAACTAAGGACGCCGCCGCAGAATGTAATAAAAATGTTGCCGTGAAGTCCGTTTTTGCTGCACTCGTGACTAGTTTCATTGCTTCAGTAGATTCCATTCAGTCATCCATGATACTTAATGGGTGATGGATGGTCAAGAGATTGATTCTTTTGATGACAGGACAATGAAGGTGTTTATGAAATTAAATTGTAATTACAATTAATATTATACATTTTTTCGAAGAAGACGTGTAATTCTATTTTCACTTGGTCCTATAGGCCTTAGTAAAAAGATAAAAAGATAAAATTTCAGTACTTCTTTACATTCCCGCTGTCCCGCTTCCTGCTGTCTATCTCTCCGTATATACGCTTAGATTTTTTTTATGTATATCAAATTCAGCATTATGTACAGGTGCTACGGTTAACTTACATAATAGAGGGCGGTCGCTAGTATAGAATAAAGGGTAGCAATGGAGGGTTTCATCTTCATTTTATTTAGCAATAAACATCAGTAAAGTTCATTCCTTAAAACTAACTGATGACGAACAATTCATTTGAGCATATTTTTCCATTTTCAATTTTATTTCAGGTGTGAAGATTGAGACGGGAAGTTTCATACCGGGATGCGATTGCCATGACCTGGATCTTGACAGTACGTACCTATAACTCATTAATGCCCATTCAATTGTTTAATACAGGGGAGATAAGGTTAGCTCAATTTAAAATTTGACTTTTGGTCAGAAGTAGTAAAGGTTTGTTGTTTGATCAGTAGTTAAACTAAGTTATCGTTAAAAACCTTAACGTATGGTTCCTTGAGATTCCTTCAAATTTTCGATTCCTTTTCAAATTTTAACAATTAGTTAGTTTAGTTTATTAGTTTAGGAATGAAAAAGTCAGAGAGAAATGTGGAATAAAAGAAGATGTAGTGACTAAGATTGAAAAAGGCATGCTTCGATGGTTCGGTCATTTGGAAAGGATGGATGAAAGAAGATTGACGAAAGAGATATACCTACCTACAGATCGAAAGTGAGTGGACGGGACGAAAGGGGGCCCCCTAGGCGTACTTTTTCGAGTCAAATCGGAGAAATACTGGAAAAGGGCCGAATCTTAAGTACCCGAAACCGACGTGCGTGCATGACTCGATGTATGAATGTGGAAGAAGCGAAAGAAATTTGTCAAGATCGTAGCAAGTGGAAAGAAGTGGTCTCTGCCTACCCCTCTGGGAAACAGGCGTGATTTAATGTATGTATGTATGTAGTTAACTACTGATCAAACAACAGGGCCTAAGAGTTTTATAGAAACTATGGTTTTGTTCTAGTATAATATGATATGAAGTTATGACAGAGAGATGTACAAATTGCTGTAAAAAGAAATTTTGGTAAACGAATAACATTTTTACGGCATGGACTTGGAAACAATATTTTTAAGAGGTTTCTCGTCTTTTTCGAGCAGATGCAGGAAGGCTAACCCAGCAATGCCGAACTGGGGTTCTAGTGAAAAAGGTTTTTAATTCTAGTATACTGTAATATAACCATTTTTAGTACGAATTAAGTCGACTTTCCCTTTCTCACTAGGATTATAAATTGCTGAGAAATATTTTTCGTTTACAAACCGCTTCATATGTATAGATAAACAACTAAAAATGGTGAAAACAAGCAACAGTTCTCTCAAGAGGGTTGAACCATGTTGAACCAACCTACAAAGAAAATATATAATCCCTATCTCTGCCTCTTACCATCGATTTTACCAAACTGGAATAAGACTTACTCCGTGGTTAGCCTATACAATTTCGGAGTTTAATCTAGGTATAAGACCTTATCATCGTTTGGTTTCCCGAAGGGCAGATTCGAGCCCTTAGGGAAACTATATAAATACTAGTATACCGATGGGGAAAATCAACCCACCAACTGAGAACGGGGCGGCGCGGTGCGATGCCACAACCACAACAACCATACTAAAAACCCATCCAAAAGCGTAGCGTAGGCGTATTTTAGTATGTCTCAGTGATTTGTGGCTTTTAGGAATAAATTTATAACATTCATTTTGTAATTAATTCTTAACTTCTTTTTAAAGGTACTTGTATGCAGTAAACGTTTGGATGGTAGAACTTAATGGAAGTCTCTTGGCCACTGTCCTTGGCCCAAGCAGCAGTGTACATACTGTTATGTTTCAATGTTAGAGTAAGACAATCGATGTAGAAGCCAATTCATTTATTTATTGTACAATAAAATATAACAATTCAATTACAAATATTGTTTCATTGCATGCAAAATATTATGTAAGACTTAAAGTACCTAATGTCCTTATAAGTATCTATGTAACTTGACCACGATAACCAAAGTCAGTAGAGGATATCTCGAGATACCGTTATCTGAGAAAGTGCATTGAAAGGAGCTCTGTTTAAAATTATCGATACAAGTAATAGGTAACAATATCGCATCATTACTAATAGTAGTTAATGATAGAAAGCACAATAATCAACGTCGTAATTTTATCATTAAAGATGGCCGTTCGTATTCTACTGTCTACAACACACTGTCACTATTCTACTGTTCTAGTGTAAGTTTATTTAAGGAAAGAATTCACCGACAAAATGTTTTTCAATATTTAATTTGGATTTATAATTACGTTTCATGCTAACGTAGGTTCTAACTACATTAAAAAATCGAAATGTTTGGACGTAACACTAACCATTAACCATGCTGAGTAAATTAGAAGGCATGGGGAAGGCAAACGAGCACACAGTTCACCTGATGGTAAGTGGACTGGAACTCATAGACAAATGCCATCTCAAGACCGCTATTGTGTCGCTAACCGTGGATAATGATGGGATGCTTCTATACTGGTCTGATCCGAAACGAAAACCTTGAAAATGTTGTCTCTTTTAGCATGAAATTTTGAAAAGAACCCCAGCTATTGCTATTGTTACCCTTAATTACTAGGTGATGACTAAAGGTCTTCATGATCGTGGTCAAGGGTGGTGTCTACTTCTTGGTAGTGGTAGCGTCAGTGGCAGGTCGCTTGCACGAGCAGCTGCATGATGCATCGCACTTGCATGTCTGACCGCACTGGCTCGGGCTGCATTTGCAGTCTGGAACAAGCAAGATGATTTCATTTAGTACATCTTTTAAAACATCAACATTATTAATCTCGTAATAGGTTTTGGGAGCTTTTTTCCAGTAAGTATTGTCAATAATTCCTGCCAAAACTTCTAAAAAATTCTAAAGAATCTCAGAAAGGCAAAGAGCACATAGTCCAGGGCAGATAAATTTTCGAAAAATTATTCTGAATTTGGTCTTGAACTAGTGGCTGCTCTAGACATCGGACGGATATCTCCTGGGGAAAATCAGAGGTTGGTCGAAACTGGTTAGGTTGAGGAAAAACACCAGAGCAAAGAACGTCATGCAGGAATAGATCGAAGCCGATGGAGAACTCCGAGAATCACCGACAAAGTTTACAGTTTCAGTTTCAAATTAGAGTAGTAACTGACAAAAGCTAGAAAGAGTTAACTTTAAATATTGGCGTAACTCCTCTTGCAACTAATGTTACCTAAGCGGAAAAAAATGAATGATGGACAGACGCATATTAAATTACTTTTAAATATGCCGAGAAACATTATTTTGGCAATTCACTTTATTTTTACTGATTGAGGCCGGATGCGCCTTCACCTTGATGCGCATAGCCAAATTATCTTCTCAATTACAATAACGATCATTCGAGAATTTCGATCATACAAGAAATTAGTGGCGAGGATTTAAAGACATACAACAACAGACTGACCTGAATTGATTCTTTGTTTTTACCTCACCTAGTACTCGTAGGTATAAGTAACAATGCTCGATTAATCAATTTGTATATTTTATCACCACTATGTTCTACTAAAGTGACTTAACGTAATGGAAAATTTAATATGTTTTATAATGTTGCCTAGACAATATACATAACGATAACGTTAGTGACTTTCGAGTACTAACCTATAACTTACTTAGAAAAATACTTAATTATCTAAATTAGTGCAATCAGTTGTAGTAAAAGTGTAACGAACTAGGTTAGCTACGTTTCTTATCAACTACGTATATTTCCAATGCCTTATTGTGGAAATACATACGCAATTACTCTTGCTTTCCTACTTAATAATATATAAGTAGAGGATCACTTTTACAAAATATAAAATAGTTACCTTCCAGTGTTTCTACACCTAGTTGGTCATGTATTTAAAACTTAAATTCTGCGTATAAAAAAACTATGGGCTGCAGGGCCCCTAATATGGCTGTTGCCAAAGTTTGAATAAGGCATCCGTCACCTTCTGACACGTAACTAAGAACAAGAGTGATGGATGCTTTATCCCACATTTGACACGCAATATAGACGCAGTCATACTAGACCCGCAGGGTTTCATATTCGAATTATAAAAGTTTGTTATTAAATGCATTGTTTATAATATGTAGATAAAATAAGCCTTTTATTTTAGTGTTGTAATACAAAATATTAATTATTTTAACAAAATACTCAATTCCACGGTTGTATCTTGGATTCCAGCTTTATTAACTAATGTATGCTTCACACCTCGTCCATGACTAGACCAAGGAGGATGTTGCCAAACAATACATCGTTAGTACTACGCACGCCACTCAACATACCAGAATTCAAACAATTTCAACCAAAACAACGGTGCGAGAATTCAACACGAAATAAGAGGAATTGGTTTACACGCGCTCGTAAAAACAAAGTAACGTAATTCCAAATCAAAGTTTACAAAACATGGCTGTATCTTAAAGTAAATATTAATACGTATCCTGTGGGGTTAGACAAGTTGCCATCGTTCACGAACGCTAGCGTTAGGCGATCACTTTGGTGATCACCTGTCACTTGGCGAAATAGGCTAGACAAGTTGCCATCGAATGTAACGCTAGCGTTAGGCGATCACTGTCGACATGCGTTGTCAAAAATGAAAAATCTAGCCAAAGTGTATGCCCACGATGGATACAACCTCGCTCGACAGTCTAGTTTTTTTTTCTAAAAATGATAAATTTGTCTATACTTTTCGACCTTAAAAGTCAAGTTGACGCTGTCGCAGATGTGCATTGGAAATAAACATATTTAGGTACGTATTATGTTGTATTTGTTACATTATTTATTTACATGTGGTTTATCATAAAATGTTATGAGATTGTGATTGTGTTGTGTGTTGTGTGTTATTCTAAGGTAAATGTACGTGTATGTATGTGTTATGAATTCTTGTAACATGTAAGAAAAGTTACTTCCTTTGTATGAACGCGTCTCCCAGGCATTGTTAAATAGTTTCCCTATTAAATCAATAATGAAGATCAGATACAGGTTTATGTTCAAATCACGTGAAAGCGCAGCAGGGGCGCACAGGCATACCCAACTATTTTTACATGACTGCCTAAAATAAGGAGTGTAATGTTTTCAGGGTTAATGTATGTATGTATGTACGATTTTTTATTTATTTAGTGTAGTTGTGTTTGACTTTCTTTCAGCTACACCTTAAAATCGGATAACATTTGCTAAAATTGCGGTACTGTACTAATCGTAATGACATGGGCAGAATAGTACAGAAGCCTGTACTCGATAAAATTAACTAGAGCAGCGTGTTTGTGATATAGATATACCTACAGTTAATTTTTAATTTACAGGGACTATAGACTACACGTGATTGGAACTAAGAAATTATTTATGAAGTCCACTGGATACCTATAATGATATTCGCAAATGCAGATCATGGTGTGTATACAGTTTTATTCCGTATTTTCAGTATTTTACCTAACCTGGCGGACGTTACCTGCATGCATACGCTGCCTAGGTCCCACTTCAAACTTCCTCTGTCAAACTGAGAACGGCGGCTGCATCAGTAAAACCAGTGAAATGGCATAAATATGTCTGCTTTTAGCCAAGTCTTTATGTTTTGGGGGAGGCGTGAGATAACTCATTCATTAAGGAAATTTCCTCATGCCTAAATGACGTTTCGGGTGACCAGCTACTTTGGCCAAAGATTAAGCATTAAATCTATGTAAATAATTTGCTTTTTATTCATATAAGTTATTTGATCTCTCTAAGGTGTCTGCAAAACCAATATAAACTAAATGAGAATAAGTACAGTCGCCAATAATAATTTATATTTCACATTGCGTTACGCTCAAAATTATCTGACACGCTCTCTGCCTCTAGACGTGTCCAATAGTTTCAGCCCTATATTGGATAATATATTATTGTTGGAGACAGCGAGTACATAACTTTTCTTAACCTTTGTCCAAAAATATCTCAGTGTTTTAGCGCCCTTACGGATATTTGACTTGAATGTAAAAAAAATGTAGAAACAAAGTTATAGTTTATATTCATGACAAAAATTATGATAAGTCATTTTATTTTAATTTCAGAAAAAAACCAACACCATTGTCTCCAGCCACTTCACCCACCAATTTTACCACATAGTATGCATTGTCTAGAAGGACTGCAATGCAGATTAACTGGATCCGTGCACTCCGATGTTCCTGTGATGTCTGCGTTAATACAATTATGTACTTTTCCATAATTTCTGCTCAGTAAAATAATCAATTCATGTTGTCTTCATTCCTATAATACCTATAATCCAAATATGCTCGTTTTCCCATAATGTCGGATGTTGTAGGTCGGTTGAAGTAAATGTAAGCAACTAAAGTAGGTACGACTTTAAACACATCGCAGCAAACAAAGTGTGCAAAAATATATCAACACACTCTACATACACTGCTTAATTAATTGAGTTGAGTTCAGTCAACTGAACTAAACAACTGAACTAGTGGGAATAGAGGAACCTGACTACAAATTTGTCAGACTGCCTGCGCACTTATATTATGCGCGCGCGTTATATGCGTGTGGTATCGTTCCCAAAATAAAACGATAAGGGAAATGGCTGAATACTGTAAATAAAGTAAGTACTAGTTGTACTCATGTCCAATATGCAAAACCTGTCAAAAATGTTGGTCACGTTATGGCGTTATATACTTTCGAAGTATCTTTAAAAGGTCCTAGTGCCCTAACGCGACCAAAATTTTGGTCAGTTTTTACATATTTATTTGGCATGGGTACAACTAATACTTACTTTGCTCATAATATTCAACCATTTCCCTTATCGTTTTTTTTGGTAACAACTATCGGCCGTTGAAAGTACATAACGCCATAACTATTTTTGAACAGTTTTTGCATAGGTATTTGACATGAGTACTACTAGTACTTACTTTATGTACAAAATTCAGCCATTTCCTTTATCTCTTTTTTTTTTGGGAACGATAACACGTCTTTCAGCCGCCATATTAGTTAATGCGACCGCTGTGCGCAGGCAGAACGACATATTTGGCATCAGGGAGTTGCTCTCTATCCTGTCAGGCCAGAATAATCCATTTCCGAGATCGTAACCAAATTAGTCGTGACCTCCTGTAATAACAGTGGTGGCTAAATAATTAGGAACGCTTGCATTTTTCCCATATAATTGCCTACAAATATACTTTCAATTTTGACAACTAATCAAAAAGTTCTAGACCTATTTTATTTTTAGTTACACTTATCGTTAATTAATAAACTAAGCCTCAAATTTTTGTACAGTTTACCGCCATTAAAAACGAATATTTTTTAAAGGGATTTAAAAACTTAGTGCTGACGTACCTATCCATACAAAGTTTTTTAACATGAAATTGATGAAATATTCGATTTTAGCAGCGACAAACTGTACATACATTTAAACAGATTATTATATAATGATAAGTGTAAACTAAAAATAAAATTGGTCAAGAAATTTTTGATTGGTGGTCAAAATTTAAGTCATAATTGTATTAAGTATATCTTACGAGAAAAACGCAAGCGTTCGGTTCCTAATTATATGGCCATCAGTGTAACTTCGAGTAATGAAACTTTACTAAAATAATGTACTTCGATTTTGTTTTGAACGTTTAATACTTGAAGTCAATAATTTTTTGATTCAGAGCATTTTTTGGATGAGGTTTTAAACATAATAAATTAATAGTAATTCAAACTCATTTCACCAAACAATTAAGTATAATCCTGCCTCTAATTAGTAGGGCTCATCCTGGATTTGGCTCCAATTATAAAAGGACTGCTCCGCACTACAATATAACCTAGGGGGCGACCTTTGAGACATTGAATGGAAGTTGAGATACTCCTTCCATACAGGCTGCAGGCTCCGTGTAAAAATGAAACACCGGAGTTTGTAATTCTGCGACAAGGGGTTGATAATAGTATATGGACATCCGGCATCGACAACCAGCCGTCTGTAGGATTTTCTTTGTTGCCTAAAACACACAAAAGTTATTTTATCAATAAATTGTATGATATCGGTTAAGTATACTTACTTAACCTCGCTATAAGTAACTACTTAAGTACTATTTTTTTCCGAAAACCATACTACTATATATATATAAAGAGTTTTCAGTAAAAGAAAAAACGCTCCCTCGGTTAATTTAAACGTTGGGCGGGACCTTGTGAATAAAAAACATTACACATATTCAGGGAATGAAACATCCAATACTTTCATTAAATATATGTCATAACTTACTCTTGTCTTATACGAGACCTAGCTTCATCCGATTGTAGGAAGACGATCCTCCTCTTCAAGACTGTGTCGTTGTTGAGAGCATCCCCTACTTGACGGATGCATCTACTAGCAGCGGTCCGTTGCGTTAATTGGTTGGATACCCCGTGATCCTCTGATCCGACCTTGTCGCCAGAAAGCTGAGAGCACACAGGACCTGAAATAATCGTAATAAATATCTTTATTGGTACTGACAAGTTTCATTGTAGGTATTGTTTATATAATGCACATACCAACTTATACATGTTAAAATCAAAATGATGCTTACCTTCAGTTCAAGGAGAACCTCCTTCAATCTCCTCTACGAAGTCAGGGAACGCAAAAGGCTGCAAAGAACTCTAAATGAGACCTTGCTTAACGTAAAATGTTCCTGAACAGCATTTCATGCATCCCGTCCGCGGCCTCCAGGCTCGCACGAGAGATTTCTCTGGGTCGGCGCCTGGATAAGCTCGTACTGTTGTGAGCAGCGTATATGTAAGTCTCAGCGGAAGCATTTTTAATAAGAAATCAAAGTTCAAACAATATAATTTTATGCGACCGCGAAGCAATGATGACAGTGATGACACGGACTCAGTTGACAGTTTCTTGGTCGTTACGGCCGTCCATAGATACCGCCCTTAGATACCGACGTTTATATCGCACTGCTAGATGAAAATAGTAGTAACTCAAAATACAATGCATGTCAAAATCAACTTTAATTCAACTTCTTTGAACTTAAAACCAAACTAGCCATGATTTTGAGTTAATACTGTTTTGATCTAGCAGTGCGACATGGTGATTGTGCTCGTGTTCTATTCGACCTGTCAAAAAGGCAACTTGTCTAGCCTTTGTGTCAAAATAGTACCGCGTATCGACCGTAGTCGTCAAACCTATCGAGTGATAGTGATCACTTTTCAGCGTGTCAGTTGTAACGAGTGATATATCACGTGACTTACGTCATTCCCATACATTTTTCAATGACAACACATGTCGCCAGTGATCACCTAACGCTAGCGTTCGTGAACGATGGCAACTTGTCTAGCCCCACTGTAAACTAACTTCATCATCGTCATCATCATATAACGACAGTATTTAGCACAAACTAACATGTGGAATGAAATAAACATTTGATTGAGCACGTACTTATAGAAAAGTGTATACTTCAAGTTGCACATATAGTCAAAATGTATGGTTGGGATGGATAAAATATTGTCAAAATAAAACGTTACTTTTTTTACGCTCTCGTCATCGTGACCATCTTCGGTGAGTCTAAGTTTGTACAGTACCCCAACGAAAATGTTAAGCACTTTAGTGCGTTGTCATTGTAAACTTCAAACAGAGCATGAAATGACACACATGATAATGACCATGACATTCACAATGACAAGGTTCTAAGTACGCTCAACATTTTTATTGGGTGACTGTACATTGTACACTTGTAAAGCGAACATCCTATGCTCTTAGAGCCCTTCATGTTGCATTTTTATCAAATTCTATAATTTTACTACGAGTAAACATGCAAACAAGTTTTTATATACTAGGTACGGCCAACCCATTTGATTTCTAGGCCACTTTGAATGTTAAAGTTATGTTGTCAACCAAAACGTTAACTAAAACGTTACGTTGACAAGTCACATCACGTGGTCTAGAAATCAAATTAGTTGATAAAAAATAAAAATTAGATGAAAAAACGTTAAATTTAACGTTATTTTTCTTCGCACCGACCGACTTGGTATTTTTCTGTTTTGTCGGCTGGTTAACTGTTAGAGAATGCCACTTGGCATTAGGTCGGCCACTGTGTACCTACTTTATTGTGTTTTATGCAAATGCACACATGTGAATTTAAAAAATATAAATATTTATGTTAATTATGTAACAATAGCTTGCAAACATATTTGTACAAAAAAATGACCAAAAAATGTGATCCTCCTTTTATATGGTTAACGCATATTAATGATGACATGAATAGGAAATCATCTATAAATATTTACAGAACATCTCACCCTAAACATCATCCTCACGTTATTAATATTAATGTCAATCCCATGCCCCTTTATACGAATATTTTTTGTACGGTGTTAGTTCGTAAATATTTATGAAAGTTTTGAATTTTTTATCACTGTTTTACTTTCTTAATCGTGCTAAAATTGTTAAATATTTTCAGATGTTGGCGTACCTCAAGGAAGTGTGCTTGGTCCGGCGCTGTTCCTAGTATATGTATATGGCCTCTGCAATCATGGGCCAATCAATTGTGACGTTCTTGCTTTGGCCATTTTCATACATACTACAACTACCATTACTAGATCTTAAGATGCAATGTTTAGAATACAAAATAAGATGCGTGTTTGTGGAAATAACTGTAAATGCTCTAACGCCGGTCTTTCTATGTTTGCATAAAAATATTTTAAGAGAAGGTCTTGTAACGTAAGAATACTGGAGACCGGAGAAAATGTCACCAAAAAAAACGAATTAATGTTTTAATAGCCCGATTAATTATGTAATCCCAAAAATAAGAAAAAAATCAGGACCCAGTCGAAATTAACAAGTTACGTAGGCACAATTTAAGAAAATCAATTTAATTCTTAATTTACCAATTTTTATGTAGCTACTTCTTTTTATTTTCATCCCTTATACCTACTTGAGGTGAGGCTACGGTAATATGTTGTATTGTTTAAAAATATCTTTATTCAAATAGCAAGATATTGATATCAATTAGTCGGAGCGTATTAACTGCCTAATAAAATGCAGTACCTAGGTACTTAATTTATAAAAACCAAAATCATTTGGTTACCCTTCGCAGTCTTTTGGTTATCTAAAAATACAAGGCATTTTAAATACTAAACTGAGTAAAAAGTTACTTAACTGAATGGCAGAAATAAGACACAACCTGAGCATGGAGACAAAATCGTTGGTTGGATCAAGTAAAACAATACTAACCAGTAAAAGATCTAAAAGATCAAAATTTAGTATTTTTTTAATATAACACTAAATAATAAATAAATATTAGTGCCAATTGGACGGACTAAGATGACAAGCAGCAATCAACTTTTCCCTAGATCTCCACAACCTCCATTTAATCTGTGTAATTTAGTTTCGAACACTATCCAATTTTAAAATAAAAAAACCATCTCGCCCAAATTCCCCACCGTTGAAATAAATCATAAGAACAGGTTAAAAAAACTCAAATAATACTCACTATCCCCGCATCCTCCGCAAGGCATGATTTCAGATGAAAAATTAAATTCTCCAAAGTTTAAAAATAGAATGAACGTCTACCAGTGTTCTTGGTTCGAATGCAGGCGAGTTATTGGCTCAACGAGTAACGTATTGGAAGTGTATGCGCAGGCTAATTTATCGTTACATTACAGTTGTGAGCGCTCGGATAAACACTAAACAGTCGAATGCACTTAGTTCCGATTACCTACTTTTATCGAAATTGTTTCTATGCAGGTTTTATCAAGAGAAGTGTACCTAATTATGACAAAATTCTGTAACGCCCTATTTTTTTGTTGAAGTACTTCTATTTAATTGTCCTTACCCCAAAAACTTTGCCCCCTTACAAGCGCCTTATAAACGTGGAGTAACCGTGGGGTAGCTACACGATGTTTTGTCCTTATCTGTCATTGTGACATTTGAATTTGACAGATAAGGAGAAAGCATGGTTTAGCTACCTCCTCCTTCCTCGATTATAAGAAAGGCGGTGCAAGTTTAAATAAAAAAATGTTTTATACATCTTACCGCCGCACTCAGAGTCAGTTAATGATGATTAAGTGGTTCCCTCCTTAGTGACTATTTTTAACGCAAGTTTGAAAAAGGAATGAGTGAGTCTCTAATGTCGCCGTTACATTTTAATGTTATTTCTGTCATCATTGAGTGATTTTAGGTTCTGACCAATTCCCAAAAGCGGAACCCTTACGAGATGACTTTGTCGTCTGTCTGTCCGTCGGTCTGTCTGTCCGTGTGATCGCCTGGCAGTCAGTCTGTGAAAACAATTTTTCTGAAATGGCTGAAGCAATCGGGCTGAAACAGAAGCCTCATCATAAGAATTTTTAAATGGAAATTACTAGATCAGGTTACGAAAAAAGTTGGGCTCTTTAGGGAGATTTTTAGGTCCCCTTGACCAATCACGGCAACAATAACCTTATTCCCCTATGATAATATCCGAACGCATTTATTGAATAGAAAAGGTCTAATTGAAGGACCCTCTACCATCACAAGGTTATAATTAAACACTTGTATTCACTGTGTTATTTTAGCTAAAACCAATAATTCACCACCTCACAAACCCCGCAGTGGATACAAAAGCAACATGGAACATCTTATACTTTGTGTATAATTAGGCGTTCAGTGGTACAGCATTAGTGCCGTGCTGCATTTTGCACGCGTTTAAGATGCTCTTTTGTAAATATGTTCAAGTGCGATGCAATGGTAAGTAGAGGACCTCGGAGTATGATAAGACTATTTATAATAAATGAATAAATTGTTATGTAGAAGTATATTCAAGTGTTTTATTTTAACACATAGGTAAGTACTTACTTTTTGTAGTGTAAACTATTATAAAGTTCTTTCATCTGTAGGAGATTGTGTCCGCCTACGATATAGTCGCTCATTCCCAAAATACCAGTATTTCAAAATACCAAACTACTCTTTTTACCAGGTTCTCAAAAAACCAAATTCGAAATGTTGGGTAAACATAATAAATAATACCCTAATTTGTATGGTTAGTTTTGGGATTCCGATATATTGAGAATCAGGCATTTTAATACTGGTATTTCGGGAATGAGCGGATATAGTAACAAAATGTATTGAATAAGGGTCAACTCAAAAGCACCCGAAACTGATGTAAGTGCATGGAGAGGTCGATGAATGTAGAGGAAGCGAAAGTTGTATGCTAAGACCGGGTGCAGCTATCCTTCCATAGTGTCTCTATAACCCATTGGGAGAGCGACGTAAATGTATGTAAAAAGTAAGTAAGTAAGTAAGTTCCAAAAAAGTACCATTTATGCTAAAAAAATGGCGAATTATGTTTGATCGAAAACATTCTTAAGCAAGAACGAAAAAAGAGGTTTATTTTTTCCTGAGACAAGGTACCTTCTGTCAGCCAAATAACTGATCTGTCACTCTAAGGATGAATTCCGTTTGCACATGGTAATATCGATAAAATGGGTCCGTAGCATAATATCGAAAGTCAAATTTCATAAGTACGAAATTCCTAAAAACAAAACTTTGAATATCAAAATGTATAATGTACGAAATTCCTAAAAATGCATGTCCTATGTTTAATTAGCCTTTTTTTTAATGACTAAAGTACAATACCACTAGTGCACGAAAAAACTAACGACATTTTACCTACGCCCGGTTGATCTAAGTTTAAAATGTATAAAGTACGAAATTACGAACTATACTTTAATTTTCGAAGGTACGTTACGTTCATTAGGGGTGGAGTTTTAAGGTTTGAATGTATCGATTTACGAAGAATTGTCACAAAGCTTTTTGTACGTAGCGATTTTGAGCACTAGAAATATTGAGTTTGAAGTTTTGTCATTAGGTATTTTGAATAAAGGAATATTAATTTTCGAAAATGAGATCATTCGATTAAAAGTGCATTAGGACATGCATCTTTAGGAATTTCGTACATTAGACATTTTGATATTCGAAGTTTTGTGTTAGGAATTTCGTACTTATGAAATTTGATTTTCGATATTGTGCTACGGACCCGATAAAATACGTTACGTCTGTCAATATGAAGTGTCATTTTCAATTCATAGAAAGTTAGGCCGAAAAAGACCACGTATTTGACCGATAGTTCTAAAGAAACCGTACAACTAGCGCATACCATAAAAACTCCATTACTTTGACTTAAGAAAACGCATATTACAACCCAGGACATTTCAAACATGATGCATAGTTTCCCGCGACTTTTAGCAGATCGTCGGACGGAAGCCTGAACATACGAGTCATGTCGGTAACGAGCTCGCTACCCCAGAACCCTTCCACCGCAACTGCGATCAGTTCTACGAGCAACGTGACCTAGTCTGTCCACTGTCACTCAAAGTTTGTAAATCGCACAGCTATTCGGGACTAGGGAATGCAAATAAACGGTTATAACCGGTTATTTTCGTACAAAAACGGTTAATTTAATAACCAATTAAATTGCATTCTCTATTCGGGACCCTTGGGTGTTTCTGTCGGGCGTTAAATTTCTTATAGCCTTCGAATACCTTATATGGTCTGTGCCTTCGATCTAGATATAAATGGTACTGTTCCACCACACCATAGTACTTATAAGATAATTGTTTATATTGCAAATGCGTAAATTACGATTAAATTACAAACTATATTCAAAATAGTAGTGCCTACTGAAAAATTTGCTGCAAAAGCGTAACGAATAATTTCTGCAATTACACTAACACGCCTAAGTTCAATTAGGTATATCGATCAAGAATGATTTTCATAAAAACTGCAATAGATGGCGTTAGTGTGGAGAAGATAGCTCAAAGTAATATTGATTTGGCTTATACCTATGCAAGTTATGTCGTTGACAGTTGAGGGAATTATCGTAACCGAAACGTATGACCAGGCCAAACCTTAATATTAATTGTATAGAATTGAATCTTCTGTGATGATTGATTTTAAGATACTGCTTATTGGCTTAGGAGGGCAGTAAAGACTAAGATGTACTACCTACGTCAGTAATTTCACTTTACCGGAAGTCTATCTTGTAAATATACTGCCAAAGATTTACGATTAAATTACAAACTATATTCAAAATAGTAGTGCCTACTGAAAAATTTGCTGCAAAAGCGTAACGAATAATTTCTGCAATTACACTAACACGCCTAAGTTCAATTAGGTATATCGATCAAGAATGATTTTCATAAAAACTGCAATAGATGGCGTTAGTGTGGAGAAGATAGCTCAAAGTAATATTGATTTGGCTTATACCTATGCAAGTTATGTCGTTGACAGTTGAGGGAATTATCGTAACCGAAACGTATGACCAGGCCAAACCTTAATATTAATTGTATAGAATTGAATCTTCTGTGATGATTGATTTTAAGATACTGCTTATTGGCTTAGGAGGGCAGTAAAGACTAAGATGTAATACCTACGTCAGTAATTTCACTTTACCGGAAGTCTATCTTGTAAATATACTGCCAAAGAAATATATTGTGTTTATAGACCACCATCAGCTGATTTCAGCACATTTGAATCTACTATGGAAAATGTGTTAAAATTAGCATGTAAAACTCAAAAGCATGTTGTTGTCTGTGGAGACTTTAATGTTAACTTACTAGAAACGTCAAATAATACTATTAAGATCTTAAGTTTATTTAAATCTTTTAATTTGGGTAATTTGTTCTTTGAACCTACACGGATAGGTGTTTCAAGTGCTACCTGCTTAGACAATATTTTTTGTAATTGTGAATGTTTGGATAAGGAAATATTTAACTGCTTTAATTCAGATCATAGTGGTCAAAGGGCTTCTTTTCTAAATGATTTTAATCAGGAACCACAGACAATAACATACAGACACATAACATGCAATCGTTTAGAACTATTTAAAAATAAAGTTCAGAGTAATCTCTGTGGGTTATCCTTTTCGCATAATGATTCTAATAGTAATTATAAAGATTTGATTGGTGTAATTCTTCATCAATTTAATAATCATTTTAAGATGAAAACTATTTCTAGGTCAAAAACAAAGTTTAGTGAATGGGCTACTGTAGGCATTCATAAAAGTAGAAATAGGCTTTATGAACTTTACAGAGAGAGGGAGGAAAACAAGAACGCTGACTTCTTAGTTTATGTTATGAATTATTCAAAGACCTTCAAGCAAGTTTGCTTGACTGCTAAGTCAAACTTTTTAAGTCTTAAACTTAAAGCTTCAGACAATAAGGTTAAAACTGTGTGGAAGATAATAAATAGAGAAACGGGTAAATCAAAAACTCGTGATAATAAAATCGCCCTAAACAATGGTGATAAACAAATCACCTCAAACAAAGACGTGGCCTTAGCGTTCGAAGATTATTTCTCCACCATAGCCATTAATACCACGAAATGTCTTTAATCATCTGCGATTGAAGCTCAAAAATCACTTTGTGCTAATGTTACTAAATGTAATGTAAGCTTTGATTTTAGCCATGTAGATTCAGTTACTATTGTTAAGGTATTTAAATCGCTCAGTTTAAAAAAAACTGAAGATTTATGGGGAACTTCAGTTAAAGTCATCCATCATGTCATAGATATAATTGCATCTCACTTAGCTTTAATCTACAATAATTGCATTTCAGAGGGGGTCTTTCCAAATCTTATGAAATATAGTAAAGTCATACCACTTTTTAAATCAGGTGAGATGAGTGATTTAACGAATTTCCGTCCCATTTCTATTCTACCTGTTTTAAGTAAAGTTTTTGAGAAGTTAATGTTAAATGATATGTTAGGTCACTTCAATAGAAATAAACTGCTTAACAGTAATCAGTTCGGCTTCACCAGAGGACGATCCACAACTGATGCAGCATCTGTACTCATTAAATATATATACAATATTTGGGAGAAATCTTGTGATGCAGTAGGAATTTTTTGTGACCTTTCCAAAGCTTTCGATTGCGTAGATCATGCGACTCTTATATTAAAATTAGAACATTATGGTCTGTCTAATAATTCTCTAAATCTCATGTCCTCGTATCTTAGTGATAGGACACAAACGGTTGTTGTAAACCAAACACAGTCCACTGGAGCAGCTGTTAAATTAGGTGTGCCTCAGGGCTCTATATTAGGTCCTTTCTTATTTTTGGTTTACATTAATGACTTACCACCCATGGTAGAGAATCATTGTGATATAGTGTTATTTGCTGATGATACATCATTGATTTTCAAGGTAGACCGTAAATCCGTCAATTACACTAGGATAAACGCCACGCTAGGTAAAGTACTTAATTGGTTTACTAGTAACAATTTGCTACTCAATGCTAGGAAAACTAAATGTGTTAGGTTCGCTTTGCCTAACGTTAAACCGGTAGATTCTAGAATTTTTCTAAATGACGTAGCAAATGGTAGATAAGGCAGTTTTCCTAGGCATAACAATAGATAAAAATTTGAAATGGAGTCCCCATATATCTGTACTGGCAGGTAAACTAAGCTCGGCAGCTTACGCCGTTAGGAAAATTAGACAATTAACCAATGTTGAGACAGCTCGCTTAGTTTATTATAGTTATTTCCATAGTGTCATGTCGTACGGTATTCTGGTTTGGGGTAAGGCTGCTGACATACAAACTATATTTGTTTTACAAAAAAGGGCCATTCGCTCTATTTACAACTTAAATTCCCGTGACTCCTTAAGAGAACTTTTTAAAGAAATTAATATCTTAACTGTAGCGTCTCAATTTATTTATGAAAATATTATTTATGTTATTAAGAATTTAGATTCTTTCACCAAGAATTCTGATATACATAATTTAAATACTAGAAATAAAAATAAAATCGCTATTCGAAAATTCCGCGTCCGTAAAGTACATAAATCATTTGTTGGTCAATGCATTCATTTCTATAATAAATTACCTGACGTAGTTTTAAAGTTACCATTTCCAGCACTTAAAAATTACTTGAAAAAATCGTTAATGTCAAAAGCGTATTATAGGGTCGAGGACTATCTAACAGACAAAAATGCATGGTCTAAACCCGAAACATAGTCAATAATAATTTGATAAATTGCAAAAGCTTTATCTTGTCTAGGGGACACCATTGATGTAGGAAACCGTATCGAAACTTTTATGTGGTCATCTTGCACCGTGTTATAAGTTATAAACAAATGTAAGTGAGTTTTTTTTTTTTTTTTTTCTCCTATTTCTTCCTTTATCTCTCACATAACATTTTTGGCATGTTTTCCTGCTGATCTACGCATGTTATTTAATATTATATTGAATTTAATATTTATTGCTTTATACATATAATGCTAGATTAAGTAGTACCATTGTAATATGTTTAAAAAATGACTGACTGCTGAGTTTCTTGCGGCGTTTCTTCTCAGCAGTGTCTCCTCTTGGGAAGCGCTGGTAGATTCTTGACGTGTAAAAGTGCCCGTGCGGCCTACTTACTGAATAAATATCTTTTATCTTTTTATCTTTTATAATAAAGACTGTACACGATAAAATCGGGTCATGCATGCTCTCGTGTATCTTTGCGATGAATGCATATTTTCAAGCAGTTTTTTTTTAATATGTTGTATAATTATAATACTATATAATGAAATAAAATCGTATCATGTATGTGTATGGGTATGTGTGAATTTTCGCCAAATATATTCTATCATACCTTTCATCTCCTGTACAGCTTTTTTTGACAATCTTCACTCGCTTCCTGCTTCTACGCCACAACTGTATTTATATTGTTACAAGCAGTTTTACCCACAATAGAATGTCGTCTTACGAAAAAAATACTTTTTGAAACTCATTTCTATTTGTAGTAGTCAGGAAGACTTTTTACTCCAAGCACTGAAAGTTGTTTTTTGTATGGGAGGCATTTATTTGTCAAAAAGTCAAATTCGCCAAAGTTAAAAAACCTCAGAACTATCTTAATCTGAATAATAATTAGGAAAGTTTTAATTATTGTGGTAAGATAATTTAATAAGGTATAATTTGGCTTGTATAATTAAAAATAATAAAATGTTTTAAAACGGAGAATTTGGTAAAGACTGTCAGAAGATCGTGTACAAAAAATAAAGGTACTGTGGATTATATAAGGGTCTAAGACACAGACGCTCTAACATTTTATTATGATTGTATTTTTATTATGTAGTTTCATAACCACTGACTATTACAAAAAAGGGCTGCTTGAAAATTAGCATTCATTAAAAAAATACACCAGATCATGCATGGCCGGATTTTATCGTGTACAGTCTTTATCTCACCACGATCAGCCAATAACACTATTTAATTCATTTGACGTGCGATAAAATCAGAAAAAAACCATTTGAACGATATTTTGGTTTTACTGTACACCGTAGGACGTTTTCCTAATGGAGCATTGTCTGTCTAAAATATTTTAGGATCTGAAAGTGAACCACCAAAAACCTAAAAGTATCGCAAAGCAAGGTCTGGACCAATCGAACAAATCCGGCATTGCAATTATAATGATTTACGTAAAAAATTAGTAGGTACGCTTCGATTTTTACACAAACAGTAATAAAAATTAACCTTACAGTGATAAAAAACCACCTATTTAATACTTTTTTTATAAGTAAGTACCTACATTACATAACTCAGTGAGAATCATTGAAACACGAATGCATACTTAATTTATACCTAAATGTTCCATGACGACGAACAGCCTACGAGTACCTACTAAATTAAGAAACGCGAATTTTGTAATGTTTGAAGTCGAGTCGACATTAAATTCATTCATGAAAAACTTTCGAGAATTCTAAAAGTTTTAATTTTGGGCGTGGATAGCAAAAATGAAGTTTTACGGCGGTTGGTATTTAGTAATATTGCGTGTTACGTAATGTATAAATAATTAAAGTTTAAAATGTTTATTGAATCCTAAATAGAACTATCTTAACGTCATGCTCATGATGTAAACTTTTTAGGGTTACAATATTATGTGAAACTACGGCATTCACGAAATTACTCTTTATTCGTACAATAAAGTACAGATGTAGTGAATAATCCTTTCCCATCATTTATTTGCGGATAAATTCGTATTTATCTATCTGGCTTTCTCGGTTAGCTTCAGTACCCATCAATAAGCCAACTGAGAAAGCAAGAGATACACGAACTTATCGACAAAAAACGATGGAAAAGGATTAATCACTACATCTGTAGTAAGAATGACAAAATAGTAATTTTGTTGATTTTCATTGTTCCACATAAATATTATCATTAAAGAAAAAACATTTTGACGCTAAAATAGTCCTGAATTAACATTTTAAACGCTTTTTACATTACGTAAAACATTTATTTTTAGGGTTCCGTACCAAATTGGTAAAAAAGGAACCCTTATGGTGAGACTTTGGTTTCTGTCTGTCTGTCTGTCTGTCTGTATGTTACAGTAGTTTCTCTCTGAAACTGTAGATTTAAAGATAATTTACGCGAAATTTAAAATAAAGTTTACCGAAGACCTTTACAGTTTTGGAAAAAATATCAAAAACCTTCAAAAGACATGTGTACTATTACAGCTAATTTTAATGGAGTAAAGTGCAAAAATGACATCTCTTTTTAGTTGACTGTACAGTACCTAGTAGTACTACTCAAAATGTACGTAGTAGTACCTACTCACACTTGCGTAAAGAAAACGTTATTTCGATATTAAGTATGTCCCGGGAAGAAATAAGGCAAACAATGGGAAAGTAATGCAATGCGCATGAAGATGACCTCCCTTAGTTTATTATTAGCACCATGAATTGCACAATCAACAAAAGGAAATCCGTAGCATCTGCTTTATCATAATCAGCCCCTGAACATCCGGCGTGACTCAAACTTCCTACTAGAAGGGGCTGTTACTGAAAGCAAATGACTACTAGCTGAGGAACTTTATCACAACGTACGTGATAAGCTTACGTTCATATACAATGATAATAGAAATGAACCTTATAATAATGAAATAAGATCAGAACTCGAGAAACATTCTGCTCATGAACTATATTAATCCGTTGAAAAATTAACAAAACTATTCTTTAATAATCACATTGTGTGATAACCTTATGTTTTGCAGATTTACATAACATAGCAGATAAATTAGTCAAAAATCAAAGGTTAGTTACATTTACAAAGATAATTTGAGGCAGCGATAACAGATTTGCAAGAGACGTTGAGTTAAGTGCACGTTAGAAAGGTTATTTTTTTATTAAAAAATAATAAATTACATACATTTCTAAACAAGGTGTGGATTAGGACAAAGAATTTGGCACACCTAACGTTCCTATTTACTATCTTATCATATCTCTAAAAGATAAGAGCGTATCAACGAGCACACACTGAACCTACACACCAGTCGCCGACTACAATACCCACCAGGCACCTGTTGTGGCAAAAATCAATAAGATAAGCGAAAAACCATATAATGTGATTGAAAAAAACTAGTGAAGTTAAAATGGTTAACGTAAAGTTAGCGTTTTTTGTACTTTTGCTTAGTGCTAGTGTTATTGGACAAGAAGATGTTATCGTTAATGAGGTTGATAGGACATTAGATGTTGATAAGGAAGTAATCGCAGAAGCTGTGGTTGAGAAAGATGAAAGAGCAGAAGTAGTAAATGAACCGACGAGCCCAACGCCAGATGAAGATGTATTGGTTGCGAACAGTGCACCAGTAGAGCTGCTGTCTAATACACCGACCTTAGAAGTCAAAAGAGGGAGATATCAACTAATGGATGGGCTGTATGTTGACGGTCCAGTAGACTTAGTAGACATAGACCTTAACCGTACTCAGAGTGAAAGGCAGCTGCTAAATCCTCCTACAACTTTGGCTACTAATAACGAGTATGGTAAGTTTTCCATAAGTTTGTACATTTTAACTATACTGTAACGGTTTGTGGTTGTTTTATTAATGATTAACGCTAAAATAACCAGGATCAACGATCTTTCGCAACCTGGTGACGCTAAGTTATTAGACAATGAGTCACGTTTGATCGAACTGACTCAGAAGATGCGTCACTTCGTTAGACAAATAAATAGGGCCTTGTTTGAGATATGATTGTAATTAACTATTAGACACATATTAAATAGTATAATACATCTTCTAACGCCCAACTACATCAAACATTGCACATGACATGAGCTTTGAGCAGCCATATCTTGTGGCAATCTAAGGACAAAATTCGCGGTTTAATGTGTAGGTATAAGACAAATGCTGCACAATGTAAGGTTATTTTAGTATCAAATTTAAACCTCATTTTTACCAGCAATTTATCATTTCATTGTAATCTTCGATAAGGGCCGCACCTAGCGCCTATAACCCGACCAATTTACAAGCTCTACATTACCCTCACTTTCATTGCGTTTCACAGTTGTTGCATCCGGTAGGGTTATAGCAAACAGCGTTACCAATTAAAAGATAAGACCCTTTATCAGAAAGATAAACAAGGTGCTGTTTCAAAATTTCTGAACGTTAAAATGTGGAATGATTTCATCGTGTTGGTTGAAGGATCAACTTTGAAGAAACTAGGTCAACTCAGAGTTATGCAGATGTAGCCACGGTATGATGGAAGCTGCATTCATGAGGCTGACACCGTGGAGAGAGAAGAAGAAAATGAGAGGAGTTATTTGAGATCGAGGCAGAACATTAACATCGTATTCTATTTCACCTTCCAATAGCTATGTGATACAATACATCGTTGGATAGGTGTTTTTGGACTGAATTAAAGTTACTATAGCGGCAAATTCCGAATCTTAGTCCGTTCATTAACATTTGTTACCATTAACATTTGTTAACATTGTTTTTGGCAAAGCATAATTCAGAATTAGCTAAGATTTGGAGTTAGCGCCGTAGTAATTTGAGTAGAGCTAACGCCTAACGATACACAGCTATTGAAGATTGGGACCAGATTTCATAGAAACTCTTGAATCATTATTTTTTGTGTTTATTCACCGTCGATTCAAAGTTAGTTAACTGTGATACTGATAGTACCTACCTATGTCTCAAAATATTTTTGTATATCAGGCTGCAAGCAAATTCATACCCAATAATCATGGTAGGTCATTGGTTTAATAAACAGTATGTAGCGAAATGAAAACGAAAACAAAGAAGAAAATAATTATATACCTACAATCAAACATAGAATGGAATGGAAGTAGTTAAAAGCCCAGTAAGTAAATTCTAGTAACAGTTAGCTGAATGAACGAGGAAGTTAAAGGTAGACAAAAACTATAGAGAACTTGTAAAATAAAACCGGGCAGTTTGACATGCTTTTAATTGTAAATACTTACAATGGATACGTTGGTAGTTCCCGGAATACGTAGTTATTCACACCTTTATCTAATCCAAACACGCTCGCTTGTAAGTATAGCCAGTAATTGAGTCATTGAGAAAAAATATGATGAAATCATCAAACAAACAGGTTGCAAATGTTGCAATAGGAAGCCCTTCAGAAGAATAAGAAACCAGATAACCGCGCTGTAATTTATTTTACAGGACTTTTTCATTACAAAATATTGGAGTTACAATACTAATACGCCTAGGCGTAGGTACGTTTTCGAATCAATTCGGAAAAGTACTTAACCAAAACCGACTTACGCGCATGACTCGGTGTACGAAACTCGGTTTACGGAAGAAGCGCAAGAGATTTACCAGGATCTTAGCAAGTGGAAAGAAGTGGTCTCTGCCTACCCCTCTGGGATACAGGCGCGATTTATGTACGTACCTGTAGCAGAAAAGTACGTGGTAACAATTTCGACCGTATTTTTAAACTTGACCGCATAGGGATTGCATTCCACATTCTTTTACTTAGATACAGAGGTAAAGAGGTACCTAGGTATTTTTCTTTCGAAACAATATTACGTTTTTACGATTCGATTGCCTTTACAAGTACTCTGAGCTTTCTCAGTCAGAATGCGGGTCGGAATATTCTCAATTTTATGAATGAATTTAATATTTAAAGCAATTATGACACTCGTGAGACAAACACTCCTTAGCATATAGACGTAGCAATGGTGGTATTGTGACGCCCAAAAATACATAATTTGATACAGCTAGCTAAGCAGCTTTTACATTGTCCTGTGCATCATGGTTTAAGAAATTCTAATGTGGAGATCGATGTAATTTTGCATAATTTGAACTCTCACACTACTATTAATATATAAATTAACTAAAACATGAAATCTAAGAATAGCCCCTGCGGCATTGTTCCAAAGATGCTGGCAGCATTTCCTCGCTGGATGGTTAAACTTATACGTTGAGCGAGGAAACTGCCACCTTTTCAGTCTCCCGTGACGTCAATGAGCCTCTTCGAAACTTCTTTGAAGAGGCTTCGAGCGCTAGGACCCCACGGACCAAGGGTCTCGACGCCGAATGGAATAAACATATATTCTGGGCCGAGAGCACTATATTTTACTACTGTATATTTATATTGCATCTATTTATATAGATAGCCTTATTATACAGATGCATTTTAACATGTGCATTGTTATTGACTGAACGAGTAACGATAGCTCAGGTGGCGGTTTTTTTGACACGGGTATCTACATTAATGTAGCTACGCGTTTAAGGATTTGTTTTTAATGACGCATTTGGACAGAGCCTTTTGCATTAAGCTATAGATAATGCCCCATTATTCAGCAGCATCATTAATTATATAATATTCGTGTCTAAATTTAAATTTGCATGACTCAATGTATGAATGTGGAAGAAGCGAAAGAGATTGGTCAGGATCGTAGCAAGTGGAAAGAAGTGGTCTCTGCCTACCCCTCTGGGAAACCGGCGTGATTTAATGTATGTATGTAAATTTAAATAAGGGTTAAGGCATCGTCTCAGAAACAGACGGGGTGATCCTCGTTTTGGGTCGTGGCCGGTTCAACAGGTTTTAATTTTAATCCAGCGGGTTAATGAAACCGTTATAATGGGAATATTTAAGCCAGCAATTATGCAGGGTTGGGGTTAGTTAGAATAATACCATGTTGACGAATTTGGTTTGTTCGTGCTAAACTTGACAAATCTTATTGCCCTTGATATGTTTATGTATTCCTTGCTCATTATACAGGAATAAATGACTGTTCAGGATTAAAAGAAAGAAAGAAAATCATTTCTTCGTGACATGCATAACGAAGAACAGATTAAAAAAAACAAGAAAAAAGTAGCCACGAAATGGTCCCAACTCAGCGTGATGCTGGCATTAAAGTCAGCGCTGGTCTTCCGTTGGAACCAAATTAAGTAAACCGGATTCATAATTCTTATCAACACTTTCAATATGCTACTTTATTCTGTACTTATTCAAAACAAAGAGGCATTACTGGGTATCGCCTGACATCACCGATCCTAGGAATAACTTCCAACCTGTCAGTGTAATGATTAGCGATAACGATGATAGCTTATATCGTTATCAAACGTCGATATCGCGGGTTGTAAGCATATTGCTCGTCGATACAAAGGACTAAGAATGAGTAAAATAACAAGCCAATCGATAGAATGGGCTATGAATGGAAATATATTATTAGTAGTTAGTTTTAACGTAGGTACCTACACTTTAAATTCCTACAGCTGCCACTGCCGTACTCTGGAGACATTTTAGAAACAATTAACTGGTTCCTTTTTCAAACTTGTTTTACTAACTGAATTTGCGGCCGAAAGTATGGTAGGATAATTTTACAACATTTGATCAAAATAACTGTCAAATCACGATACACAAATGTCGAAAATAATTTACTTTCAAAGACAGGGTTCTTTAGTGACTCGACGTACATTATTGTTCGTGACTGTAGGATACTCTAATTCAGTTTGTTGATTCTGCGGCATCCTTACTTGAATTTTACAACAATATAAATGAATTAATTCGGAAAAAAAATAATAGAAGAGAGGTAATAAGATTACATCAGCTTCTAAACAAAGTGACAAATTACAAGCGTAAAAATAACTGTAGAGGTTTATATAAATGCTTGGATTTTGGCAAACGAACCACCGTCAATTCTATACCTAAATATTACACCATATCTTTGACAAACATATCATATTTGTGAAATACTGGAAAAGGGCCGAATCTTAAGTACCCGAAACCGACGTGCGTGCATGACTCGATGTATGAATGTGGAAGAAGCGAAAGAAATTTGTCAAGATCGTAGCAAGTGGAAAGAAGTGGTCTCTGCCTACCCCTCTGGGAAACAGGCGTGATTTAATGTATGTATGTATGTATATCTTTGACTTCTGCTTTCGCAAATTTTAGTGGGATACCCTTTTGTTTTGTGAACGAAGCTCCATTGACAAATTAACTTTTAGCTCATTCTAAATTTCAGACCGTCAGTCAGTCTCCTTTGTGAATTTTAGATAATTTGCACTATATCAAGCCACCAAACATTCACTGACCAATTAGACTTATGAGAATTTTTGAGCTTGAGTATATCTTATCCCCAGTCATCATCATCATCATCACATCTCATAGATGTCATAATTAAGGAACGTAAAGTTACATACAAATACCCCTACATGGTTTTTCAGCAACAAATGCATGCATTCTGCATGTCTTAGAAATCTAAGAAAATACCAAATGGCCGAAAGAGATATGTAGTACATCTGTAACTAACTCACAACGCTAGTCTTCTGTACTCTTTAGATCTATAGCGTTTGTTTTAACTATTCCGTATAGTAAGAATCACGGAAACATTATCGTGGAAGTCTTCGGTGAAGGCGATAGTCCAACGGTAGAGAAACACGTATTTCAGCTGACATGCTGATGATTCTGTAAAATATCCTCAGCTCACATCGACGGGAGAGTCCTGCCTTCCACCAGCTACCAGAACAATGGGCAACCCTACGTCATCACCAACACGAGGCTCCAGCAGATCCGGGGTAACTTCTACTACTGGTACTACGACCAGGGCGGCAGCGAGAACCTCGGAGACTACCAGAGGGACATTCACACATCATCGCCGCAAATCCATAAGAACTTCAACTTTCAGCTGCCGTTCTTTGGGTTCAGATTCAATTATACGCGGGTAGGTGCTTTGACACTTTTAAGTGAAAACAACATTTATTCCAGAAGGAAGATTTTTAAAGATATTTTAGGGCTTTCATGCTTTTTTTTAGTATATTTTGTCATAAGCATTCAGTTTGCTAGCATTAACACATCGCACTATCTTGCTTTGCTACATTATAAATATCATCGTCTTCATTTCAACGAAAATACTGCTTTCTCCGTCCCCACAAAGAATAAGGCATTAAATTGAAAACATAAAACTCTTTCCCTGCTAATTAGTATTTGCCTCACTCTACTTTTTATTTCCAGATATCAATGAACGGCTACCTCCAGTTCAGTGACCCCCCTGATCACTACACGTACCCCCTCTCCTTCCCGGTCAGAGACTGGCCACAGATCAATGATCCTGCTTTTATCGGTATCTTCTTCAGCAAGTGCCGTATAGGCAGCATGCGGCCCGAGGAACCTGATCAGAGGCGACCTGGTGTCTATTTCAGGATGGACAGAGATTTGCAGGTTGGTTTCACTGAATTAAATTTAAATATGAAAGGATTATAAATGTGTTGGAAGGATTTTGGTGTTAGTTAACCCATCGTCTAAACAGGAATAAGTAAAGTTTATTTTTAGTTAGTTGAGTTATCGGGTGACTGCTACTGGATGCGCATTAGTTTAGTAAGCTAGGTATTAGAATTAATTGGATCTGCTCAGCATTTTTCAGAAACATAATAGTTGATCAGATACCTACTTCAAAGCAGTGGCTAATTCTAAGACCTTTTGGATTCTGAATTAGACCTACCTATGACGATTATCTTACTTTAAAGACTGAGAAACCTAACTTAAACAAGACTTTAACATACTTTTTTAAAGAAAAGTGTACATAACCGTTATTAACTTCCAAGAGAAACAGGTTTCTTATAAAATTAATTAGTTACTTTTGACGAAGTTTGAGACTGGTTAAAGTGATTAATGCTGCTTGTATTTTAGAACTGAATAAACCTCTTATTAACTAAAATATAACTTCATAATAAGCAGTTGGAAAAGGGCCGAATCTTAAGTATCTGAAACCGACATGCGTCCATGACTCGATGTATGAATGTGGAAGAAGCGTAAGAGATTTGTCAGGATCGTAGCAAGCTGAAAGAAGTGGTCTCGGCCTACCCCTCTAGGAAACAGGCGAAATTTAATTTATGTATGTATGTAATAAGCAATTTATACTTCCTAACTATACTTCATGAGTATCACGTTGCCTACAGACTCGCACAGACCAGCTGGGCGTGGAGATGCGTGAGCGTATCACGTGGGACGTTCGCGAGGGCGTCATCGGTTCCGAGAACTTCTTCCCTAAGCACGCCGTCACCGTCACCTGGAAGAACATGTCCTTCGCTGGCGGCATCGATAACTCGCTTTTCGTGGTCAGTATTAAATTATTATTATTCATGGTAATGGGATTTCTCTTGACAAACTCTTGTCCTTGGAGGTCGAAGATTTTGTCAACGATGAAGCGAGCTCACCTACAAGATGTCTATTCACCCTAGCTTTAAATTGGTTCAGATTGTATGAACTTGGAATTTTAGACGCCGCCGGAAGCGCATTTCACTCTTTTGCAGTACGCTTTATGAAGGATGATGCAAAGCGCTTCCTTCGAAAAGGTGGAATTTTAACCAAGTACGGATGGTACGAGTATATGAGGTATCAGTGAGAAAACTTAAGCCACGTCTAGTGCTTTTAAACAGAAAATGTGAAAGATACTTTATGGAGATTGCCATTGCCCGCGACTCTGTCCACATAGGAGTCGTTTATCTCGGTAAAAAAAGTACGCTATGTCCTTTCTCGAGTCATAGTTAGTCGCATTTGCAGTCTTGTGATTGCGAATGTCTATGGGTCACAGTTTCCACTTACCTGGGTGGCCTTACCTAGGTGGCCTGTGTGCTCGTTTGTCTACTCGATGCCATAAAAAAAAGAAAAAAAAAAGCTCACTCTATACCAAATTTTATAGAAATCGGTTCTGGGGTTTAGCCGAGGAAGATTAATAAACAAAATTACTGTCACATTTATTATATTAGTATCGATGGTATTCTGCAAAAAAATCAATACGTTAATACTTAATATACTTATAACAATAACCACCATTATAACCCTTATCCAAGTATCTCCCTGACGATCGGTAAACACTAAAACTAAACAAGTTGAAATTCTTATTAATCTTGAGCTCCCTTTTCCAGACAAACTCATTCCAAATGGTTCTGGCGACTGACGAAGTGTTTACCTACGCAATCTTCAACTACTTGGAAATCAACTGGAGTTCGCATACCGAAGCTGGTGGTGATACCACTAATGGAGAGGGCGGTGTTCCTGCTTATGTAAGTTAAAAATATAGGCCTTTTATTAATTCAGACAAAATAGTAGCTGGTACAGTCAGCTGCAGAGAAATGTAACCACCTTTGCTAGGAAACTTGTATGCAGGGGGGGTTACTTTTCTCTGCAGCTGACCGTACCTACATTGATTTATCGCTCGCAGAAAATCTCTTATGCTGTGGCCATACTCCAAACTACTATAGTAGAAATATATGAAATGATTTTTTTAATACGAAACCTTATCAGCATAATATCACTATATAATTTCAGATTGGATTCAATGCTGGCAACGGCACTCAGAGCTACGAGTACAAACCTTACTCCCAGGCCTCAGTACTGAGAGACTTGACCGGGCGAGGATGGGCGAACGGGTTCCCGGGGAGACACATATTCAGGCTAGACGAGAAGATACTTATGGGGACCTGCAACAAAGATATAGGTAAATTAGTAGGGCTGTTGAAACGAAGTGGTGTAAAAATCTACAAGTGTCATAATGTTAACATGTTTGTTAACTGCTTCATTGATAAGGACTACTATGAACATGAATCATGTGTTAGTGTTGATCGTGGTGCCGTGACAATGATATCTATTTGATTAATGACATTAAGTTATACGATGAAATACCGTGTGGTTGCCGCGTTAGAATAATGCCGCTCCATTTCTTCCTGTGGATGTCGTAAGAGTCGACTTATGGAATAAAGGCTTGTAGTACTGTTAAGCGATGGGATTGCAACCTGTCACTGGTAATCATCTTGGCCTAGAGTTATCGACTTGTTGTTGGAGTTGTTGTGCTTCTGTAGCATAGCCTACCCCACTCTGAGAATAAAGGCGTGAGTTTATGTATGTATGTAGTTACACGATAATTACTTACTTTCCTTTTTTTACTCTACAGACGGCGCCAATCTCCCTCTTATGTTCGCTCCTGAGAGCGGTAATATGTTGGGCGGTACTATCGTCAACATCACTGGCCCTTGTTTCAATCCTGACGACAGGATCACCTGTCGGTTCGATACCGAATCCGTCATAGGCGCTGTAGTGGACGTCAACAGGGCTATCTGTGTGCAGCCACGCTTCTGGCACAATGGCTACGCAAGATTTGAGATCGCCATCAACAACGAACCATACAAGTGGAAAGGAAAATATTTCGTGGGTAAGGACTTTATCTATCACTCGTCCCATTTATAACATTTCCTTTAAAATTATACTGACCATCATCTAATCGCTCTTTATTTCTAGCATTATTTCTACTTCTACATATACTAGTTTACTGACACGTTTTTTTCTGTGATCATGTTTATATGGTTTTTCTTCTTGACAGAAACACCAGCGACAGCGACAGAAAAGATCTTCTTCTCCACGAACGCTATTCACGAACGCTACCCTGCCGAAATTAAAATCACTTGGGACCGGTTCAATTTAACCACCAACCTTAACGTGCAGCTTCAGATTGCGTTGTGGGGTTATAAGGAAGTCACCATCAGACCTCAGTTGGAATTCATAGATATGATTGAGACTGGAGTGGCCAATACTGGGGAGTATGTTATCGCTCCTCAGAACTTTAGAACGAGAGAGAATTTCATGCATCAAGACATGCAATTTGGTTTTCTACAGATCAACTTAACAACTCCTGAGGTTTACAAGAGTATTCCGATTTCTCCGTAAGAATTTTTCTTTTATTCAATGAAATATTTTATTGACTTATGATATAGAAACAGTGTTGGTATTCGTAAAGCCCGAATTAAATATAAGTCTACCTTTCCAGAGTTCTATGGAGTCGTCCAATCCCTCTCGGTTGGTACTTCGCACCACAGTGGGAAAGAATTCACGGAGCGCGCTGGTCGCAGACAATGTGCAACAACTGGCTCAGAACCGATCGGTTCCTCAAGAACTTTGCCTCGCAAGTGCCTGTGTGCCCTTGTACCCTGGAACACGCCTTGTTGGATAAGGGCCGCTTCATGCCTGATGTTGCTTGTGACAAGGATACCAACCCCACTTGCAGATATCATTGGGGCGCTATTCATTGTGTTAAGAGTGGTGGTCCTAGGTAAGACTTCTTTATTAAGAATAGCATGGTAGTACTCGATGTACTTAATGTTCGTCAAAAGTAATTCATCCACGAAGATAGCGGTCCCTGGTTTTTCTAGTCTATACCTAGAGCATAGTTGTCACAGTGACATAGATATTATTTATTTACTTATATTCAATACATGTTTCAGCTCGGAAGGATCAGGCCAACAGTGTTGCTATGACAAGAATGGTTTCCTTATGATGTCTTATGATCAGATGTGGGGCTCTAGACCCTTGCGGTCTCACGATTTCGGCTTTACTCCTTACAACGAAGCTAACAAGGTAAGCCTAAAGTTTTCATCACTGCCGTTACACCTCGTAATTGTACTTTCATCATGTACTATTCGTATTACAGTAGATTAACCAATTTTTTTTCAACAGGTTCCATCCCTTTCTAACTGGTTCCATGACATGATTCCATTCTACCAGTGTTGCATGTGGCAAGAGGAACAGGCCGTTGGGTGTGAAACTTTCAGGTACGAGTGCCTTGCATAAATCAAGTATAAAGTTTTTAAAAACATCCTCGTAATAACAACTTAATAAAGTCGTTTTTAAATTGACCACCGGTGTTGATGTTTATTATTGTGATTTAAAACATAAGTTTTTTTCCAACAGATTTGAAAGACGACCTTCCCAAGATTGCGTGGCTTATCAGTCTCCTGGAGTCGCCGGCATTTTCGGAGATCCACACATTATCACCTTCGACGACCTTCAGTACACGTTCAATGGAAAAGGTATTTTCTAAATAAAATTCGTTGTATACTCGTTAATTTACAAAGCTAATAACCTTCTGACAAGCAAGTCAAACTCCCGATATAAAGAAAATGTAACCCGTGAAACACCCAATAAGTGTCGCACGTCTCGTCACGCACGCACGCACGTGTCGTCTCTAACGCATGATTTTCTTTCTGCTCTATGAGTCCCCATGAAGAATTGTTTTATACATATCATTATAGGCATGTCAATCGTTGTTTGAGAGTTTATTTTTCATGAAGATATGGCTGCCTGTCGCTTAATGTGATAGGTGTGTGTATCGCTTGGTGTGATCAGCGTGATCATCCGTGTGATTTAGTCGTGGACCTTATGTAAAGTCCGTCCGGATCTCTTCCATCTTAGTCCCTAAGGTAGGCAACACATTCTTGAGAATGCAAATTTCAATGGGTTTCCGATCCCACGTACCATCAGGTCCCTGTGCGCTCGTTAGCCTTCTCTTTGGCTAAAATTAATGCTCTTATATGGGGAATTTCCAGGTGAATACGTGCTGGTGAGAGTGGACCAGCCCCAGATCAAGCTGGACGTCCAAGGTCGGTTCGAGCAGGTGGCTCGCAACATCCACGGGCAGGTCAACGCCACGCACCTCACATCCATCGTGGCGGCTTCTAACAACTCGGTGCCCATCGAGGTAGGCATTAAACCTACATTACCGTATAAGAGTAGTTCAACTGAGGATTTTTCAGGACAACGGTGGCTTATGATGTTCCTTGTTAGTGTTCCTTAACTATGTGTTAGAGTGGCTACGATTTATATCCACCTCACTTGAACGTATAGTTGCGTCCTGCAGTATTTGCGGCAAACACCAAGCACGTGGAGCTGGCATTATACCAGTATATCCACAAGCTTTCATTTCTGAACTTAGTTAATCTCATAGTTTCACTAAATAATATTTTTTCCAATTCTCCCCTTTTGTTCGTGAAACCCAAGTCCAGTGGTTTATCAGTCACTTTTTATTGTCCTAGGTTCGCCTTCGGCCTTCGCACTCCCAATGGAGATACAGACTGGACGTGTTCGCCGACAACAAGCGAGTATATTTCGACCGATCGGCGCTACGAGTGCAATATTTCCCTGGTAAGTACATTCATGAATAATATAAGTTGATAAATCATTGTGAAGTCATCTACGTAAAGCGCCAGTAAGTGGTGGAGTGCCTGGGATCTAAATTATTTTAGAGGGCTACTAAACTGCGATATTGCGTTTAGAGCAGAATAATCTAGACGTACAAATGGCATGAGATAAATTGTATCTATATTTTTTTTATTCAAGGATTTCAAAGTCGAAATTTATATCAAGCAGAAACTAATTATTTGTATAGCGTAGCGATCGTTGTTTAGTTAAACAAAGACATACTTTAAAACAATGCTGGGGAAGATAAAAGTGACTAACTGACGTTTGTATAGGACTTATCCAGAGGTGTCTTTTATTCCAGGTGTTACAGTCTACCAGCCCATGTACATCCTGAACCAGTCTGAGATCGTGATCATGTTCTCCTCGGGAGCAGGCGTCGAGGTCATCGAGAACAAAGGCTTCATGAGCGCGAGGGTCTATCTGCCCTGGACTTATGTGGTATGTGACCTGATCCTTTGATTTAGAATTAATTACTCACTGAACATCATGTTTAAGATCATTACCAATTTTACTCCGAACAGCACCCACATTATTACCACAGTATACACTAAAGTTTACTTTTACATTAAAAAAACATCAAGTTTTAATCATCAAGGCTCAAGGATCAAGATTTTTCGATTTTATCTACTTTTGCGTGCTATGGAGAAGTTTGGAGATGAATCTAATATTAAACCTTTTTCTTGTCTGTTTCCAGAACCAAACGCGGGGCTTGTTCGGCAACTGGTCGTTCGATGTGAACGACGACTTTACGCGGCCCGACGGTATAATAACGACGGTCGATGTCAACAACTTTGGGTCCGCGCATCGGGACTTTGCTCAATTTTGTAAGTACAGCTAACATCCGTCAATTTCATGAGCGGCTCTTGCAGTCCCACATTATATTAGTCTAAATCGCGTAGATAAAGCATCCGTCACTCTCGCACTTACCAAGTGGTCAGAAAGTGACAGACGTTTTATCCTCGTTTATCCACATCGATAACATCGACCATAATAAGCCCGGAGGAAAGTATAAAATTTGGTAAAATTCGCACGTCGGTTTCGGGTGCTTTTGATTTGGCCCTTATTCAGCACATCGCGAATCTGATCACCGTAGGTCCGTCTAGGACGTCCCCTACCGACATCTCCGCTCATTCTCGCTCGCCATATATCTTTCGTAACTCTTTTTTCATCCATCCTTTCTAAATGACCAAACCACCTTAGCAAACCCTTTTCGATTTTAGTCACTACATCTTCTTTCAATCCACATGTAATATTACTCTTTATACAGGGTGTTAACGGGGTCGTGATACAAGTGATCACCTCTGTGTTCTGCCAGCGAATATGAGCAACTTTCCCTATGGAACCAGCTTGGAAATCGGGAAAAAAAATCAGCTGTTTCATAGAACAAGAACAGGGGTAGGTACTCGACCAAAATGTATGAAGCAGCTGATTTTTTTTTCCCGATTTCCAAGCTGGTTCCATAGGGAAAGTTGCTCATATTCGCGGGCAGAACACAGAGGTGATCACTTGTATCACGACCCCGTTAACACCCTGTATACAGGGTGTCTTGAAATCAATCGAAGAAATTTTAACCGTAGATAGGGTGGATGATTTGGATCATCCAAGTTACCAATGTAGAGAACATTGGTAACTTTTTTTTAAGTTAATATTTGACTGAGTTACAGACTGATTTATCCTGACGATGCTCTCAGTGTGCTCCATCTTAACTAATTCATTCATAACCATACACCGGATTGACGGGGGCAAATATGTACCAGTGCTAGTGATTCATTAAATATCGATTAAGTTAATCGACAATTTTTTTCGTGACATATGGATCTTCCATTACTTACAAAATAAAGTTGTAAATACCTTTATCTTCTATATCTAAATGATCAGCTTTCCATGAAGATAAACGATCTTTTTCTTTCGAATCCTTTTTAACCGACTTAAAAAACTAAATGGTTTTCAATTCGTCGGAATACTAAAGAATATTGTCGTACTGAATTAATTTGTTATTCAATGTAATTTCAACGGTTGTCAAAAGTGACTCGAGTCCAGAGTCAATGTCAGATACCGGTTGTTTGTATTACGAGTATAAGAGGTTTGCACAAAATTAAAAGTCATTTAAACTAGGCCATCAGCAGTGTTCGCACTGTTGTGTTCCGGTTTGGGGATAAGACAGCCGGTGAAATGACTAGCATAGAGGCATTCCATCTTAGTCCTCAGGGTTGGCAACGCATTTGCAGTCTTAGGATTGCTCTGCAGTCTTGTGAATGCGAATGTCTATGGGTCACAGTTTCCACTTACCATCAGGTGGCCTGTGTGCTCGTTTGTCAACTCTATGCCATAAAAAAAAAAAAAAAAAAAAAATCACTTATTTTAATGATGATCAAAAATTGCTTTATATCGTTTTCGATAAATTTTGTCGATATTGAATCACTAGCACTGCTACATTTTTGACCCCGTCAAACCGGTGTATGACATAACATGTGTCACAACGTAATGTAAATAAACAAGTTGTTCCATATCAACAAACTTTCTAATCACGGTCAAAAGCTCCACGGTGCTTAGAAAACTGAAAATAGACTGAAACTGAACTATAATATGAATGAAAAGATGATCTCTGATAAGGGCTATTATGTGAAATAATTTAAAAATGAAACTTACGATTACGATGTTTACTCACACTCTTCCCACACTTGCACAGGTAAAATAGCACTTGTACTCGTAGGTACATTAAAGTTATTTTATTAGATCGTGAATCATGGATTTATTTCATTGATTTCTACCACCATCAGGGATAACTATGAATACAACACACAATAATTAAAACGAATCAATAAGTTGTTATTGTCCTTTGACAGTTCAGCATAGTATTTTTTTAAATCTTGTACCATTGAATACTCTTTATGAAAAGAGGTTTTAGGTTTAGGTTTTGTAAAAATAAAATCGTCTCTACACGTTATGGTAGCTTACAACTCTTACAAGGAAGGGTACCCAACTGTCCGACTCCGATTTGATTCATTTTCATATTATGTTATAGAGTAGTCTAAAATAACGGACACGTATTTTTTTTAGCTGCCCAATCTCAACCTGAAAAGTGACTAAACCCGTTCAAAAAGTTTTTTAAAAGATATTTCTGTGTCTGATCTGTATTCAAAGTCCAAGAGAGGTCAATTGTCAGAGTCTACGTTTAATTTGACGTTGTAACCATCACATTGGAAGGAGAAAAACAGCCTAGTTTTTGTTTAATTTCTTTTTAAGAAATACCTTATCTAAAACGCAGAGAAGAAAATCTGGTGCGAAGTTCATCATACCACTTTGATTTAAATCTATCCGGAGTCCTAATATCGCTGCGTTTATCGCGTGACAAAGTTTGGATAAGGCATCCGTCACCTTCTGACACGTAATACAAGTACGAGAGTGACGGATGCTTTATCCACATTTGACGCGCGATATGGACGGAGCCATATTAGGCCCTAAGCGAAGCAGAGTTTGTCAATAGGATTAATCTTTGAGGCCATAAACACATCAAATTCGAAAATCTTGTATTGAATTTTTTGCACTCTTACACGGCTATAGCTATAGCAAGTTATTTTGTGAAACTTTTTATTGCGAAAACGAGTAAGATAATGAAAGGTTAGCCTAATTGTGCAATATGTGGTTACGGAATTATCAACAACTTTTTTTAGAGTTGAAGGTAATTAGGCCTACCCCAATCTGAGAACGAAGGGGTGAGTTTATGTATGTGTACGTATGTGTAATGACAGATTATTGAGGTAAGATTTATTTGGAAGTGTGTTAGATCTTTTATTTTTATCTTACGTTTCGGCAGAAGGGAAAGTTTGTGTATGACGGAATTAATATGTTCAGTCTGTGAGCACTTAGAAGGTGCTTCGGGTTTGAACTTGTCTCTCACTCGCTACCATAAGCACTTGTTAAGAGCGAGTGAGAGAGAAGGACAAATCCGAAGGACCTAAGAGCTATCGCGCTATACGCTGCTGCGCTGCACGTAAGTTTATCCATTCCATGGCCTAGGAAAGGTTGGTATTTTTTGTTCTCTATGGTAAGTGTGACATCATAATAAATTATAATCAATTATGCGACGGCCTTATATCCATGGACAAAATATTTTACATTCGGGCTGTTGGCTACTGCCACAAATACCACGCAGATCAATACGGAGGGCAATAATCCGATCGTTCAATCCATGTCTTTCTGAACTCTATGTCTGTCATTATAATATTGTATGTCTATGAATTTATGGCTGTCATTATAATATTATGTCATTGTTATGTTATTTTGAGATATTCAAGTCGTCACACATTACTTTTGCTGTAAACCGGTTATACGGGCCACTTTAGAACAGAAAAGAATGGTAAATGGTTAGATCTCGACAATAATATAAGAAGGACGATAATATTATGATCAGTCTTGGCGAAGCGTGAACAAGAGATCTAGTGAATTCACATTTAAAACCAGCTAGTGTTCAAATTGCAAAAATGAAAATACAGTAAGTTGCACTAATGAAAATACAGTAAGTTGCACCAAAATTTATGATTATTTTTAAATGTTAGTCAGATTTCTGCTTACATGGAACGAACTGTTTGTTTACATACCATGTAAACAACGTATGGTGTCAGGTCATTGACCTTTAGAATTTTGACGTTAGTTACTACGAACGTTTGTAGTAATATAGTATCAGCGTCAAAATGTCAAGGTCGAGATATCGGCTGCGATACATCAAGTAACAAAATTAATATAATTAATCCTTCTTTTTTTTTTACATTAACAGAAACAAAAATGAACCATACCCCCGTGATCAGAATCGTGCGAACTATTACCCCGCCAAATATCTCTTATTCAATCCAAGACACCCTGTATAAATTATAAACTCGAAAGATAGAAGGTTTTAATCGCAGCATATTGCTGAGCTGACATCCCTTTTGATACTTGATGCATGTTACCTACCCGGAATAAGTTTTAATACTTAAACCCATTTAAACCTAAGTATTAGGTACTGTGTTATAACTAAAGTTATGTTTCTTCTTCTTCTTAGCTTATTCTTCTAGATTGCGGCAATTAATGCAAAACTATCGTATTCCATTACTCATCTATCCCTCATTTTCAGGGCAACTAACCGACCGAGAGCAAAAGGACATAGGCGTAGCTTTATTCACCCGAGAATATGGGCGAACTGCCGCGTACTACAACGACAACCAATTCATCCCGAACTTCATACGAGAACCAGCTGACTTCCTGCCCACTAACAGGTCGTTTGACGTGGCAAGAGCCATCGAGATATGCCAGGACTCGTACCAATGCCGGTATGACTACGGCATGACGCTCAATAGGGACATGGCGGAGTTTACGAAGAATTATTTGGCTTCTATCGTAAGTATTGATTTTCACGGTTTAAGTACAGTTTTATCAGGTTAGGATGAGTGTCGAATAGCTCATAATCTTAAATGTGTTGTGTAACAACGTGACTTTAAGTCTTTTTTTTAAAGCAAAAGCAGTTGATGCATTGAAATGTCCATAAAGTAGCAGTGTAATTTTATATAATAAACAGCTACTTAATTTAATCGGAGTGGTTCGTTCGTTCTTCTTCTAGAGTTATTATTTAGTTCTAAAAGTAGTGGTCGCCATTGTCTGGGATTTGTATCCATTGCGCCCAAAACAAGAGTTATGTGTTTGACCTGAATGTATGTCCGTTCTAAAAATGTAGGTCCGGTTTTTAAAACTTGCTTTAAAACAATCAGGTGGGCCATGATGTGCCTAAGATCATACGGTTGTCGAAAAACACTGCCAGGTTACAAATTTCAGAAAATCCGTAACAACGAGGCTTTTATAGATTGACAGTAAAATAATACTGTCATCGTTTACGAGCAAGTTCATTCATATAATATTTTGTCGTGTTTAGCGACAACGGTTTTTCCCACTATTTTATGCGTGTAAAAGATGTGTCATAGTTTATAGACACGCCTAATTAAACCTTTACATAATGCCATCACATACTCATACAAAACATGCAATTAATCGTTTATATTGACTGCGTGTATCCCATTGTTTGCGTAATTATCATGCAGTCAAGGCAAGACTAAGTGGTCGTATAGGGCCAACTGCGCCAGTGTGCTCTCGTGTCTTGAAGTGACTAATCCTTATAAAGGTAAAATCTTGATTTTCATCTTATATTAAAGGTGTCTGGTGTTTGTAGATAATTTATCTTTCTATACATCCATTCATCATTTTTTTTAACGTTATGGCCAAAGAATAAGTGCATACTTATGTCGGAAGATTGCTAATTTCAGATAGTTTTTATTGATAAACCAAAATAGTAAATAATCCTGTAATTATGTGAAAAATACAGGATCTTACTTGACTTTCGTAGCTGTTGACTTGAAACGATTGTCGCGTCAGCCCAAAATAGTAAAAGGTTGAAAAACCCATTTTTTTTAAGGTTGCTGATGAGGTAACTATTGTTTAGTTTGATTGAGTTGTAAGGTTCTGAAATTATTGTTTGTTTGCAGACAAACATCAAAGAAACAAACGCCCGCCGTGTTATCAGCTGTGGTGTCTTAGAAACTCCTCGATTCGGCAGAAAGAGTAACTTCTTCTTCACGCCAGGGACAAGGGTGAGTTGAAAAAGAACAGCATATTTTTTATTGAAATGAATGTCAGAAACGATGAATATCTATGCATAGTTTGAGCCACCTTAAAAGAGAAATAAGTACAAAAAAAAAAACAAAAAAAAACTTCCCGAATTTTATGACCACTCTGTGGACTAAAAGGGGTCAAAAAAAGGGTAACTCACCATTTTATCGAACGCTATTTTCTGCTGAAACCATGATTACTTATTAATTACGTAGGTTAGGTTAGGTTAGACATTTGTCTACCAAAAAAAAACAACTCGTGCGGCGAGAAATGCCTTTCTATGAAATGAAAATTTTGCGTAATGTAATGATACGTTCGATGAAAAGTGTTTCGATAGAACAAAAGGTACCCCAAAAGAAGTCATGCCCTTAATTTTCGGTTCTTGACAAGGTGGTATTGCAAGCGATAAATAATACGTATAAGATTCTCCTAAATATGCCTCTCCAATGGAAAATATTCCAACAATTTATAACTACCTTTACTTTACCTTAGTCACGACGACGACTCGCCATCACTGTGAATGTCGTAAACCAAACAGGATAATCAGTGCGGTAAACGTCACAGCCCCTTATAACTTTACTTTTCCTAATAATACATTTTCCTGTTTAGGTTAACTTTGAGTGCAACCAGGACTTCATTCTGATCGGTGACAAGCGCCGGGTGTGTGAGGACAACGGCAGATGGAACCTTCCAGATTATGGATACACCGAGTGCCTGCGTAAGTACCACTTTAATTTGTATGTAAATTATGATTTTAGGAATCTGTATTTTAAAACTGGAATCCCAGACAGTCTGCTTGAGTGTAACGCCATACGAATGATCCTCTTTGATATCCAGGTAACCAGGAGTACTCGCAACGCGCTCTGTTCTTGACCTGGGGCGTCATAGTAGCCGTTATTGTACCGTTAGCCCTCCTCATTTGCCTCTTCTGGTTCTGGTGCTGGTTTAAACCACGCTCCGAAGGCAAAGAAGGATTCAACTTCGAAGATATTCCGCGATCAAAATCCGCGTCCAGACTTAATCTCAGAACAGCTTCAATGGGAAATCTTACGGATACCATGAAATCTTCCACGTTGCGTAGCGATTCAGATGTAAAATCGAAAATACCTGATACTCCCACAGAAGAACAGCCTCTCGCAAAGGCTAACATTACTAGGGCAGCCCCTCCCCCTCCCGAACCGCAGGACGGGGAGAGTTCCGGTATAGGTTACCCAGATTCAAGCAAAAGCGACTCTGGTAAATCTGACAAGTCCACACTCCCTAAAAAGCGTAGAGGGTATGATAAGACGTACAGAACCAACGAGCCTTTACCTAATGCTCCTGATGTAGAATTCCCCGAAAAACTCTGGGACCTGTCTGAGGAAGACTTGCTATCGTTAACTTCGCCATCTGATTCCGGCTCTAATCGGGATTCGACTCTGACCCGTCCAGCGAAGGATATAGAGTACATTAGCAGGCCTCGTCAAACGGGCCGGCATGCTCTTGCTAGTGACTCTGGGTACTCCACAAAGGACGGTTCGGAAGACCCTTACGCTCCCAAATTCGACGGACAGTACAGTCCTATTTCTTCCCATTATTCTCCAACGTACTCTGAAATTTATTCCCCACCGATTAGCCCTACGTCTGACATAAGTCCAAGAAATACTTTCAATAATACTGGTCTACCGGAGCCTCCGAAGAGTGCACCGGCCGACGAAATAAAGACTTTTACCCTTCCTCCTGTTAGGGGTAAATCTGTCGAAACTCTGATAGACCCCCCTGCAAATGAAGTGCCCACTTTTAGTGGCCGTTCAACCATGGTGTAAGACTTTCAAGTCAACGCCATCCCGTTTCCGAATCTTAAAGTTTCTAGAATTGTCTGAAACCTTCTAGAAGAAATTATTACACTCACTGCCCAAATATATGACAAATTCTGTGGGAGTACAGGGCTTGTTTAATTATGCGTATTAATTAGGTATTATATAGAATTAGTTTCTTTTCTAAGATACAGCACACCGATTTAGTATTTTTTGCACTAATATGTGTACAAAGTATTTTGTAACTCTCTTATATTAGTCATTTCCCATTGTTGTTGAATGTTTGTTGCGAGTTTATATACTGTTACTTTTTTATTTATAATTTGATTTATGTAATTACTAGTTACAGTACATGTGAAAGTATTAAATATTTTCCTTCGTATATTGAAGTCACAGTAAGAGGAAATTTCTGTTCCGCAAACGGTAGAATAACGTCCACTACAGACGCGTTTTCTTTTTTTTAATGCGATTTAATGAGAAAGCAAGAACTTCGGTCCCAATCAGCCACATTTGGTGGAATAGAAATTTTCTCTGTAATGTGATGAGTTTTATTTTCCTAACTCCTGAGTGGAATCAGTACTTGCTTTCTTATCTAATGCACACAAAGGAATCGGGGCCGCGCTAACTAGGTGAGTGGATGGTGGATAACGCCAGTTTTTTTATTATTTGTACCTCTAGCGATAAAACAATGCGATAATATGATAAAAATGTGATATTGCGGCTTGTGGATTGATATGAATAACTTATATACCTACTTACTCTTATAATATAAAACAGCACATTTAAATAAATCGTCATTCGTCTAAACGAGGAAAGATAAAGTTATTGCTGTAGGTTAAGATTTACTTTTGTTAGCCAAAGCTAATGTGAAAGTAAAAATACATGATTGGGCAAAAAACACGTGAAACCTCTATAATAAGTTCACCATCTAAAATATGTCATGCCGTCGTATTTTATGTGAAAACCTATATCCCATTGCCGTCATCATTCCTACGTAACAACTCTATGTTTTCATGTAGGTAAATAGTACCGTAAATATCTCGCAATAAGGTGACGTTAAACGCCACTTTATTAAAACTTGAGCTATGTTTGTGTGTGTGTGTGTGTGTGTGTGTGATGTTCACCTACCAATGTTCCTAGCATCTAATGCATCTTATGCTTAGAGACATTTTAAGATACGATTGGCTCGTTCCTTTTTCAATACGTGTATAAAAAATCGTCACTAAGTAACGACGTAATCGGGAATCAACTGACTCTTGGACTTGGTTTACAATACATCGGTGACTCCAAAGTGTTTCCACCGCGAGGAAACCTTTTGAAGTCACCGTTGTATGCTAAACGGACTCCGTACGGGCCCCCCTCGTTCGCAGAGGAAACCCTGTTTGAGTGTGGCCGTTAGGACATATCCCATAAGTTTCGAGGCCAACTAAACATAGATAACGAACGTGTTTCGTCTCTTTTATCTTATATAGTAAAGCAATTAGCAATGTGGCTCAATGTCGTCAATAACACCATTAAATATACAGGCCTCTTTTTATATAGTCTTGGTCTTGACCCTTATTGGTAGGTATCGTATTGTCAACATTTTGATAGGCCTTATAGACAGGTGCCAGTCGGACTCCCGCACCGAGGGTTTCGTACCACAGCACAGTAAGTTTATTATATCCCGATTTGAATCCGATTTCTAATAGAATCAACGCGAACTGAACACACTTGACCATTTTTAATAGGTATTTGTTATTTGTTAGTAAGTAATATAATAACACATATTGTAGAAAAAAATCACTAGCTATTACATTTTAAAACATACAGCTCTTTAAAGTTAGGACGGACGGACAGAAAGCATAGGTATAGGTATTATTAAAAAGGTCTCGTTGGGCTATCCTTCGGGTACGGAACCCTAACTATTAGTGGCCAAGATATATGACTTGACTGCTCCACAGGCAAGCAGGAGTACTCCTCGCGGACCCTGGGGGCCACCTGGGGCATCATCAGCGCTGTGATGCTGCCAATCATCGTCGTGCTGATCTGCGTGGGCTGGCGTATCCTGCAGAGGAGGAAGGCTGAGGAGAAGGAGGAAATGGATTATATGGTCAAGTAAGATCTTTACTTTATTTGATTAGGTACCTACCCAATTGATAGAGTCTCGTGACTTGTCACATAACCATTTTTTTTCTAATTCTTCACATGGCAACAAATTTACGTACGAGACATGCTGTCACATTATGCGAACCTATCCAGTCGTTATGCAGTTTCGTGTTACCAGCTAGAGTTATTTTCAATCTGTCCCCATTTTGATTCTTAAGATTTTTTAAAAATACCTTTTCAAATAATCCTGTTGTCAATTAGGCTATGTTTGGCATGACCAGATTAGCGTTTAAAACAATATTTCGCTTTTAAGAGAAACCTGCATGGTTTTTTTGAAACACAATTATTTTATGTTTCTTTTTTTCACGTTTTCATACTATTTTTCTATTGACAAACCTATTTAGGATTAGTATCTAATGTAAATAGTATCATTATACCTTTTGGCTTTCTTCTTTATAGAAAGCCGACTCCAGCACCGTCCGCCTCTAACTAATTCTATTCCTAATTAACACCCCATTTCCTCAGGACCCGCCCGATCGACCCTGACGAGTCAGTCAAGATCAACTCTGATGATGAGAGCATTCCTTACAAGAAGGACGCCACGGAGGACAGTCCTTTACCCTCAGAGCCTATAAAAATAGTTGAAGACAGCAACGTTCCTTTTACGTACGGGCAGCCGTACCCACCGGAACCGGTTCAACCCTATCAAGCTGAACGGTATGACCCTCAGCCATATGATCAGTCTTACAATGAAACAGGCCTGCCACAGACCTCGCAACAAAAGCAATGGGCAGGCGAAACAGAAATTAATTAAGCATGTTTTTTTATTGTGTAACCGGCCTTAGGTTTATGTATTTTCTTATTAGCCTGTCTGGTTTTTGCAGGCTAAGATTGAAAGGTTATATTTTTGTATACTTTATGCAATTAACGTACTTTAATTACTTTTTGTAGATGTATTTTCATATTTATATTATAGTTTATCCATTTGTGTAAAAATCAAGCTCGATCCCACCATTTAAAACATTAATTTCATGAATTACACTCTTCGTGGTCATGACAATAGAAACGCTATAAAATGACGTAAAATGTATGTTTAGAATAAGTTTAACGTTTTTTATGTTGTGCCATTTTATATTTTCTTTTGAAACAAATTATAAGGATACCTAACTTAGATTGTAAGCATTGTTTTGTGAAATAAAGTTTTTTAGATTAAGAATAAATTAGTATTTAATTTCTCATATTTCCCAAAATCGTCAGCACTTACATATTCCGATTTCCGCGCATGACTCGCGTGGACCCTATACTCCTTGCCTCACTGCTATTCGACGGAGCCTATTTTTGGGCGTATTGGCCTTCGGGCGTTTAAAGATACCTAACAATAGGTTCCTACATAGGTACTTTTGCGGAATATTTTTTTTTCTGATGAATTTCTGATGAATGCGAATTGCAGTGGGGCAAAAAGTAGTGGGTCCACGAGTCAGTCGCTTTCAAGTTCATAATATATTCTTGTATATGTGTACACTTTAGTACCTTGTCTATTTAATGTCATATTTAAACTGCCATGAATTATTATCACAGCGATTAAAGTGACAAGGTACTTAAGTGTACACATATTTATGAACTCGACTGTACACTAGTACGGGGCCACTATTCTACATGGTGAAACCATACATGCTTATTGTTTTAACTCGACGCCATTAGTGTCAAGTAAATTAGAGCTATCGTAACGTACAAAATACGATAACATACATACATACATAAACTCACGCCTCCATTCCCAGAGTGGGCTAGGTACGATAACACTTCAAAAGCAATATGGTTTTACCGCGTAGAATAAACACAGCTAGTTAAATCGCTTCCGGGATGGCTATACGACGAACACAGCAATAAGTACCTATACAGGGTGTTTGGTAGCTAGTTCGACAACAGAGCTTTAAGGGGGTGATAGAGCAGCTCTTAAGCTATCGATTTAACCCCCTTGTATGTTCAGCAATTGTTATGAGTTTCCGAGATATTGATCATTTTAATCCGAATTATTGACATTTTTCCTTATGTCCATGTTACAAAAAACCCCTAGGTTCATGTATTAATTCTTTTTTTTTCAGTGTTTTTTTGCATGTTTAGAATCACTAGGTATGAACTAAAGAAGTTTTTAAAGCTATATGAAATTTATTTTCATTACAACTTTTGGAGCAAACGCATAGAGTTACTTTCTCCATACTAAGAGACATATTTCAGAAATTATATGAACTGTCCTTATATATTGCAAAATTCACGAAACGTAGGTACATAAAAAAGTATTAGAGGCGACCCCGTTAGAGGTTTTTTATTTTTCTCGTCAGTCTTTATAAACTTTAAAACCCAAGCGATTCAGGCTGTAGGTAAAAGCTAATCTAAAATATAATTTTTATAACATCGCTAAAGATTATAAACGCGAATTCTTCGTTTTTTAAACGATTCTGTTAAATTTTCTTTTATTATCGTTGCGCTCCCTTTTCGTATTTCGCCACCGTGTAACAAAACGTAAAGAAAACATATGTCACTGACATTTAAGACGTCACATTAGATGTCAACTTGACAGTTAACTTACGGAAATGGAATGGTTTCGTTTTGTGTTTATACCTTGAATGTACGCGCTAATTGTTCCTTATTAGTGAACTAAAAGTAAATAAAATCTACTGTAAAGTTCTGATCAATTCAATTAAGTAAACTCTCCTCGATTGAAACGTGTTATTACCTTAAATATTTTCTTAAATACTTTGTAAGGACGTTGTTTCAATTATCATTATTGTTCTTTGGTAATTTATTGATATAATTAGCGGAACCAAAATGCTATACATGTGCGACAAGTGGAACGAACAAAAACGAATGTTGCTACACACGTTATCTGTTTTTATTTGTAAGTATAAGTAGTACTAAATATTTGAGTTGTTTAATATCAAACTCCAATATGTCCTTGAAACTCATTCAAAATGTATCAATTCATTTTTAACCGCCAAAAAAAAAACGGAGAAGGTACTCAAGAAAACCCGTGTATTTTATTACTTACACCATTTTTAAAACTTATCTTGTTTGTTTAACAGATTCTATTACAACTAAGAATGAAGAATACCTTAGGTTTATATAGAGAATGAAGCAATACAAAAATTAAAAAAAACACACATTTGACCTCACAAGATGAACATAAGACCAAAGAATTTTGTCTCCAGCCTGTTTTTTCGACCATGGCTAGGTTTGTGGTTTGGAATATGGATCAGTGTGTCCGTTATCTATTATTGGTGGTTAATATCTCGGATAAGTATCCTTGAGACACAGAATAAAGTGTTCAAGACACAGTTGAGGCTGTCACAGACTGCAATGAGCAAGATATCCGTTGACTCTGCAACGGTATACCAAGTTCCTGAGGTAAGTTAAACAATTCTCAGTTTCTTACATAACATACAGTTGACAATATCTTGTGAGGCTTGGTCTGCAATGGCACGTACATAATCATGGCAATTTAATTTAAAGTATATTGTAATAGACATAAAGTTTATTTTTAATTTTTGTAATTCACAATAGCATTTAGAGCAAAAGTAAATGAACTTTATTTCCTTTACAGTAGATAAAATAAGTATGGTGGGCTTAATGAGGATATACATAACCTAATAATGATTATTTTCATAGTCTTGTTATTTGTATTTATGTATGATTATAAATCCTTAATTATTTATCTGTTTAGATTCCGGATGCTGTGGGCACCATATGTGAAACCATTCATGTGGCTTTAGTGTGCATGGGAAAGTGTCCCCGCCTGGTCACCCCCATGCTTAAATCATTGCTGCATCATCGTCAGAACCCGGTGCATTTCCACCTCATCGTGGATGCTACATCTGAACTTACCACTTCTCATATTTTCGAGACATGGGATCTGCCAGATGGTAGGAATTTATCATGATTTTTAATGCTTAATAGTAACGCAGGAAGCAAATGTCCAAAAAATTATAGCATTGATACTTTAATTTATTGAACTTTTGCACCATGTGGCTTTTAATACCATTATAATGACATATAACTATACTCTGGTTATTCTAAGATGATGCCTGTGACAGCTGTATTTCGTAATGTCAATCACTTACTATACTCACAAGGGATGTGTATAAAAATAGGCGATTATTAAAATTCCTGGACGGCGTCACTAGGTTTGTACCGATGTTGTATTGATGCAAAGTTAAAGAAATAAGTGTACCTACCTAATAAGTGTTTATAATATATGAGGTGTCACAAACATCATCTTAGAATAATCAGAGTAACAATGGTCCTCAGTGCTGGTAATGCGTATGCAGTCTTAGAATTGCACAAATTGGACATGGTTCCTCATCATCTTCGTCTTGTTCTCATCAAACTCGGTTGTTGTGTAATCTATAGGTTCCCAAGTATTATAACAAACTGGCCAAGTGCGAATTGGACTTGCTCACGAAGGCTTCTCTACCACTATACAATATAAGGATCTAGCTAACAACGCCGTAAAAAATCACTTTTCATGTACCGGGAGCCTATGTAATTTATTTTTAATTATTTTATTTTTATGATTTCTTGTTATGGGATAATACTGACTCAGTGAAAATTTCAAGTATCTAGATATCACGGTTCAAAGGATACATAGACAAATTTTTGAGCAATAATTCAACAGTTCGGACATCTCATTGTATTACACCAAATAAGAAGAAGATAACTAATGTTGATGAGTGATTGTATCTCAAAAAATCGCCTGTGTAAGTGTACCATTAGAGACATTCCTTAACACACCACACTATAGGGCTCCATCAGATCGAACTACGTGGCAAATCTATAGGATTTATTACGGTAAGTATGGACAGTGCAAATCATACCCTCGGGATGGGTCACATCGCAGCAGTACGTCGTAACATGACAAATGCCGTCCTCATAACAGTGACTGACACGATCACGAAACCATGTTACGACATGTTGTTACGATGATGTGAACACACCTTCTGTTCTCAAGGTTTGCAATACGCACAGTCAAAATTGCAAATGTCTATGGTCTTAAAATCCCACTTAAGTACCATCAGGTTGCCCATCTGCGGTCTTACTTTCTCCACATCATAAAAAACTCTAAATTTCCAGTGAAGTACAGCACCTACAACGCCCAAAACAGCATGTCTCGCGTAGCCTGGGTCCCGAACAGCCATTACTCCGGCATATATGCGCTGGTGAAGCTGTTGTTCCCGGAGATTCTTCCCTCGACCCTGACGAAGGTGATCGTACTGGACTCGGACCTGACGTTCCTCTGTGACGTGGCAGAACTGTGGGCTATGTTCAGGAATATGACCGACGAGCAGGTAATTAGCAACTAGATGTTTAGAAGGGTAAAAGTAAACCCAACAAGGACTGGAAGTTGAAAACCTGTTCCACGTTATTTAATTCGGTGTAAACAATATACAATCTGACTGGATTGCCTAACACATGATAGTCGGTTAAGTTGCATTACCGCGTAATTAACAAAATTAAGTGAAACGTAAGGTTAACATTGCAACTTATTGAATTTCTTACACGCGATGTTGCAGTATCACTGACAATATTGGATCATGTGATTCTATATAACACTATATTACGCACAATCTGACAAGATATTTAAACGAATTTGGTCGTGCAGGCTCAATTTCACTTGGCTGATCAATAAAATCCAAGGTCAAACGTATAGCTGATTCAATTGCGCCCAAAAATAAAATGACTATTAATAACAATGGCGATGATGACGACATTGAAGCGGTTAGTCTAGTTGGTAGTGCCTGCGAAGCTAGCGGTCCGGGGTTCGAATCGCGGGAGTGGCGATTATTTGTGTGATAAGCAAGAGTATTTGTTGTTGTTGGAAGTCTTTCTATAAATCTGTTTGTCTATCGTTATTTAGTACCCAAGTAGGGCATAGTTCTTGGTAAGAGATATTTATTTATTTCTAATTGATTGACAACAAAATTGATTTCTGGGATACTTGGACCTAAGTGGCGCCTACGTCACTTTGACATGAACGACGGCTTTGAATGATACTGTACCTGCACTTTATATCAATGGGATAAGGTAAAAAATTAAAATATAGGTATAGGTTTGACGTCGTCTGTACGTCTGATGTGCGCAAACCACCGTAATTTAACAGGCGTAGGTTTAGTATCCAATCCATCGGCAAAACACTTGAACATTATTGTAATTTGTTATGTCTCTAGTTTATAGGTTTAGTAGAAAACGAGAGCAACTGGTATTACGACACGGAAAGCAGATGGCCGGCGTTGGGGCGAGGATACAACACTGGAGTGATGTTGTTAGACTTCCTAAAGTTAAGGTCCACTGCAGACTGGCCCAGCCTGTGGCGGGACGCCGTCAACGAGAACCTCGAACGGTTGAAGGCGACGACCCTGGCTGATCAAGATGTCATTAACGCTATTATAAAAAAAACGCCAAAGATTGTATTTAATATTAGTTGCCAGTATAATGTCCAAATGTCTACCAAGACGTTAGCGAAGAATTGTTATGGGGAAGATGTAGATAATGTCAAGGTAAGAGTTGCGGAACACTATTATTTTTTATACTCTGTATCAATACATTTCATTAATTACTCGCTCGCTTTGGTTTTTGTGATGGTTCTGTAACACCCGTACATAATCCAGAATTTGATATACATAAATGCCTTTCTCTTGAATCACTAGATCTATTGATGTCCGCATTAAAATCCGTTGCGTAGTTTGAAAGATCTAAACGTACATACAGAGAGACAGGAGGCGGGAAGCGGGTATCAGCGTAATTCGTCCCATTCGTTTTTCGTTCATTTCTTATGTACGTCTCATTCTGTGTTCGTCACTCATTCTTTATTCGTCTCGATCGCTATAAGTCCCTATCGTTTTAAGTACTATTATGTAACCTGTCTCTTTCTTAACAAGTCTTTTTCGTTTTTCGTCACGGTCTTCCTAGGACTATGTCTATGTTTGTGTCTCTCTTTTTTGGTATCATTCGCACTTTATCTTTAGTCACTTTCGTTATTCGTCTCACTCTTTATTTGTCTTTAATGGTAACTCGTTCCGTTCTTTTTTGGGCACGTTCGCTAATCGTCCCGTACTAGTAGGTCTTAGTTGCTATTCATATGTCCTCCGGATCGGAATTCATAAACAAATTGAAGTTTATATGTCCCGTACATATACAGAACGGAAAAAAATGAGGGCCCTGAAGGGTCTGGGACTTAAGATACTTAAGATAGTTAAGTGGCCAGTAATATTAAGTACGCAGATTGTATAAATAGAGTCATACCTCCTTAGCATTTCCAAGGAAATGAACTGTCAGAATTCAAATTGTTATTTTAAATGTATGAAATTACATAAAATTATGACGATCACTCGGTCAATAAGATATAATTAAAAAAAAATAAGATTGACGGAAAAAGATAGTCAAATAGTGACCGAGACGCAAAACGAATGTAACGAACTTAGAATTAGACTGAAAATGAATGAGACTAATCACGAATGTGACTAATAACGAATCCATGAAAAAAATGAGACGAATAAGTGAATGAGACAAAAATCGAAAGGGAATAAGAAAGAATGAGTCCTAGGAAGACCGTGACGAAAAACGAAAAAGACTTGTTAAGAAAGAGACAGGTTACATAATTGTACTTAAAACGATAGGGACATATAGCGATCGAGACGAATAAAGAATGAGTGACGAACACAGAATGAGACGTACATAAGAAATGAACGAAAAATGAATGGGACGAATTACGCTGATACCGGGAAGCGACTATGTTTTATACTATGTTTACTGATGAATTTCCAAAAATCCATAAATGCAGATTCATTTGTTTTCAAAATAAACGTCTCCTTTGCGTATAATTGGCTATTTCCAATATTTAAGGTAGTTGCCGTCCATGTGGCGGTTGTTTTTTCCACCCTGTATACGTTTCTAAGACGTCAAAAATATCTACACGCTCCTATGCTACTGATAATAAGCTAAATATATTTGGCACCAAGACCGTGTCGATATTTGTGCTTTTGACTGAACCTAAAATTAGGTACCGAGTGGAATGTGACTTTGTGTACAGTCCCAGATTCTTAATAGAGTTCGGCTGGCTATCGCTATCACCCTTGCACTCGCAACTGACGGTATATCTGTCACTCGTGTTTCATACAAAAACGAAGATTTCCGAACTACATTAAGAAAATAGAAGCAAGTATCTTCTTTACATTACATGCGCTCCCGCTGTCTGTACGCTTAGATCTTTTAAACTACGCAACAGATTTTAATGCAGTTTTCATCAATAGATAAAGTGATTCAAGAGGAAGCTTTTTATATATGTATATTCAATCTACGGGTGTTACAGAAACCTCACATAAACCGAAGCGAAGCGAAGGCAGGACGCTAGTTTAAAAGTATTTTTTGTATTCCAGTTTCTTTTATCAATGAAGTTGCAACTTACAGCCCTATGATCATTTCAGTTATGTTTGGTATTATGCACCTTTTATTTTTATTTGTGTGTAGCTTAGATCATAGAGAAGCTGTAGAAAATTAAAATGGGTATTTGTTAAGGGTTATGACTTGTGAGTTTAACAATGTATGAGCGGATTGTTCACTGCAACTCCATAACTATTATTGGAGTGAATTTAATTAATATATTATATGATTTGTCAATAAAAAATATGGGTGCGTCAACTAATAGCCAATCGTTTTAGTTTTTTTTTAATTACTATGTGTTTCGAGATGCCTATAGATAGATATATCACTAATTCCAACCTAATGCACGTAGATTGCTTTTTTATTACCACCAGTGACATATTTCCCGCTTTTTTAACTTTGAACATATATAATTTCCAGATAATCCACTGGAACTCTCCCAAGAAGTATAACGTCAAGATTCGAGACGTGGAGTACTTCCGAGGGATCCACCAGTCTTACGTGAACTTTGACGGGAACATACTGCGGGAGAAATTACATAGGTGCTACAATACTGAAGCTGTTACGTATAAGGTCAGTTGTTTGTAAAGTGAGAAGTTTTATAGTGTTTGCATTCCACGACGACGTGCCTTCCCACTGAAATTGATGTGACGCTATGTAATAATGATAACTGTTATGTAATGCGCATTACTGTGTTAAAACCGTTGTATAATAACCATTATAGCATTGTTATTAGCGTGGGTAGCGTTTTTCTCTTTCTATTAGAAATACTGGAGGCGGTTAACTCGTTACCAGCAAAATAAAATAACGTACTTATGACAAAAGTTAGCCTTTTTTTGGAAACTTTAATTGTCATTCTATTTTTGAAATTTAAATTTCAGACTGGAACTTCGGACTTATGTGTGAGTTTCCGCGCTGCGCAGAGGGTTAAGCTACGCACACACCTTTATTACATGGACTATAGCTACACAGGCATAGACAACTTTGACGTCACGCTCGTCTTGCAGCTGTCTATGGACAGGCTACAGTTCCTGGAGAGACTCGTCAAGCATTGGGAAGGTTAGAAATAATCCTCTTCAACCTTTACATAGTATAAATCAAAGTCGCTTCCCGCTGTCTGTCCCTCTGTATGGACGCTTAGATCTTTCAAAGTACGCAACGGATTTTAATGCGATTTCATCAATAGATAAAGTGATTCAAGAGGAAGTTTTTTATGTATAATAAATTCTGGATTATGTACCTATGGGTGTTTCAGAAACTCACATAAACCTAAGCGAAACGAGGGCAGGTCGCTGTTCTATTATAAACACATTATAGTTACTATAGTTCGAAAGTGAGTGGACGGGTCGGAAGGGGCCGCCCTAGGCGTACTTTTTCGAGTCATCGGAGAAATACTGGAAAAGGGCCGAATCTTAAGTACCCGAAACCGACGTGCGTGCATGACTCGATGTATGAATGTGGAAGAAGCGAAAGAAATTTGTCAAGATCGTAGCAAGTGGAAAGAAGTGGTATCTGCCTACCCCTCTGGGAAACAGGTGTGATTTAATGTATGTATGTATGTATGTATGTATAGTTACTATATCGTGACGAGACATTGAAAAGATTCGCAGTCTCCTAGTCGTCCTCCCACCTACAATGTTATTGTCTGACAGGTCCCCTAAGTGCTGCGATATACCTGTCCGATTGCGACGTGGGTGAACTGGAGAGTTTCATCCGGGACTTCTCTGACACCCTCAGTGCGAGGAAGAATATCGGCTACCATCTCGTCTTTAAACATGATTCCGTAAGTACTGATGTCTCTTTGGTCAGTGTTAGTTTTGAAAGAAAGATAGGAAAAAAGTCGTGACAAACAGACAAACAAAATGGAACAAAATACCAAGATTGACCAAAAGCCTGTTGTCACGAAATGGTAATTAAAGCTAGATTTGATGTTGTATTTTTTTTACTCTAGCATTACCTTTATTGACAGTTCATAGCTAGCTTTAGAAACAGCATTCCACAGATGGTAATGATCCTACAATTTGGAAAGTAGCTTTGTTTTATGACAAGCAGACTCTATCTTCAATCTTTGACCGGAATAAGAGAAAAAAAAAACAAAATAGAGGACACCCGCGCTTCGTACGCTTAGAATTCCGCTACTCCCCTTATTTCTTCCCGTTGGGGGTTGATTTTTGGAAAATCCCAAAATGCCCAAGCAATACTCGCTCCAAATTTCAAGTCCCTTGGTCCAGCGGTTTATAATAGGGAATATTGATGTTTTTTTTACAGCTTCAGTAAAAGTTGATTCATGTAACGAACAGGTGAGAAAAAACAGTTTTTGAATAGCTATAAAAATAACCAAGATGTAAGCCAACAAAGATTTGTTCCTCTCTTTCTACCAAAACAGAATTTTAAGTGGAGTTTATGTGACGTCACAGTGCACTTCGGATCTCTGTCTAATTAGCAGTTTAAAATTCTTTTATCACCCGTATTTCTTGACTGAGTTTAGATTTGATTTCACTTTTGGTGATCTCATTTACGATATTTTCATATTTTGTTAGAAAATCCATGCATATTCCCTATTGGTAACAAGTATAACTTCGAAGAAACTTTGGATGTAGCTTGGAGTGACTCTTTTCAAAACAACCTAAAAGGTGTATAAATCATCGAGATAGACATAAGTTTATTAACAGCGAAACACTACAAGCTACACAAAATTCGTCTAGTATTTTTGGTTACGTATCAGAACGCCTAAAATTAATAAGCCTAATGTATCATAATACCTAACCGTTCATAATACCTAATGGTCTTTTTTACAGAAACCGAAAACTTTTCAGGATTTTTTAAAATGCCATTGCATAGAATTCATTAGGTTAGGTTAGGTTAGTTTTATAACAATCCTGAAAAAAATACGGTTTCAATAAAAAAGACCATTAGGTATTATGAACTTTTAGGGATTATGATACATTAGGCTTATTAATTTTAGGCGTTCTGATACGTAACCCACTGAGTGTATTTAGATGAACGGGCAAAAGCTTTTAATAGGGTTTGGTCTCCAGATGCATTACCCAGTGAACTACCTCCGCAACGTGGCGCTGGAGCACGTGAGCACACCGTACGTGTTCCTCATCGACGTGGACTTCGTGCCCATGGCGGGGCTCTACCAGCACCTCAGGACCGCCATACGGCTCGTCAACCCCTACCCGCAGAAAAAGGTGGGTGTTTTGCTATATTATTTCGTAGTACAATAAATCTGGACACATCAACATACAGTAACGTAGTTTGACGGCTGACTGAATGACACGCGGGTGTCAACATGGCGTCACTAATAACCAATAATAGCACAGGATACAACTACGCAACGCGTGAATCATGCTGATTGGTTCCCGCGATTTGAAATATTGTCGTTGTGTTTACACCTTAATTCCCAGAGTGGGATTTCTACACACAAAGACAGCAGTCTGTGGCGAACACTGTTATCAAAATAAATAGTTGTTTCAAATTTCACTGACGTTGCCGCGTGCGGTAGCAAGAGAATAAATAGATTCGCATTTTGCCTTCCAATTTTAGGAACGCTTTTGCACGCAAATAACGTATATCAAAATATAAAATATAGCTGTTGCC